>JAPEVW010000044.1:0-110000 GCA_027921565.1 Artemia sinica | reverse complement strand
AATCTTAACCAGGTATGGCATTTTAAACTTTCTAATGTAGTTGCTGATGAGTCAGCTTATTTTACGTGAAGTGAGCATTTCTTCAAAACATCAGCTTTATTGGCCCAGAAATTGTATAAGTTGCGCTGCGTCTAGGGATTAAATAAAAAAACACAAGTTTTTTTTAACTGAAAGTAAGGAGCGACGTTAAAACTCAAAACGAACAGAAATTATTCCGTATATGAAAAGGGCTATCCCATCCTCAACGCCTCGCTCTTTACGGTATAGTTTTTATTGTTTAAAAAAATAGAGTTGTGAGAAATTCAAACTTCAGCGTAAAGAGCGAGGTGTTGAGGAGGGGACAGCCCCTTTCATATACGGAATAACTTCTGTTCGTTTTAAGTTCTAACGGCACTCCTTACTTTCAGTTAAAAAAACTTGTTTTTTTTTATTTAATTTTTAAATGTTTTTGGATTAATGCAGGTTTTGATTTTGGCTCACCGTACGTGAATAATTAAAACAAAATTTGCATATTAACTTTACTTTTATTTGGTTAAATTGCTTTCTCGAAAGTTGTTTAATTTTGTTTACGAACGCTTTTATTAGTAATAAATATATGTAACTTACGAATTAACTTACGTAACGAACTTCTATATTAATATATTTTTAATACGTATATTAGGGGGTTTGCTCCCTCATCAATACCTCGCTCTTTACGCTAAAGTTCAAATTTTGTCCCAATTCTTTAAAAATGACCCCTTAATTACAAAGGCCGTTAATTAGAACAAATAGCTCTTATGAAAGTACTAAAAAATCTTTGGCTTAAAGAGCGAGGTATTGACTAGGGGGCGTACCCGATCATATACGTAATATTTTCTGTTCCTTTTAAGTTTTAATGTTGCTCCTTACTTTCAGTTGAAAAACTTTTTTTTATTTAATTTCTGATCTTTTTTTTAAATTATGCTGGGAAATTCGGCACCCCCTTTATAGCAATGTCCCTTCCCCCATGAAAACTTCCTCTATGGAAAGATCCTCCCACATAACCCCCCACCCTCCCCCCCCCCACTACCAGAAAAAATCCCCACTGAAAACGTCTGTATACTTCCCAATAACCAATACTACGTATATGTTAACATTGGGTAAAGTTCATAACTTTCAGCCCCCCCCCCCGAGGACTTAGGGGGGTTAAGTCATCCTAAAAGACATAATTATCATATTTTCGACCATGCTGAACAAAATGGCTATCTAAAAACTTTGATCGGGTGACTTTGGGAAAAAAATGAGCGTGGGAGGGGGCCTAGTTGTCCTCCATTTTTTGTCACTTAAAAAGGGCACTATAACTTTTAATTTCCGTTCCAATGAGCCCTCCCACGATATTCTAGAAAAAAAACGATCACCCCTGGGAAAACAAAATAAATAAATAAAAACGCGTCCGTGATCTTTCTTCTGGCAAAAAATACAAAATTCCACATTTTTGCAGATAGGAGCTTGAAACGTCTAAAGTAGGGTTTTCTGATAAGCTGAATCTGATAGTGTGATTTCCATTAAGGTTCTATAACTTTTAGGGGGTCTCCTTTTTTTCGAAAATCAGCCAAATTTTCTCAGGCGCGTAACTTTTGATGGGTAGGACTAAACTTGATCCCGTTTCTTAGAGTTTCGGTTACCATTGAGCCGGGTCGCTCCTTACTTACATTTCGTTACCACGAACTGTTTGATATTTATATTTTATATCTTGACCTATTTGACTCAAATTAAAACCTTGAAGTTTTAATTTGACTTCAACTTTATTTGAAAACAAAACCTGAAGACCTGCTTTATTCTACCAAACTACGGGACTAAAAATTGGCGTGGGAAGGAGCCTATTTGTACTTCAATCACCCCTGGCTCTCAATAAGGGCCCTACAACTGGCAATAGGGAGTTGTATTGAATTATAATTTAAATCACGTTTTTTCCTAAATTTTTAAGATATATATGATAGTGTCCTTCAATCAATCAGATTTCATTTTACTCTCCTTGGTACTATGAGTGTACAAGTAACTAGCATAATTTCTGAAGTTGGAAACACCCCTCCCCCA
Organism: Artemia sinica; assembly: GCA_027921565.1. Classification (NCBI taxonomy): domain Eukaryota; kingdom Metazoa; phylum Arthropoda; class Branchiopoda; order Anostraca; family Artemiidae; genus Artemia; species Artemia sinica. The sequence goes on along the minus strand of JAPEVW010000044.1, from coordinate 107,945 downwards.
GAGTACTTCGGTGCTGATGAAAAGCCCACTATTACATTCTAGATCTCGAAGAACTGCCTAGTAGATTTGTAAAGCCCCATACTGTGAAAGTGTGCAATTTTGTGTTTTAGCGTCATAGGTGCGTGTAAATTTTTTTCTAGCATTTTTTTTTTTGTAGGAGGGGTGAATTTATTGAACCAGTAGTCAAAAAATTTTGGAAGGTATCTCATTTGAACGAGGGGTGCGGTGTCTTCTATTATGGATGCCCTTGGATACGTCTTGTGCTGTTCAAGTACCAAGGACAGTGGAAATGAAATCTGATTGTTCTAATTAGTTAAAAGGAAACTTAAAGTATTGTAGACAAAAAAATGTGTTGTACTCTAACGAACCGAAAGTTTTTTCTGTAAAAAATAAGCTTTACATTTTTATTAATTAGTGTGTTAATAAGATGAAACTCCCATTAAAACAGGTGTAGCTGTCTTTTGAATCAACAATGTTAACATTTGAATTTTTACAAATGGGTTTTGAAATTTAAATATACAGTTTTACTTATTAATTTTCATAGATCAAGTTCCTTCTCACCCCTTTTTTTAATTAAACAAAAAACAAGTTTTTCAACTGTAAATAAGGAGCAACATTAAAACTTCAAACAAATAGAAATTATTCCGTATATGAGTAGGGATTGCCCACTCCTCAATCCCTCGCTCTTTACGCTGTAAGTTTTTAGTGACTTAAAAAAGGATTAGTGTAGGCAGCGCAGTAGTGCTGCTTAAATAAAGAGCGATATGCGTAGAATGTATTGTTTTTTTATTTATCTTCTTTCTTTTCTTTTTTCACCAAGGCACTCGCATAGAAGGTGTTTTCGTAGAAATTTCGGAAGGACCATCTTCGATTGGAACTTGAAAGTGCCCTTTTTAAGAGTCAAAAGTGATTGGAGGGCAACCAATCCCCCTCCCATGCTTATTAACCCCCCAAACGCAGCCAATCAGAATTTTGATGCAGCTATTTTGTTCAACATACTTGAAAAGTCTAGAAACTATGTCTCTTTGGATGTCAATAGCACTCTGGGCAAGGGCTGTAAGTTATTTAATTCGCCTATTGTTTATATCTAGTATTCGTAATTGAGGAAGAGGCCATAATTGACCTTTAGTGCTCAAAAGGACCTAGAACATTCAGGTGAAGGTTTTAGAGAATATAAAGAGAGCGGTTGAACTAAATCAAAACATATCATGTGCCTACAGGTTGTCAAAAGGCGATTTTTAGGAATGGCTTAGGGTGTTGAGTGTGGACTTTCTGGGAGTGCTTAGGGGGAAGATCAATTGAGAATATGTGTACGCAACTACTATTACTACTACCACTACCACCACTTATACTAATCCTACTGCTACTCCAACTACGACTTCTGTTGCAACTAACACTAAGGCTAAAAGCATTAAGATGAATACTTAAAGAAATGTTGATGAGAAACTTCTGTTTGTAACTTACTGCTGCTAGTAGTAGTAATACTCGTACTATTATCACTACTGCTGCAACTAAGGCTAAGTGTATGAAGGTAAAAATTTCAGGGAATATTCAGGGGGAAGTTGAACTGAATCAAAACACATTTGTTACATCCATGTTGCCAAAATGGCGCATCAGTAATCTTTTAGGAACAACTTAGAGTATGAAGTTGAAACTTACAGGGCTTGTTGAAGGGGATGTTGAACTAAACAAAAAGCAAATATTTGCATGCTACGACTACTACTTCAAATGCTACTACTAATACAACTACTGCAATTATTACTACTTCTACTTCTAACATTGCTACCAAAGCTAAGGGTATTAGGCTGAAAACTTTTAAGGAATGTTGAGATAGTGTTAATCTTAATCAAAACACACCATGTGCATACAGGTTGTCACAGGTGGCGCATCAGCAGTGCCCGAGGAACTGTTTACGGAATTAATCTTTCAGTTTGTGTAGGGGGATTTTTAAAAAACCAAAAGGTTTTATGTGCATACTGCTCATACTTCTGCAATTATTGCTACTACTAAAGCTAAGGGTAACTGAGGGGAAACTTACACAAAAAAAGTAAGAAACTTACCCAACAAATTTATCTTCCAAAATGAGAAAGAATCAGGAATTGAATTCTTTGTGAAAAAGACCCTCATGGGTAGTTCTGCAAATTTTGGCTGTAGTGCGTAATTAGAAAAAAAAATGGGTAAAATAAGCTACGAACATGAGACATCAAACAGCTTAAGAAAGCAAAAGGTACTACGTGTATCCAGTTTTTCAAAAAAGCGTATTTGCAATATCTCGAGAACGGTTGAAAATATTAAGTTTAAACTTTCAGGGCATGATGAAGGGGATACTGAAAATGGATGGAGGGTAACCAGCCCCCATCCTATGTCCATTTTAGCTGCAATGTCCCCAAAGACATCTGATAAAAATTTGGAATATCTCTTTTGTTCAAAATAAAGCCAAGAAAAAACAAATGCTAGATGGCGTTTGTGATTTTTTCTTCGACATCTAGTGCCTGTTTCCACTTTTATAAGTGACACATAACTCTATGGTGTAGACACCTATCCCCCTCCTGTTTTCTGGCTTTCAAAAGACCCCGAATGTATATGTACTTTTGTTTGATTACAGGGAGGGTACTTGTCTATTATATAAAACATATTTGGGAAGTGAAGCTTGGTGACTGTTAATGAAATAAAACAAAATTATGATGAAAATAAAATAGTTTAGAAATAAATTTTGGTTATACATTTGCATATTAGGGGGGGGGGGAAATAGTCTATATTAAAAACTTAACTTAAACAAACCTATTTTAACCTAGCCAAACCTATTTAAGCTAATGAAAAAAAAACATGAAAATAGAATACTTTATCAGCAAAACGGTGAAAACTACAACTTGTAAATATGCTCCCAGAACGCAGAAATGTTCTCAAGAATCGCGTTAAAATGAACTCGGCCTTCTGCCTTTGCTGCCACCCGCCACATGTACTCTACTAAGTATGAATGTAAATGATGGCGGAGTCTACCTCGATGCCGTTTGTTCCTCCACTTTGCATAACCCAACATTCTCTCCACTTTTTGGGTAGAGGCGCCGGTTTCGGGGTCGACAAAATTATTTTTATGGTTCACTTTCAAATGAGTGAAACCTGCTTGTTCCAGCTCAGTTTTGTTGTAGCCCTTCCAACAATTTGAAATGATTCTTGAGCATCCATGGTGAGACACTGTATTCTATTACTAGTCAAAGCAAACGAACCGGTGTCCTCAAGAATTGCGTTAATAATGAACTAAAATGAACTAGGTCAAGAATCGCGGTAAGAATAAACTTTTCTTTGTCTTTGAGAAGGTCAGCCGACGCTGAAACTCCCAATTTAATAAATCACAAATGACCTTAACAATTTTTCTAATAAAGTATTCTATTTTCATCATATTTTATTGTCACCATACTTCACTTCTCGATTGTGTTTTATATAATAGACAAGTACCCAGGTAGAAATTTGCTCCTATCTACATTCTTTAAAATGATTAAAAGGTGGTTGAAAGCCGTTCAAAAGCTCTTGGTTAATTCCTAGGGAAATTTTTTTCCTATTGCCAGACTTTGGTAATAAAAATGAAACTAGAGGGGAAGTCAATGTTTACCATTGAATTCCAAAAGGGGGTAATTCAGATCTCTGGTTGTAAATTTACATATTTAGTAGAAAAACGGAATATTGTGTTTTTCGCTGTGGGACTGTCGCTAAAGCGAAAGCCTTGTCTTGATTGACATCATTCAGCCTGCCAGCTGCAATTTTGTAGGTGGATCATTTTCGGACAGCCGGCTAAGATTGGACAGCCTTTGAAAATTTCTATAGCTATGATTGGCTGTCCAGTCAAAGCTGGTCTGCTACTGTCAAGGGGAACGATGCCAATCAAAAAGAAACTAAACAGTTTGCTGTGAGTTCATGGAATGTTTTTTTTTCGTATTTTTGGAAGTTCAAGATGGGTACCACGATTTTAACATAAAAAGCTGTAGTTTCAAATATTTCTGTACATGAGAAAAGGACAAGTGTTGCAATTTGAAAAAGAAACTTGTTACTTTGCCGGCAAGCCTTTTTTTGGTGTCGTATCACATCGAAGAAATCCTTGTGGCATTATAACATTAGTATAATTGTATTTTAATTTAAATTAAAACCTCAAAATTTTTACTCTGTTAGACTGAAATTTCGGTATTAGAATATTTTCAGTTGACCCATACATGCTCATTTTGATGTTTGCTTTGTAGTTGTTTGCTATGAATTTTTGTGAGTTTGAGTGCTCTTAAGTAAAGAATCGTGGTTAATGACAATCGGATATTCTTTTATTTTTTACATGTCACTCATTCCACACTAAAACAAATCATAGATTTTTTATGTATGAATACTTTGGAAATAAAGACGAAATTATTTGAAATACTGAAGAAACTACTTTGTTCTCACTGTACTTTTTTCTGACAAAAATACGAAAGAAAAAGTGTACAGTTACAAATCTTCAGCTTTTATTTTAAAAGCTGTTGTTATAAAATAAAATATTTGTTTATGTTTCATAAAAACTAAAATATTGTCTTTCATTGTTCCATTAGGGTTCATGCTACGGAGTGTGAGTCAACAGAATAAAAGGTCTGTGACCGAATTGACCAGCTCTGAGAAAACTCAGTAAAAAGAAAAATAACTAGAAATGAGAGAATAACTACGAGTAGATCGAGGTATCAGTGAAATTGAAAGAAAAAAAAAAACACCGCGAATGTTAACATCGACCTGATTTCATGCATAGTCTACGGCAGTGTAAATAAAAGTGGCAGATGTTCTTCAGCTAAAATGCTTATGCTTCTTTTTTCAAGTGAATGGTCCTTGATCTAGTTTTTGCTATGTAATTCAATTAATAAAACTTAACATAAAATTATTAGATGTTAGCTCATACAGTGGTCTTTCATTGGCCTAGAAGGTCTAATGCACTTGGGAATGTATATTATAATCTAATTGGTGGATTTTTGTTTTAGCTTACCAATCACAAGCAATATTATATTTAAATTTTAAGTGGTTGACATTACAGAATAGTAATATGAAACACCTATTAAGCTTAGGAATATGTTGTTATTCTGGTGAGGCCTTAGATGGACTCCATTTTTTAGAGTTTCGGTTACTATTGAGACAGGTCGCTCTTACTATAGAGTTCGTTACCATGAACTGTTTGATATTGATATCCGTTGAAACTTACATAGTCCCCATTTATATTGAAATATTTCGATCCAATATGTATGTCTTATGTTATCTTGTCGAAATATAAGCGCGTATAAATATTGCATTCACTTATTACTTCATATATTGTTACTACCAACGATTATGACGTCTTTCATCAAGATTGGCCATAAAAATGCAGTTTTTAGTGGAAAATAAAAAAATTATAAATGGCACTAGATCTAGTATAGCCCTTTAAAATTCACCATTTAACAACTCTCAACGATGTTCTAGTGCCAAGCTATCTGTGGAAAAGAAGAAAAGAAAAAAGAAATGCCGTTTGGGCAGAATTCTGTAGTTGCTACCACTTTTCTTGATTGCCAAGCCAATAAATTTCCCTTGCTGTTAAAGCCAAATGACAGAAAGTTTCCTATATAGGGGTTTCGGACAAGGTGGTTCTAATGGTGTACTTTTTGTTTTGATTTGAATTTATTTTTAAGGAGTTATGGGTTATAATGTTTCTTAACATTGGACGCGATCGTCGCTTACTAGGTTGCTAGCTACAGCTGCAACCCGGATTTTAAAGCTGCCGCTGCAACCCAGATTACAAACAGGATAAAGCCTATGGCTTTTTCCTCTTTGGAATAGTAAGAGACGATCCTCAAAGAATCAGACAGCTAATGAAGTCTAAAATTTGTCTTTATAATAAACTTCATTAATCAGATATTTTAATATATTTTACATAGTGTAGTGGATAGCTGATCTCTCACCCAGTTGGCTCGAATTCGATTCCTGGTATGGGAAATATTATGATTTACATCCAATAAAATGGCATTATGAGTCAATTTAAGCGACAGAAACACCAAACTAATTTAAAAATTTTCATGTATTTTTCTCTTTTGAATTAAAAAATTAAAATTATTGCTCAGACATAATAAAAATTTTCGCAGTTTTTCAGTTAAATAAAATTATTATATTTAAAATTTTCAGGAATTATTTTAGTTTCAGTTAACAAATACATTTTTTGTTAAGACCCCCCAAAATTACTGCATTTTACATAACAATGATAATTATATAAAAAAAAAACTAATTGAAAAATACAATTTATGATGAACCATATCGGTTCTTTATTTAAATTCTTTAACATGATCAGCATAAAAACTCGATTCTTTGATGTATCTATTGGTATCAAAATTCCATTTTTTCGAGTTTTCAAACATTTTTATCTAAACCTACTTACCTGGCTGGAAAGCTGCCTTGATCATGAAGGAGGCGCTCCCAGGGCGAGGCCTATCCATTGTAAAACAGATTGTTGATATTAAAATTCAGTTTTTTAGAGATTCGATTACTATTGAGACGATTCGCTCCTACTATACAGTTCGTTACCACGAACTGTTTGGTCCTTAGACTTTCGACCTATCTAGATCGTTGTTTTTTAAATGCGAGAATATCCCAGGATAAAAATTTTCTCGAAAAAGTATGGAGCTGTTTCCGAGAACTAACACACTTACAGAGTTATTGCTCATATATAAAGATAGTAATTGTGAATGACGTCATAAGTGTGGGTTAAAGCTATAAATTATGTTATGGTAAAACTTTATGATGATGTCAGTTGCAACTGGGGTTCGTTCTACGCTATATGATTACAAACAGGAAAAAGCCTACCGCTTTTTCTTCTTTGAAAAAGTAAGAGACGAACCTCAAAGAATCAAGGAGCAAACTATGTCCAATGTATGCAATGGTTTGTTATTCCAACGATCGTTTTTTAACGTAATGCTTTACTGAAACTGCAGCTGTTGTCTTTGTTGTTTGCAGCTGTTGGCTTAGTTATCTGCAGCTGTTTTCTTTATTGCACTTGCACCTGTTGGTTTTGTTGTTCCTTCAACTGTTGGGCTATTTGTCTACAGCTGTTTGCTATATTGTATCTTCAGCTGTTGGATTAGTTGCTTGCAGCTGTTATCGTCAACTGTTTACTTTATTGTACCTAGAGCTATTGGTTTAGTTGTTCCTGTATATTTTATCAGGTACTATGGGCTACTGTTTGTTGCTTAATGTAATTTCCTTTAAAATGAGCTATTTATACAGCTCTCTATGATTTTCCAGTGCCCAGCTAGCCGAGGAGAAAAAAAGCGAAAAGAAAAAAAAAATGCCGTTGGTGCAGAATATCGTGGTTAAAGTCAGTTTTCTTGATTTTCAAGCCAATACATTTTCTTTGTTATTCAAGCCAAAGGACGGTAAGTTTGCTATATAGAAATTTTGGACAAGACTGTTCTAATAGTGTACTTCCTGTTTTGATCTGAGTCTTTTTTTCAGGAGTTATGGGTTACTTTAGTTTTAACTATGGGGCGTGATCGTCTCTTACTAGGTTGCTAGCTACCACTGCAACCCGGATGAACAACTCTAAGATGTTCCAGTGCTTAGCTATTATGGAATATAAATTTGTAATATAACTCTACCGCAAACTGTTTGATTGCTTCAAAATAAAATATCTTTGAAAAGACAGCAGTATGAAAAGACATCAAAAATGTAGTTTGTAGTGGAAAAATTTATTCTGTTTTACAAATAATTTGTTTTAGTTACAGAATGTTTTTAATCCAATTAATTTCCTTTAAAATGAGCCATTGAACAAGTCTCTACGATGTTCCAGTGCCAAGCTATCTATGGAAAAGAAAGAAGAAAGAAAAAAGATGCCGTTTAGGCGGAATGCTGTAGTAGCTGCCACTTTTCTTGATTTTCAAGCCAATATATTTCCCTTGATGTTCAAGCCAAATGACAGAAAGTTTCCTATACAGGGGTTTCGGACATAGCGGTTCTAAAGGTGTACTTTTTGTCTTGATCTGACTTTTTTTGGAGTTAAGGGTTTTTATATTTCTTAACATTGGACGTGATCGTCTCTTACAAGGTTGCTAGCTACCGCTGCAACCCGGATTACTATACAAATACCCCCTCCCCCAAATTAAACTACTGGTATTCATTGTTTCAAGAAGTTTTTTTCAACGCGCGTATTTCAGTTCTTGGTTAATATGGATTATGGTTTGCCTCAGATGTTGAACAACATACTTCTCTGAACTTTTCAACCCAAACAAAGAATTGAGATTTTTTGTACTAAATTTAGGAAACCTGCCGATGTGACTGCGTGAGGAATGTATCGACATATCATTAACCCTATAATTACTTCTTTACTATCAGTTGCTGTAGCGCATTGGCTAGTGAGCTCTCCTCCTGATAAGGAAGATAGAAGTTCGATTTGCTCTAAAGTAACAAGTGAATCCTGCTTATAATTTGTTTGCTTTGACGCTGAAAAAATTTGGAAAACTGAACTCAAAATTTATCTCCCGATTATGTATTTTTTTTTCCATATTCAGTAGTTTTTTATCGTAGCTTATTTTATCTGGTTTTGATAAAATAGGCTTTCTTCTGGAATCTTATGTGATTAAACAGAAGAAATTTCCTTTATACTTTTGTCCTTTGAATATTTTGATTTCCTTTCGTCCTTTGCCTAATTAATTACACAGTGCACTAGATGTAGCAATTTGCTTTAACCTGGTTACAAATTACAAATAGGAAAAGCCTCCGGCTTTTTCTTCTTTCAAATAGTAAGAGACGAATCTCAAACAATTAAGTGGCTAACTGGTTCCAATGTACACAATGGTTTGATATTCCAATGATAGCCTTTTAATATCTTTTCAACACATTGTAAACAGTAACCTTTGATTACGGTAAGCATCATCTATATAATGGTTCCTCATAACACTTCAGTTAATATGGATTGAAGATCATTCTTTAATGTAACTTTTCAACAAGTTGTAAACAGTAACCTTATCAATGTGATTATAGTAACTTTATATTCTTTCTTTATTATACGATTACAGCTTATTCTATCTGGTTTTGATAAAATAGGTTTTCTTTTGGAATCTTCTGTGATTATACAAAAGAAATTTCCTTTATACTTTGTCCTTTGAATATTTTGATTTCCTTTCGTCCTTTGCCTAATTAATTACATAATGCACTAGATGTAGCAAATTGCTTTAAAATGAGCTACTAAACATAAACTGAACCATTAACCATTAATAACAACCTGGTTACAAATTACAAATAGGAAAAAGCCCCCGGCTTTTTCTTCTTTCAAATAGTAAGAGACGAACCTCAAACAATCAAGTGGCTAACTAGTTCCAATGTAAACAAAGGTTTTATATTCCAATGGTAGTCTTTTAATAACTTTTCAACACATTGTAAACAGTAACCTTTGATTACTGTAAGCATTATCTATATAATGGTTCCTCATAACACTTCAGTCACTATGGACTGAAGATCGTTCTTTAATGTAACTTTCCAACAAGTTGTAAACAGTAACCTTATCAATGTGATTATAATAACTTTATATTCGTTATTTATTATACGATTATGACATTATTGATCAATCTTTAACATAAAATATGCAGTTTTTCGTAAAAAAAATGATTCTATTTAAAAGATAATTTGTTTTAATTACAAAAGTTTTTTAACCCCATTAATTTCATTTACAATGAGCCATTGAACAACTCTCTACGATGTTCCAGTGCCAAGCTATCTATGGAATATAAAGTTTTAACATAACTTTACTATGAACTGTTTGATTGCTTCAAAAATCAAAATCTTTGAAAAGACCACAGCATGAAAAGACATAAAAATGCAGTTTTTAGTGGAAAAATGTATTCTGTTTTAAAAGTAATTTGTTTTAGTTATAAAAAGTTGTTACCCAATTAATTTCCTTTAAAATGAGCCATTGAACAACTCTCTAAAGTGTTCCAGTGCCAAGCTATCTGTGGAAAAGAAAAAAAATAAAAAAAAGATAACGTTTAAGCAGAATGCTGTAGTAGCTGTCACTTTTCTTGATTTTCAAGCCAATATATTTCCCTTGTTGTTAAAGTCAAATGACAGAAAGTTTCCTATACAGGGGTTTTGGACAAAGCAGTTCTAATGGTATACTTTTCATTTTAATCTGACTTTTTTTAGGAGTGATGGGTTTTTATATTTCTAACATTAAACGTAATCGTCTCTTACTAGGTTGCTAGCTACCGCTACAACCCAGATCGTTATTATGACCATGAACGGTTTGATTTAATACTTCAGTTACTATGGGTTACAGTTCGTTTCTTATTGTAAAATTTGTTGCAAAAGTCTTTTAACCCCATGAATTTCCTTGAAGATAAGCCATTGAACAACTCTCTACGATGTTCCAGTGCCAAGTTATCTGTGGAAAAGAAGAAAGAAAAAATACCGTTTGTGGAGAATAACGAGGTTAAAGTCAGTTTTCTTGATTTTCAAGCCAATATATTTTCTTTGTTATTCAAGCCAAAGGACGGTAAGTTTGCTATATAGAAGTTTTGAACAAGGCGGTTCCAATAGTGTACTTCTTGTTTTGATCTGAATTTTTTTTAGGAGCTATAGGTTTTTATATTTCTTAACATTGGACGTGATCGTCTCTTACTAGGTTGCTAGCTACCGCTGCAACCTGGATAATATGAATGAACCACAGGGTTCAGTTTCTTTGGGTTTGAGTTCGTTTTTTAACTATAAATACAAACAGGAAAAAGCCTACGGCATTTTCTTCTTTTAAATAGTAAGAGACAAAACACAAAAAATCAAGTAGCTAACTAAGTCCAATGTATGGAGTGGTTTGCTATTTCTGTGATCGTCTTTTAATGTAATTCAGAAATAACAACATAATTTCATGTTTTTCTATTCACGTCATAGCTCTAACAAAACTATGACGACATTCATTATTTATCTAGTACGGTTTCAGACAAGGTGGTTCTAATGATGTACTTTTGTTTTGATCTGACTCTAATTTAAGAGTTCTGGGTTTTGATATTTCTAAGCATTGGATTGCACATATATAGTTATGAGAGGCAGCGTGGCCGAGTGGTCCAAGGTGCTGGTGTTAGCCACCAGTCTCTTTGGAGCCGTCGGTTCAAATATTAACGCTGGTATACGATTATCATTTATGCACATAAATCAAATATCTTTGAAAAGACTGCAGAATAGAAAGACACCAAAAATACAGTTTTTAGTGTAAAAATCTCTTTTAAAAATAATTTATTTTAGTTACAAAAGATTTTTAACCCAATTAATTTCCTTTAAAATGAGCCATTGAACAACTCTATACGATGTTCCAGTGCCAAGCTATCTGTGGAATAGAAGAACGAAAAAAAAATATGCCGTTTAGGCAGAATGTTGTAGTATTTGCCACTTTTCTTGATTTTTAAGCCAATATATTTCCCTTGCTGTTCAAGCCAAGAGACAGAAAGTTTCCTATACAGGGGTTTTGGACAAGGCGGTTCTAATGGTGTACTTTTTGTTTTGATCTGACTTTTTTTTAGGAGTTATGGGTTTTTATATTTCTTAACATTGGACGTGATCGTCTCTTACTAGGTTGCTAGCTACCGCTGCAACCCGGATTGCTAGCTACCGCTGCAACCTGGATTATGTACAAAAATCAAATATCTTTGAAAAGACTGTAATATGAAAAGACATCCAAAATGCAGTTTTTAGTGGAAAAATTTATTCTCTTTTAGAAATAATTTATTTTAGTTACAAAAGATTTTTAACCCAATTAATTTTCTTTAAAATGAGCCGTTGAACAACTCTATACGATGTTCCAGTGCCAAGCTATCTGTGGAAAAGAAACGAAAAAAAATATGCCGTTTAGGCAGAATGTTGTTGTAGCTGCCACTTTTATTGATTTTCAAGCCAATATATTTCCCTTGCTGTTCAAGCCAAGGGACAGAAAGTTTCTTATACAGGGGTTTCAGACATGGCGGTTCTAAAGGCGTACTTTTTGTTTTGATCTGACTTTTTTTTTGAGTTATGGGTTTGCATAGAAGGCAGCAAATACTGCAGCAACCAACGCCGACCCAAAACAAGACAATATACAAACTATTAACTCCCGCAACAAGAACACTCCAATTACCACACCTATTACCAAAGCAGCAATGTAGACTCCTCTATGCTCATAATAGCAGACATCCGATCGGTAGCAACTGATTGGTCTCCACAAATCGAGATTCGGGGTATCTAATGGCTTTGTCTGAGTAGGTAACTCTGTCACATTTAATTTTTCATCGTTTGTAATTTTATTGTTTTTATGAATCGTAGTTTCAGTTATTTCATTCATTCTCGATGTATTTGGCACATGATTGATTGGTAATGCTGAATATTTTGGTAGTATAATGCTGAACATATACATGGTGTATAATATTGAATATTTTTTTAAATCTAAACATTTGCAATAATCTAGATATTATTAAATCAATATAAAGTTATATCCTTACAATGATGTTTCGAGTATATTTTATCAAACCAAAAATATCACTAATTCTAAAATTTTATGGTATTTTTCTAGGTTGAATTGAAACATTAAAATTATTTCTCAGACACCGTAAATATTTATGTAGTTTACGTAATAGCTTAAGTGATTCTGAAATAGGACCTAAAATAAAATTAATTTCTTTTCTACGGAAATATAGCACAGAAGATACGCACTTTAGAAGTTGACCTAAAAAAAAAGTTTGGCTCCGGGAGACAATTGAACATAGTTTGAACAATAGCAAAACTATGCAAGTTTGCATAGTTCGCATTTGTCATAGTTTGAATTAAAAAATTAAAATTATAGCTCAGACACCATAAATATTTATTCAGTTTCATAATAAACTTAGCAATTCTGAACCGAAGATTAAAATAAAATAAAAAACCGTATTTCTTTTCTATGGAAATTTAGCACAAAATACGCACTTTAGATGTTTAGCCAAAAAAGTTTGGCTCCAGGAGACAATTATAATCATCAATTTCAATTTCAATTGATGATTATAATTATCTGTAGACCTTACTGTAAAAACTGAAGAAATCAGTTTTTATTTTATTTTAGTTTTCAGTTCAGAATCGCTGAAGTTATAAACTGCAAAAATATTTATGGTACCTGAGCAATAATCTTTTAATTTAACCTTAAAAAATACCTGAAAATTTTAAAACTAGTATTTTTTGTTAGGTTTTTGTTTCTTGATACAAGAACTAAACACAAATCGTTTGGTAATGTTTATTTCCTTAAGAAAATTATTTATTGTAATGGTTTTACAAGTAAGAAAAAAGAAACTTAAGGAAAAGGTAAGATATGAAAGTTGATCCAAACAGGTTTCTTGCACAAAGAAAGAGCACAATGAGAAAAAAATTCGCTCTCAAATTGATTGCCAAAACCCGACATAAGCAGGATTAGAAAGCAGCAGCTCTAAAGAAGCGTCGTTTTTTAATCAAATATTTTACATAAAGGATGGATACTTTAAATTTGAATTTTTTAAGTATCACCGGTATCATGATTTTATTTATAGCTGAATCACAAACTAAACGAAATTATATTTCTTTTAGTTTGTAAGAAATTACAAACTAATAGAATTTATATTGGATTATTAATACGGTAGCAACAACAGTTCAAATTTTAAGGGAAAGAAAAGAAAGGAAGAAAAGGAAGGAAAGAAGGGAAAGAAAAAGAAAACGGAAAGAAAGAAAAAGGATTATTTGGCTAATAAAAAATAGTTTAATAGCCAAATTTTCATTATTTTTTCGCTGATTAGTGACAGCCTGTGAAACTGCTGGGAAAGGCGATTTGGGTACCCGCACTTCCCACAGGTTTCGTTAGCTGTATCTCGTCAGCATTCTTTCTGTGTAGTTCATTCAGCATTTATTCGCCCAAGTAACAAGTGAATAGCCAGAGGCGATACGTATATGTTTGCGAATACTTTCTGGACCGGTTTTGGATGTGATTAAGGACTTGGATTGTTAATTGTTGTGACATCATTGGGTACGATTGGACTTAATTTGGATAGATTATAAGCGAAAGAAAAATGGCAAAAATCAAGTATTTCATCCAGCGTTCACTTAACTTCAAAGATATTCCCCATGAATCGGTTGTAAGCACTGCCGTGAGATTTTTGACAAGGAATCTGTCACACAAGCCGTAAGATTTATACGAGATCAATTAGATAAAGATGGAATCATTTTGAAAGAGCGTAGAAGCACAATAAATGCATCTGTTTTTGTAGAAGATGCGATTCATGCTATGAAGGAATTGGACGCTAAGGGTGATTTCCCTTTCAAATTTACTATTTATGATCCATCTGAGACTCCTTCCATACCTCACGATGTATTTACCTCATTAACGTGCAAACTAAACGAATGTGGTGAAAAAATGAATTCATGGCTGGACCGATGCAACGCCAGTTTTGTCACTAAAACGTGGCCTACTCCCAGCGAATCTCTAAGTATCCCGCTTCACGTAAAAGAAGCACCACCCGAAATCTATAAATCGTGCCAAAAGCAGAAAGAATTTCTTGATTCCAATGATGCATCCGGAAAAGTACAGAAGGTAGTTACGAGAAGCGATACGCTGGTGTTGTATGTTAGAACCGAGCATGATGCAGAAGCTATAGCTAATAGCATAAAATCGAATTCCGCGGCTGTAGTTAAAGTCCATAAACCGAAATTCCTGGCAGTGGCTAAATTTGTCCCTGAAGATACGACAAACGAGGAGATTGAGTCTGCTATGGAAGGGATCCAAGAAGCGAAACGCTATGGTACTAGCAAGTCAGTCAAGCTAACATTCAGAGACAAAGAAGCTCTTGAAAAAACACTGAAATATGGCGTTTACGTCGGTTATTGCCATATCAAGGTGGACAAATATGTTGCCGCCCCTCTGAGGTTTTTTAAATGCCAAAAGTTTGACGATTTGCAACGAGATTGCCCTAACAATGCGAAGTGTTCCAGGTGCTCCGGCGATCACAAAAACCCTAAAGACAAGCCATGTGTCCGTGACACTAAATGTGCTAATTGCTCTGGAAAGCATCCATGTTATAGCTCGCAATGCCCGGTTTATAAAAGACAATTAGAGGCTAGTTCAAACAAACGTAAGCAATGAATGCAACTATCTCGCTTTATAGCAGACATATATACGGGCACGCTCCACACAAGCTGTCTCTTTTAAGTGATCTAGTAACCAAGCATAGCATAATATGCATTCAGGAACATTTGGTAACAGCCGATCATTCAGCAATCCTTGACCGATTTCCAGGAAAGGACTATTTTTTGCAGCCTGCTATCCGCAACAGCTCAGTTGGAAGGCCGAGTGGTGGAATCTTGATCATTGCAGACTCCTATTTGCAATGCACGCTAATTGATTCATGCGATTCTTTTTCTGCGATCAGAGTTCCTGGTCCAAATGGCTTTATAGTCATATCAGTGTACCTCCCTACAAATTATCGTGATGTCCTCTCAGAAAGGCGTTACACGAAGGCTTGTGCGAGACTCGGGAGGTTGGCTGAACAATACAAGTCAGAAAAGATTATTATCTGTGGGGACTTCAACTGTCAGCTTCTGGATGATGATCGTTTTTTCACCATATTAAGGGGGTGTCTGACAGACAGTATGGCCCCGGTTCCAAAATCCCAGTCCTTCACGTTTGTCCACAGCGCATCCCTGGCTACATCAGATATCGATCACTTTTTCGTAAATTTCCTACTTCCGACCGGGATTAAAGCCATTGTTGACTCGGAACACAATTGTAGCAATCACCTGGGGATTAGCTTAATGGTACCATTCTCCACCTACAAGCGGTGCCCCGGGCGATCATGGTTTATCAAGAGTGAATGGCAAAGGATAGATCAGTCCTTGTACAAAGATATTCTTGACTCAAATCTTGCTAAAATAGAAGTACCGTTCCACCTGCTTACTCATGGCCAAAATGAAGACAGACTAGCCCTGAACATCTTTTGCTCCGAAATTGTTCATTTGATGAGGCTTGTGGAATCTGCCGCTGTTCCAGTGGCAAAAGTGTACCCCAACACTCGTAAAAAGGGATGGGATAACCCAAATGTCAAGTTTGCCAAGAAGAGATCTAAGTTCTGGTACAAATTGTGGAAGGACTGCGACAAACCCCGCTCTGGAGTAGTTTTTCAGTGCTTTCGACATGCCAAAAAAGAATTCAAACGCACTGTCGAGAATATGCAAGTCCAGCAAGTGGAGAAGTTGTCTTGTGACTGCAGGAGTGACCCAAACATCTTATGGAAGCAATTCCAATCTAACAGGGCCGACGCTGATGTGCAAAGTCCCATTCCCGATGAAAGTTGGGTAAACCATTACAAGGACGTGTTTGCGCCACCACCCAACGAGCTGGACTCCATATATAAATCTGAGTTAGATAGGCAATT
Organism: Artemia sinica; assembly: GCA_027921565.1. Taxonomy (NCBI): domain Eukaryota; kingdom Metazoa; phylum Arthropoda; class Branchiopoda; order Anostraca; family Artemiidae; genus Artemia; species Artemia sinica. Next base: position 91,548 of record JAPEVW010000044.1, on the reverse strand, counting down.
AATCAGCGCAAAACTCCGCCGCACTGATGTCATTGTTTCCAAATGGCATATTGAGATAATTATGAGAAAATTGAAAAAGAACAAGTCTCCAGGGCTCGATGGGATCACTCCGAGGCACTTACAGCACGGCACAGAACGTCTACATGAGTACTTAGCCTTACTATTCCAAATGAGCATCGAGCAGGGACTCACACCTGCCAACTTTCATGGTTGCCGCACATCCAATATTCTGAAAAAGAATCGAGATCCCTTGCTTTGTAAAAGCTACAGACCAATCACAGTTTCATCAGTTATCAGCAAAGTATTTGAGAAGGTACTGTTGCCCCATATTACGTCACACGCTCTAATGGGAGACAAACAACTTGGATTCAGAAATGGGTTGGGCTGTGGACACGCCCATCGGCTACTAAGAAGAATAATGAGGTCTACATCTTTAGTTAAAAAGCCACTCTTTGCCTGCAGTGTCGACATTTCCGCTGCGTTCGATTCTGTCGTCCAATCGCAGGCACTGTGGTGCCTCTTAGATTCAGGAGTCGACCCCCCGCATTGTCCTTATTCTCCATGACTGGTACTCCCACACGCATATTCGTCTAGCTTTGGGATGAGAAACAATCACCGGTCACCGCAAGCAAAAGCTTTCTGAACCCATTCGGCTCTTCAAAGGAGTTCGGCAAGGATCTGCTCTAAGCCCTATCATCTTTAATTCTGCGATTTACTCTGTAACTAGATTCGTTCGTGGGCCCTTCTTTTTGGAGAGCTTGGATCTAAGTTTCATTTCTTATGCAGATGACTTGTTGCTCCTAAGCAGCACGATGAGGGGTCTACAAGAGAATCTTCGTCTTTTAGTGACCATAGGGTCAGATAGACAGAAGAATAGGACTACGAGTCAACATAGAGAAAACCGAATTTATCGTTTTTAGCGGTACCAACTCGACCAATTCCAATCTTGTCCTTGACGGTATCAGAATCCAGCAGTCCCAGTCCCTAAATTACCTTGGTATCACGTATGGCCAGACGCCTAGGTCAACTAGAGGCTTGTTGGCTGAATCAGTCTGTAAATCTATCCGCTCAGCATATGGAAAAGCTGTCAGATACAAGTGGTCAATTAATCGATTTATTAAGTCAAAACTATTCAACGCCGTCATCTCTCCTGTCATCTGGTATATATCACCCTTATGGGAAATGTTGTCCCTCACCGAGCGTCGAAAAATACGAACCACGTACTACAGATTTGCAAAATTTTTGCTGGGACTTCCACTAAGATTTTCTAACACGGAGATCTCATCCATATATGGAATCCTTGATCCATCAACCAAGGTGATTGATCTAGAACGGAGAGACTCAAGACGATCCCTCAGTAAACTCTACGACTCAAAAGGAAAATCAAACTAATTTTAAAATTTTCAGGTTTTTTTCTGATTTGAATTAGAAAATGGAAATTATTGGTCAGACACCATAAATATTTTTGCACTTTGCAGTTAAATAAAATTATTTTTTTTAAATTTTCAGGAATTCTTCTATTTTCAGTTAAAAGCGGAAAGAAAAAAAGATGCCGGTTATGGAGAATACATGGTTAAAGTCAATTTTCTTGATTTTCAAGCCAATATATTTTCTTTGTTATTCAAGCCAAAGGACGGTAAGTTTGCTATATAGAAGTTTTGGACAAGGTGGTTCTAATAGTGTACTTCTTGTTTTGATCTGAATCTTTTTTCAAGAGTTATGGGTTACTTTAGTTTTTAATATGGGGCGGGATCGACTCTTACTAGGTTGCTAGCTACCGCTGCAACCCGGATATGTATTGATTCCTTTTATTACTTCAGTTACTATGGGCTATAGTTCGTGATTTAATATAATAATTCAAACTAAGAATATACCTGAAAATTTTTAAATTGTTTTTTTTTCGATTTAATCAACAAAAATTTTATTTCATCTCTCACTTCAAAGTTATAATTGTCTCCTGGAACCAAACTTTTTTTGGTTCAACTTCTACAGTGCGTATCTCCTGTGCTATATTTCCGTAGAAAATAAATTCAATTTTTATTTTATTTTAGTTTTCAGTTCAGAAGCGCTAAGGTTATTATGTAAACTGCAAAAATATTTATGGTGTCAGAGCAATAATTTTTAATTTTTAATTCAAACTACAAAAATTCCTGAAAATTCTAAAATTAGTTATGTTTTTTGTTAGTTTCCTGCTACTTGATACGTGACTTTAACTTGTCATATCTTAATAAGAATTTTATAAAGATGACTTCACGTAATAATTCTTGTGATAACAAGTGTAAATCAAAGTTTGATGGAGAGACAGTAGCAAGGAAGAAGGAGTTGATTCACGTGAAAAACCCTCACCTTGAGCAGATGCCATGTGATACATTATACCACATTCATTTAGATACTGAGTATCAGGATCTACAAGCATTATTTGGTGATGTTAAGTTTGTATGCATGGGGGGTACACCAGCTCGTATGAAAGAGTTTGCGCATTTTATCATGAAGGAGATAGGATATACTCTGCCGGCCGGTACTACTCTTCGAGATATTTCAAAGGAAGGGCATAGATATTCAATGTTTAAGGTTGGGCCTGTACTTTCAGTGAGCCATGGAATGGGTGTCCCATCTATAGGCATTTTGCTTCATGAGATAATTAAGCTCATGTATCATGCACAAGTAAAGGATCCAGTTTTCTTCCGGATAGGAACCTGTGGAGGAATTGGCATTGAGGGTGGAAATATTGTGATAACCAGTGAAGCTTTGAACGGATATGGTGAGGCTAATTTTGACCTTCCTGTACTTGGCAAGAAAATGAGTCGCCCAGCGAAACTTGACTCCAACTTAGCGAGGGACTTAAAGAATCTTACAAGACCTGAAGATCCATGGAGTACAACCATAGGAAAGACAATGTGTGCAGATGACTTATACGAAGGACAAGGAAGACTGGATGGTGCTTTCTGTGAATATAGTGAGGATGATAAGATTGCATATTTGACCAAGCTTTATAAGAATGGAGTTAGAAATATTGAAATGGAGGCAGTTATTTTTGGTGCACTAACTCACCATGCTGGTATTCGAGCGGCCATCGTTTGTGTAACCTTGCTTAACAGACTAAATGGTGATCAAATAAATTCTACAAAAGAACAACGAGATGAATGGCAAGCCAGACCTCAAAAATTAGTATCGAGGTATATTAAAAGTCAAATTAATTTATCTTCGTAGATAAGGTAAACTTTTATTGTCTATGGCTACCAAGGCTGAATGATGAGAGGGAAAAATGTTTGATTATTGTGCCTTTTAGGGGTGTGTAGTTTTTGGTGTACGGAGAATACTTTTTAAGACATCATGTTGACATACTCTAGCTTCTTTTAAAAAATCCTTTCCTGCTAATTTAGGAATGGTAACTATAAGCTAAATTAGTCTTAATAACAAAATATTTAGTTGTATATACAAATGTACTTATTGTTTCTATCCGATACTATCTATAGGGTTTCCAGGTAATTTTTCGGTTACCGTGGGCGATGTTAGTTTTTTTTTCTAGATTGCACCTATCGTTACAACCACGATTTACATGTATCGGTGTAGTTCTATAAAAAAAAACCTTTAAAGTATACCATCATCTGGTATAAGAAAATGCAGTTTCTTTGTAAAAAAAAAGGTAAACGTAGGATTCAATTCCTTCCATGGCTTTTTTTTTTACATATTTGTCAATTTAAAGTCTAAACTACATTTTTATTAATGACTACACTATATGAGATCTTCATAACTGACACCATTTATGATGAATTATATCGATCCTTTATGAATATATTCAAAGACAATATATATCTGCATGCACTCGGCACGTGGAAGGCTTCTATATATGGATTCTTTATGCGGATACAATTAGAATAATCATCTATACAGTGATTCCTTTTATTACTTCAGTTACTATGGACTACAGTTCGTTCCTTAATGTAATCTGACTGTGACAAGCAGGAAAAAGCCCATGGCTTTTTCTTATTTGGAATAGTAAGAGACGACCTTGAAAGAGTCACGACCAAACTTCCATTTAAAAGTTAAATTTATTATCTTAACGTTTAGTTACTATGTGCCATGGTTTGTTCTTTACTCGGTTTCAGCTATATCCACTGAAAGTAGCTTAGGCCCCATTTATCATAAACGTTATCGATTTTTTATGTAATTACTATAGAGTTCATTACCATGAACTGTTTGATTGCTTCAAAATTCAAATATCTTTGAAAAGACTGCAGTATGAAAATACATCAAAAATGCAATTGTTTGACAAAATTGATTCTACTTTAAAAAGTATTTTATTTTTAATTACAAAAGACACTAGATCTAGAGATTTCATTTAAAATGAGCCATTAAACAACTCTCTACGATGTTCCAGTGCCAAGCTATCTGTGGAAGAGAAAGAGAGAAAAAAATATCCTGTCTGTGGAGAATAACGTGGTTAAAGTCAATTTTCTTGATTTTCAAGCCAATATATTTTCCTTGCTGTTCAAGCCAAATAACAGAAAGTTTCCTTTATAGGGGTTTCGGACAAGGCGGTTCTAGCTACCGCTGCAACCCGGAAAAGAACAAAAAAAAGGGTAATTGCAAAAATATTCGTATATATTGTAACAAGGGATTACAACAATTACAAAGCCCTAAAAAAGAAAACCAAGAGTTTGAAGCTTAGTGGAAATCATTGGATGAACTCGGACCTGCTTTAATAATCAACATCTTTGAATAGACTGCAGTATGAAAAGACATTGAATTGCGGAAAGAGCGAAAGCTTAGTGGAAATCGTTGTTACTTCATAGTGTAAAGTGTACTTCTTGTTTTGACCTGACTCTATTTTTGGGAGTTAAGGGTTATTATGTTTCTTTGTATTGGACGTGATCGTCTCCTACTAGGTTGCTAGCTACCGCTGCAACCAGGATGCTCAGAAACCATAAATATTTTTGCAGTTTGCATAATAAATTTAGCAATTCTGAACTGAAAATATGTTAAAATATACTGATTTCATCATAGCTAACATCATAATATTGCATTTACTTTTACGCCATATACGGTTACAACCTAAGATTATGACGTCATTCTTCAGTCGCACATGAAAATACAGTTTATTCATAGCATATTGATTCTATATTAAAAATTATTTTTTTCAATTACAAAATGTTTTAAATACGTCAATTTCATTTAAAACTAGCCATTAAAAAGCTCCCCCTGATGTCCCAGTGCCCCGCTACCTACGGAGTAAATAAAAGGAAAAAAAGATCTCTATAATGACGGGAATACTTATAAGTATCCCCATTTATAATGAACTATGTCTATCTTTTATGCAATGTATTAAACATTTCAGCTAGTACAGGCTAGAGTTCATTCTTTAATACTAGGTTGCTAGCTACCGCTTCAACCCAGATAAAGCTAAGACTACTACTATTAATCAATGTTTCAGTTACAATGAGCTAGCGTTCGTTCCTTATTATAACAACTAAGGAAGAATCCCAATTTGAAGCTGATTCAGGAATGTGTAACTTTATAAATAAGTTTTTGTTTTTTTTTTGTCCGAAAAAAGTAAATCTAGTGACGTCTCTGATATATATTTTGTTTTGATCTGACTCCTTTTTTAGGAGCTATGGATTTTTTATATTTCTTAACATTGGACGTGATCGTCTCTTACTAGGCTGCTAGCTACCGCTGCAACCCGGATAATTGTCTTTTAATGTAACTCTTACTAGGTTGCTAGCTACCGCTGCAGCCCAGATTCCAGTTACTATAGACTATAGTTTGTTCTTTAATGTAATCAAACTAGAAAAATACCTAAAAATTCATAAATTAGTTTTATTTTTTATTAGGTTCCTGGTACTTGATGCGTGTCTTAAGTAAAGTTTATACTTATGTAAAATGATTTTGGATATTATCGAAATGATCCTTACCGCTGTCATCGGGCTTTTAACAGGTGGAATCGTTACCACACAGTGTTTTGAACTCAAATCCTTCTTAGCAGAATGACAAGTTCATCTCCACAGGACCGTGGTAATTGCTAATACAAATATATCATTCAGTATATGGTGTCTAAGATTTAATAAAAAAGTTTGAAAATTATCCCATACGATTTAGGAGCAATTAACTTTTTCTTCTCCCTTATTATTTTATAGAAAAAACTATATAAGAAAACATATATATTTCGTTAAAAAATGTCTAGTAAAGAACGAACTCCAGCCAATAGTAACACATTTAAAAACAAATATAAAAAATAACTGCCAACTGAGGAAGAATCCAATTTGAAGCTGATTTAGGAATGTGTAACATTATAAATAAGTTTTTTTTTTGTCCGAAATAAAGTAAATCTAGTGACGTCTCTGATGTATATTTTGTTTTGATCTGACTCCTTTTTTTAGGAGCTATGGGTTTTTTATATTTCTTAACATTGGACGTGATCGTCTCTTACTAGGTTGCTAGCTACCACTGCAACCCAGATTCCAGTTACTATAGACTATAGTTCGTTCTTTAATGTAAACTTTAGAGATTCTGAACTCAAAACTAAAATTAAAAAAATTTGAATATTTCTCATTGGAAATATAGGACAATAATATAGAGATACGTAATTTACGGGTTAAGCCAAAAAATTTTGAACTAAGATGATTTAAAATTAATGGCGTAAAAAATGGTGTAGCGAGTCAATTGAAGCAAAAGGAAAACCAAACTAATTTTTAAATTTTCAGGTTTTTTTCTGGTTTGAATTAGAAAATGGAAATTATTTTTCAGACACCGTAAATATTTTTGCACTTTGCAGCTAAATAAGATTATTTTGTTTAAAATGTTCAGGAATTATACTAGTTTCATTTGGCAATTAACATTTTTTTTCAAGGAATCGAGCAGCTAACTAAGTCCAATATATACAATGGTATGTTCTTCGAATGATCTCTTTTACTTAGGTTCCTAGCTAAAGCTGCAAACCGGAACAATTAAAAAAAATATATTATCTTTAATTACAGAAGGAACTAGATGTAGCAAGTTTTACTATTGAGACGAGTCGCTCTTACTATACAACATACAGTTCGTTATCACGAACTGTTTGCTTTGATGTATCTATTGGTATCAAAATTTCGTTGTTTAGAGTTTCGGTTACTATTGAGACAAGTAGCTATTATTACTATAGAGTTCATTACCATGAACTGTTTGATTGCTTCAAAATTTTTAATTACAAAAGTGACTAGATGTAGCAATTTCCTTTAAAATGAGCTATTATACAGCTCTCTATGATTTTCCAGTGCCCAGCTAGCTGAGGAGGAAGAAAAAGCGGAAAGAAAAAAATATCCCGTTTGTGGAGAATAACGTGGTTAAAGTCAATTTTCTTGATTTTCAAGCCAATATATTTTCTTTGTTATTCAAGCCAAAGGGCAGTAAGTTTCCTTTATAGGGGTTTCGGACAAGGCGGTTCTAATGGTGTACTTTTTTTTTATCTGAATCTTTTTTTAGTAAGTTTCCTTTATAGGGGTTTCGGACAAGGCGGTTCTAATGGTGTACTTTTTTTTTATCTGAATCTTTTTTTTAGGAGTTAGGGGTTTTTATATTTCTTAACATTGGACGTGATTGTCTCTTACTAGGTTGCTAGCTACCGCTGCAACCCGGATTAATTGAAATAGTAAGAGACGACCTGGCTACAACCTACGATTATGACATCATTGATCAATCTGTAGTAAGACTATAATTAAGTAGACCCATCCTTCATATTAGTCTAATGGTGTGCTTTGTAGTTTAATTACTATAGGCTATAGTTCGTTCTTTACTATAACTTGACTGACATCGATCTTTTATGTATTGTTCTTTACTAGGTTTCAGCCATCTCTACAGCCATGATACTGATGGGAATTACATAGTCCCTATTGTTTCTTACTACGTTGCTAGCTACCGCTGCAGCCTGGATACCGTTGCAGCCTGGATACCGCTGCAACCACGATATTTCATATAGTGGCTCAGTATTTCAGTGCACATGGGCTAGAGTTCGTTTTTATTGTAACATATACATGGGTTTTGGACAAGGTGGTTCTAATGGTGTACTTTTTTGTTGTTCTGACTCTATTTTTAGTAGTTATGGGTTATAATATTTCTTAACGTTGGAAGTGATCGTCTCTTACTAGATTGCTAGCTACCGCTGCAACCCGGATTACAATAGGGAACAATTCGTTCTTTAATATAATGACTTTAAATGTAAATATACAAGCCTATGCTGTAGTTAAGTTACCTATACAAGATAGGATAAGCAAGAGTTCGTTCCTTATTATAATTCAAGCCAATATATTTTCTTTGTTATTCAAGCCAAACAACGGTAAGTTTGCTATACATAAGTTTTGGACAAGACGGCTCTAATAGTATAATTTTGTTTTGATCTGAATCTTTTTTCAGGAGTTATGGGTTAATTTAGTATTTACTATGGAGCATGATCGTCTCTTACTAAGTTGCTAGCTACCGCTGCAACCCGGATAGCTAGCTACCGCTGCAACCCAGATTACGAACTGTTTGAACTGTTCTTTGGAGTAGTAAGAGACGATCCTCAAAGAATCAGGCTGCTAATTAAGTCCAATATATACAATGGTTAGCTCTTTTAATGATCACCTTTTAATACAAGCATAATGAAATTACAGATTCTGTACTGAGAATATTAGACTTGATCGTCTCTTAATAGGCTGCTAGCTACCACTACACCCAGGATAAATGAAATCTATTTAAAAATATCAGTCATCACTACTAACAATAGTTCGTCCTTTAATGTAAAATGATCCATTGAACAACTCTCTACGTTGTTCCAGTGCCAAGCTATCTGTGGAAAAGAAAGAAAAAAGTAAGAAAAACGTATGCCGTTTAGGCAGAATGTTGTAGTAGCCGCCCGTTTTCTTGATTTTCAAGCCAATATATTTCCTTTGCTGTTCAAGCCAAATGATAGAAAGTTTCCTATACAGGGGTTTCGGGAAAGGTGGTTCTAATGGTGTACTTTTTGTTTTGATCTGACCTTTTTTTTTAGGAATTATGAGTTTTTATATTTCTTAACATTGGACGTGATCGTCTCTTACTGGGTTTCTAGCTACCTCTGAAACCCGGATCTACTGTAAAATAATTGATAAACACCATTTATGATGAGCCTTATCGGTCTTTTATGTAATACCGCTGAAACCCTGATATCCAACAGAAAAATATTACAAACAGGAAAAAGCCTACGACTTTTCCTTCTTTCAAATAGTAAGAGACGAACCTCCTACGATCAAGTAGCTAACTAAGTCTTAAGTATGCAATAATTTTTTATTCCAATTATCCTCTATTAATCTAATAATTGACAAACACCATTTACTAGATCTATTACTAGGTTGCTAGCTACCGCTGCAACCCGGACAATTTTATAAAACCCTAATTGACAAATACCATTTATTATGAACTATATCTATCCTTTATGTAACCTCAAGTAACTACCCCTGGAACCACCAAATATCAGTTACTATGGATGAGAGATTGTTCTTTACTGTATAGGATTTGCTTTAATAATCAAATATCTTTGAAGAGAAACAGTATGAAAAGACATTATATTGCGTAAAGAGCAAAAAACAGGTAGTTGCAAAAATGTTTGCATATATCAAACAGATCGTGGTAACGAACTGTATAGTAAGAGTGACCCGGCTCAATAGTAATCAAAACTCTAAAAACGGAATTTTGATACCAAGTTTTAACAAGGGATTACAACAATTCAAAACCTTAAAAAAACTAAAAGCTTGAAGCTTAGTAGATATCGTGGTTAGAAATCGAACTTGCTTTAATAATCACAACTGTTTCAACCGCTGATGGAAAGTAGTTCGTTGAGTTTGGCAGTAAAAGAACAGCTCTTTGATCTTTATTTTAATTTTTTTTTTCGTATATGCTATAAGTGACTTGATACTACATTTTAAGGACTAAATAATTAATAAGTTACAATGGTTAATATGACATGTATTAAAAACGAGTGTCAAATTTGTTTTGATTCAGAAACACAAGAGAATTTTATAAGTGCTTGCAATTGCAGAGGAAGTATGAAATATGTCCACAGAAGCTGCGTGATAAACTGGCTAAAAATATCAAAACTGGATTACTGTAATATTTGTCAGTTTCACTTATGGATTCCGGAAAGTATTAGCACAATCAAACATGATGGAAATGAAATATTGGTTTTCAAAGATATTTGTCCCAAGTTAGAAATTGTAAGGAGTAGTAGACTAAAAATTATAAAAGCTAGTAGTAGCTTTTTCTTATTTGGAATAGTGAGAGACAAACCTTGAAGAGTCAGGCATCAAACTAAGTCTAATATGTCGAATGGTTTGTTCTTTATTAGATCTGGTAGCAACTTTTTTCTTATATATTTTTCGGTAATCATCATCATTGTGATTACGCTCCTTGATCTTTTGTCTAGCCTGCTCAATTGTTGCTTCTCTGTAATCTTCATCATTATCGTACCGTTCCTTACTCTTTTGTTTGGCTGTCTCAATTTTCGCATGTCTATAAACTACATCATTATAATAACGCTGTTTCTCACTATCAATTATTACTTCTCGATACGCCTGGTCGGTTGAATACCTTTTCTTTTTTCTTTTCAAGATGCTATCTCTGTTTTTTTGGTAGTACGGTTTTTTTTAACTTGCGTGTAGCTTGCTTGATTGAAACCATAATGTAACCATTAGTTGAATGTTTGGACGTGATCAAATTGTATCCTTAAATTTATTTTTCAATACCCAATTTTAGATAAATAATCACCAAAACTTTCTACTCTAATTGCAGCTTCAGGTGGTGGGCAGTTTGTCACATCATACAGAGCTATAATATACAATTGTTTCAGCTTCATTCCATGAAAACCACTTTGTCCCTTTTTTGCCCGGACAACACCATGATCCCTTGAGAGGTAAAAATACTTCGTTCCTCCCATCGTAATACCGTTCTCGGAAAACTCATCCGAGTCAAATGTTAACATTGTTTAGGCAGAATGTTGTAGTAGCTGCCACTTTTCTTGATTTTCAAGCCAATATATTCCCCTTGCTGTCCAACCCAAGGGACAGAAATTTTCCGATATATGGGTTTCGGACAAGGCGGTTCTAATGGTGTACTTTTTGTTTTGATCTGACTCTTTTCTAAGGAGCTAAGGGTTTTTATATTTCTTAACATTGGACGTGATCGTCTCTTACTAGGTTGCTAGCTACCACTGCAATCCGGATTAGCATAGGCAAGAGGTCATGCTTTATTAGAAATTACAAACAGGAAAATAGCCTATGGCTTTTTCTTAATTGGAATAGTAAGAGACAAGCTCGCTACAAACTATGATTATGGCATCATTGATCAATCTTTAACATGAAATGTTCTTTACTGTAATGGTTTATTCTTTACTAGGTGTCACCCATCTCTACAGCCATGATACTGATAGAAATTATATAATCCCTATTTATGTTTCAGTTAACATGGGCTAGGTGTCGTTCTTTATTGTAGTTTAAAATGAGCCATTGAACAGCTCCTTACGATGTTCCAGTGCCTAGCTATCTGTGGAATTACTAACCTATACTATAATTAAGTGGTGTATAAAAATTAGTATAGGCAAGAGGTCATTCTTTATTATAATAATTTGTTTTTTAAATGCAAAAGGTTTTTAACCCCATTAATTTCCGTTAAAATGAGCCATTAAACAACTCTCTACGATTTTCCAGTGCCAAGCTATCTGTGGAATTACTAACCTATGCTATAATTAAGTAACGTATAAAATTTAGTATAGGTAAGAGGTCGTTCTTTATTATAACAATTATTACTTCTCGATACGCCTGGTCGGTTGAATACCTTTGTTTTGCTCTCTCAATTTTTACTTCTCGATACGCCTGGTCGGTTGAATACCTTTGCTTTTCTCTTTTCAAGATACTATCTCTGTTGTTTGTGTAGTACTGTTTTTTCAAATTGCGTATAGCTTGCTTCGATCTAACCATTATTCTAATCAAGAATGAGAGAATTTACATCTTTGTCGTTCTTAAGTAGTAAAATTTCCTTTAAAATGAGCTATTGAACAACCCTCTACGATTTTCCAGTGCCAAGCTATCTCTGGATACAAAAAAAGAAAAAAAAAGAAAAAAAGAAAAAAATATCCCGTTTAGGCAGAATGTTGTAGTAGCTGCCACTTTTCTTGATTTTCAAGCCAATATATTTCCCTTGCTGTTCAAGCCAAGGGACAGAAATTTTACTATGCAGGGGTTTCGGACAAGGCGGTTCTAATGGTGTACTTTTTGTTTTGATCTGACTCTTTTTTTTAAGAACTATGGGTTTTTATATTTCTTAACATTGGACGTGATCGTCTCTTACTAGGTTGCTAGCTACCGCTGCAACCCGGATACTTTATTATGAAATAAATTACAAACAGGAAAAAGCCTACGGCTTTTTCTTCTTTGGAATAGTAAGAGACGATCCTCAAATAATCAGGCAGCTAACTAGGATTATAATTTGTTCTTTAACATAAACTTCATTAATCGGATATTTTAATATATCCTATATGGTCTAGAGGTTGGGATAGCTCTCACCCAGTAGGCTTGAGTTCAATTTCTGTTTGGGAAATTTTTATTTATGATGATTTCTTAAGGAACATAATTAAAATTTCTTAATGTAATAAAAATAATTTGTTTTAATTACAAAAGGTTTTTAACCCCATTAATTTCCTTTAAAATGAGCCATTGAACAACTCTCTACGATGTTCCAGTGCCATGCTATCTGTTGAAGTACTAACCTATACTATAATTAAGTGGCGTATAAAATTTAGTATAGGCAAGAGGTCGTTCTTTATTATAATATCATAAAACAATTAGTTAGCTTTTTACACATATCTCATATGGTCTAGTGGTTTAGGATAGTTGGCTTTCAACCAATTGGCTTGGGTTCGAATCCCGGTGTGGGAATTATTTTTAAAACAAAATCAGGTGAAATTAATTAGCTAATTTGACAAGACATAGGTAACTAAGGGCAAGAGTTCGTTCTTTACTATAAAACAGGCTCGGGTTCGATTCCCGGTGTGGGAAAATTTTTAACTCTATAATCTTCGAATATTTGAACCTTTTATAATTTATAATGATGTATAATATAAATACTGTAATCTTAACTATATTAACTATAGTGAAGTTGCGTATGCAAGCTAGTATAGGGAAGAGTTCGATCTTTATTATAATTTATACAACTCTTTTTTATGACCACAAACTGTTTGATTTAATACTTTAGTTACTATATGTTACAGTTCGTTCCTTATTGTTATGTGGGAAAATTTTTAACTCTATAATCTTCGAATATTTGAACCTTTTATAATTTATAATGATGTATAATATAAATACTGTAATCTTAACTATATTAACTATAGTGAAGTTGCGTATGCAAGCTAGTATAGGGAAGAGTTCGATCTTTATTATAAAAACAACTCTCTACGATGTTGCAGTAACCTATACTTTAATTAAGTGGCGTATAAAATTTAGTATAGGAAAGAGGTCGTTCTTTATTATATTAAATTTAAAATTTCAAAAAACAACTCAGTTTCCCTACCTCTTAGCTAAATATAATAACTTTAATATAAATTAATAAAGGTAAGAGGTCGTTCTTTATTATAATTCTTAGGAGTTAGGGGTTTTTATATTTCTTAAGATTGGACGTGATCGTCCTCTTACTAGGTTGCTAGCTACCGCTGCAACCCGGATCTTCAGAAACAACAATATAATTTCGTGTTTTTCTATTCATGTCATAGCTCTAATATAAAACCCGGATACCCCTGGAGCCACCGTATATCAGTTACTATTGGCAAGAGATCGTTCTTTACTGTAATGAGACGAGTCGCTCTTACTACACAGTTCGTTACCAAAAACTGTTTGATACAGTTCGCTACCTAAAATGTTTGAAAATGCCTGAGACATTTTTCATGCGTTTTGCTTTAGCTGTACGGATTTATTTAAAATCAAATGTAACCTCGTATGACGTCGTATATACCACAGACCTCTTTTTCTTTTCCCTGTTGCATCAGTTACTATGAAATAGACTTCGGTCCTTACTGTATGTGCCCAAATCTTTCTTTACTCAGGCAGTGCTAGCGCGCTGCCTATGATAATAAACTGATTACACACAGGAAAAAGCCTACGGCTTTTTCTTCTTTGAAATAGTAAGAGACGAGTCTAAAACAATCAAGTAGATAGCTAATTCCAATGTATGCAATTGTTTGTTATTCCAATGATCGTATTTAATGCAACTAGGTTTCAGCCATCTCTACAACCATGATACTGACGGAAATTACATAATCCCTATTTATGTTTCAGTTAACATGGGTTAGGTGTCGTTCTTTATTGTAAAAAGAAAAAAAAAAGAAAAAAAATATCCCGTTTAGGCAGAATGTTGTAGTAGCTGCCACTTTTCTTGATTTTCAAGCCAATATATTTCCCTTGCTGTTCAAGCCAAGGGACAAAATGTTTCCTATACAGGGGTTTCGGACAAGGCGGTTCTAATGGTGTACTTTTTGTTTTGATCTGACTCCTTTTTTAGGAACTATGGGTTTTTATATTTCTTAACATTGGACGTGATCGTCTCTTACTAGGTTGCTAGCTACTGCTGCAACCCAGATAAGACTTTGAATCCGGCGATCTGAGTTCAATACTTAATACTTAAGTTACAATGGGTTCAGTTCGTTCCTTATTGTAATTTATGGTCCCATATGGTCTAGTGGCTAGGATAGTTAACTTTCACTTAACAGGCCCGGGTTCGATTCCCGGTGTGGAAAAATTTTTAACTCTATAATCTTCGAACATTCGAACCTTTTATAATTTATAATGATGTATAATATAAATACTGTAATCTTAACTATAGTGAAGTTGCGTATGCAAGTTAGTATAGGGAAGAGTTCGATCTTTATTATAATATTTTAGCACTGATTTTTTAACTTGCGTGTAGCTTGCTTTGATCTAACCATTATGTATTCATGAATGAGACCATTTACAGTTTTGACGTTTCTTATATAGTAATTATGACGTCACTGCATCAAAAATACAGTTTTTATTGGAAAAATTTATTCTCTTTTAGAAATAATTTATTTTAGTTACAAAAGGTTTTTAACCCAATTAATTTCCTTTAAAATGAGCTATTGAACAACCCTCTACGATGTTCCAGTGCCAAGCTATCTCTGGAGACAAAAAAAGAAAAAAAAAAATATCCCGTTTGGGGAGAATAACGTGGTAAAAGTCTATTTTCTTGATTTTCAAGCCAATATATTTCCCTTTCTGTTCAAGCCAAAGGGCGGTAAGTTTCCTTTATGGAGGATTTGGACAAGGCGGTTCTAATGGTGTACTTTTTGTTTTGATCTGACTCTTTTTTTAGGAGCTACGGGTTTTTATATTTCTTAACATTGGAGGTGATCGTCTCTTACTAGGTTGCTAGCTACCGCTGCAACCCGGATATTTGAGAAATACCATTTATGATGGTCCTTTATGTAAGTTGCTAGCTACCGCTGCAACCCGGATAATAAACTGATTACAAACAGGCAAAAGCCTACGGCTTTTTCTTCTTTTAAATAGTAAGAGACAAACCTCAAACAATCAAGTAGCTAACTAATTCCAATGTATGCAAATGTTTGTTATTTCAATGATCGTCTTTTAATGTGAAATTACATAAACCATATTTATGTTTCAGTTAACATGGGCTAGGTGTCCTTCTTTATTGTAATAATTTTTAACACCATTAATTTCCTTTAAAATGAGCCATTTAACAACTCTCTACGATGTTCCAGTGCCAAGCTATCTTTGGAATTACTAACCTATACTATACTTAAGTGGTGTATAAAATTTAGTATAGGCAAGAGGTCGTTCTTTATTATAACTTTTAATGTAACCATTGAACAACACTCTACGATGTTCCAGTGCCAAGCTATCTGTGGAATTACTAACTTATACCAAAATTAAGTGGCGTATAAAATTTAGTATAGGCAAGAGGTCGTTCTTTATAATAATTTTTAACCCCATTAATTTCCTTTAAAATGAGCGATAGAACAACTCTCTACGATGTTCCAGTGCCAAACCCAAAACGAACAGAAATTACAATAAATAACCGAGTCAAACTCAAAACGAGCAGAAATTAACATAAGTTGGGCGCAAAACCCCTATCCCTTCCCAAGACCAGAATAAAATTTGTGCACTTCACTGAAAAAATATAAATGTTTTTACTTTTATAACTTTAATAAATCAAATAATTTTAACATTTTGATTACTAAATATCAGTATATGTATATTAAACTGACAATGCACATTCATTTGTATTTTTTCAGTAAAGTGCCAATTTTGTTCTGCCTGTTCGTTCTTTACTGTAAAATTTGAAAGACTGCAGTGTGAAAAGACATCAAAAATGCAGTTTTTGGTGGAAAAATTTATTCTCTTTTAGAAATAATTTATTTTAGTTACAAAAGGTTTTTAACCCAATTACTTTCCTTTAAAATGAGCTATTGAACAACCCTCTACAATGTTCCAGCGCCAAGCTATCTCTGGATACAAAAGAAAAGAGAAAAAAATATCCCGTTTGTGGAGAATAACGTGGTAAAAGTCAATTTGCTTGATTTTGTAGCCAATACATTTTCTTTGTTATTCAAGCCAAAGGGCAGTAAGTGTCCTTTATAGAGGTTTCGGACAAGGTGGTTATAATGGTGTACTTTTGTTTTGATCTGACTCCATTCTTAAAAACTATGGGTTTTTATATTTCTTAACATTGGACGTGATCGTCTCTTACTAGGTTGCTAGCTACCGCTGCATGCCGGATCCCTGAATTGCATTTTCTGGGTCTAAAGTTCGTTCTTTAATGTAATTATGACAATAGGAGATGATCTCTGCTCTAGTGTATCAGACTTATCACCTATGCTAATGATTCCTGATGCATCATTACTTATTGATCGTTTGGATCATTTTTCTGCTCAACAACCTTGAAATTTTGGTGTTGCAAAAAGGTGTGAATATTATCACATTTTTTTATCAAAAATGTACTTTTCACTACTGTCTTCAGATCTATCGTTCTTTGCGGGTAGCAATTTTTTTTCCTCGTTCTTTTGAAGTACCTTTACTGTCTTTGGCTTTCTTCTCAATGTCGTTCAGAGGTATTTTATGCTCTACTTTTTCATCACATTCTAATTTAACCTAACTTTGCCTAAAATAGCCTAATTTAACCTAATTTAAGATAACTTCACCTAGTTTAACTTAACCTAACTTTACATAAATTGACTTAATCTAACTTAGCCTAATTATGCCTAACCTAACTTAACCCAACTGAACCTAACTTACCCTCATTTAACCTCAATTTACTTAACTTATCCTAATTTAAACTAACTTCACCTAACTTGACCTAAATTAACCTAATTTAACTTAACCTAACTTAACCTAACTTAACCTAACCTATCTTAACCTAACTTAAATTAACATAACTTAACCCAACCTAGCCTAACTAAGCCTAGCCTACCCAGCCGTATAACCCCATCCTAACCTAATATAATCTAACCTAGCTTATCCTAGCCTTAACTAACTGAAAACGCAACAAGTTTTTAATACAACTGAGACAACATCTACAGGTACAACTTAGCCAACAAATACACGTACATCTGTGAGCACGCAGCAGCCAAAACAACCACCCCTCCTAATAACCACACACTAACACCCGTCCTCTCTTTTGCTGTCATAAAACTGTCTTCAGTTTTATCATTCGGTACGGGTTGCAATTTTTTATCCTCATTGTTTTGAAGTACCTTTACGTTGTCTTGGGCTTTCTCCTCAATGTCGTTCAGTGGTATTTTATCCTCTACTTGCTCATCACCTTCTAATTTCACCGAAACCACTGATTAATCATGTGACGACAGTGAAAGATCGTAATTTTCTAGTGATTCTACTCCAGAATCGTGTTTTATGAAAAAATGTGACGGCCTCTGCTCTAGTGTATCCGACTTATCACTTATGCAATTGATTTTTGAAGAATCAAAAATTGTTTCATCATCGGGATTATTCTTTAGCTGAACAACCTTAGAATTTTGATGTTGCGAAAATGTGTGAATACTGTCACATTTCTTCTTCAAAAATGTACTATTTTCAGTACTGTATTCATTTTTGTCATTCTTTACGGGTTGCAATTTTTTTTCATCGTTCTTTTCCAGTGGCTTTACATTGTCTTCAGCTTTTTCCTCAATGATGTTCAGTGGTATTTTATCCTCTAGTGGCTCCTTACTTTCTAATTTCACCATAACCACTGATGACCCATATGACAAAAGTGAGAGATCGTCTTTTTCTATTGATTCTATTTCAGAATCATGTTTTATGACAATAGGTGATGATCTCTGCTGTAGTGTATCAGACTTATCACCATGCTATTGATCCCTGAAGTATCGAAAACTGATTGATCGTTTGGATCATTTTTCAATTCAACAACCTAAGAATTTTGGTTTTGCGAAAATGTGTGAATATTGTCACATTTCTTCTTCAAAAATGAACTATTTTCAGTACTTTCTTCATTTTTGTCATTCTTAACGGGTTGCAATTTTTTTCCTCGTTCTTTTGAAGTGCCTTTACTTTGTCTTCAGCTTTCTCCTCAGTGTCGTTCATCGGTATTTTATCCTCTACTTGCTCATCACTTTCTTATTTCACTAAAAACCACTGATGACGCATATGACGACAATGACAGATTGTCTTTTTCTAGTGATTCTGGTTCAGAATCGTGTTTTATGACAATAGGTGATGATCTCTGGTGTAATGTATCAGACTTATCACCATGCTATTGATCCCTGAAGTATCGAAAACTGATTGATCGTTTGGATCATTCTTCAATTCAACAACCTTAAAATTTTGGTTTTGCGAAAATGTGTGAATATTGTCACATTTCTTTTTCAAAAATGAAGTATTTTCAGTGCCTTCTTCATTTTTGTCTTTCTTAAACGGGTTGCATTTTTTTTCCTTGCTCATTTGAAGTGTCTTTACGTTGTCTTCAGCTCTTTCCTCAGTGTTGTTCAGCGGTATTTTATCCTCTACTTGCTCATCACTTTCTCGCTAAAACCACTGATGACACATATGACAACGATGACAGGCCGTCTTTTTCTAGTGTTTCTAGTTCAGAATTGTGTTTTATGACAATAGGTGATGATCTCTGCTCTAGTGTATCAGACTTATCACCAAGGCTATTGATTCCTGATGCATCGTAAACCGATTGATCTTTTGGATGATTTTTCAGCTCAACAACCTTAGAATTTTGTTGTTGCAATAATATGTGAGTATTGTCACTTTTGGTTTTCAAAAATGTACTATTTTCAGTGCTTTCTTTAGGTTTATCGTTCTTAACGGGTTGCAATTTTTTCCTCGTTCTTTTGAAGTACCTTTAGGTTGTCTATGGCTTTCTCCTCAATGTCGGTCAGTCGTATTTTTTCTTCTACTTTTTCATTACTTGAAGAACCATAAAACGACTTTTACAAAACCATTGATGAACCATATAACGACTGTGACAGATCATTATTTTCTTGTGTGACTACTTCAGAGTCGTGTTTTATGACAGTCTCTAGTATATTTTGAATACTGTCACATTTCTTTTTGAAAAATGTTCTTCCATTTGCACTTTCTTCTTTCGTTTTGGAAAATACTATGCCCCTTTTAAACTGAACCTCTTTGTCACTTGAAAAGGAAGGTAGTGGAATTTCGTTTAAACTAATTGGCCTAACTTGAACATTTTCTTTCTTTTGGGCTTCAGATACTGCTGATGGTAGCTCTAATAACTTTTTCCATATATTTTGCCTCCAAAACGCTACATCTTGTTCAAGATCCCTTTTTGCAGTTTTCTCACCCTTAAAATCGAGCCCGATAGGAGCCATATAGACCGTATCTGGGTTAAATACAAAAGGTATTTGCAGAAATTTCCATATATTAGGATTTTCGGAACATAGTTTTGCGAAATCGTTACTTCCTTTTCTAATAAATATGATAACAGTTTTATAGTCTTCACAAAATGAGGGATAAAGAGAGTAGATCCATATGAATAGTTTTTATATTTTTTGCATATTCTTCTTGTTCTATACTTAATTACTTTCATAATCTTGAATAATGCCAAATAATCAAAGGTGAGTTTAGCTATCTCTGCCATTGCCTTATCGGTTGGCATGCATAGATCGCTGGATGTAACTTCCCTAACTAAAATCTCAACATTGCTACGGGTCTTAACAAAATTAACATACATTCTTCTGATATTTTTGGAACTATAGTCTGGCATGTCAGAGCTTCTTCTGGAATGTGAAACTTGGGCTTTTTTTTCATCTGACAGCTTTTTTAATATATGATTCCTCCAAAACACTATATCTTGTTTAATTTTCTCTTCATGGTAACCCCTATTTGGTAAAACATCGTATTCAATTTCAGGTTTGAAAGCCACTTTAATATCGTCATAATAAAATTTTAAGCAGCTTTCCACTACCATATTGCTTCCATTCTCAAATAAATATGAGAGCAGTTTTGTTGCCTTCAAAACATGACGGTAGTTATATGTGTCTCGGATTCTATTCATAATTACTTTCATCACCATAATTAATGCAAATTTATCAAAGGTGAGCTTCGCCACTTCTGCCATTGCCTCATTGGTTGGCATAAATGGGTCATTGGATGTAACTTCCCTTACTAAAATTTCGACACTGTTACGGCCCTTAACCAAATTGAGAAACTTTCTTCTGATATTTTTGGAGCTACATTCTGGTATGTACCTGGTTTCTGCTTCCTGGTTTTTCTCTTTACCTTCCTCAAATTTTGTCCCATTTTCAGTACTTTCTTCAGTTTTGACATTCTTTACGGGTTGCAATTTTCCTTCTTTGTCTTTTTGAAGTACCTTTATCTTGTCTTGTGCTTCTTCCTCAATATTGTTCAGTGGTATTTTATCTTTTACTTGCTCATCACTCTCTAATTTGACCATAGTCATTGATGAGCAATATGATGACAGTAGCAGATTGTCATTTTTTGGTGTTTCCACATCCGAATCAAGTTTTATGACAAGAAATGGTGGCCTTTGCTCTTGACTTATAGACTGATCGCCTATATTGTCTAGCGCAAGAGGCCCGAGGCTAGAATTATCACCAGAAGAAACAGAGTCAGTCAGATTAAGAGTGTTAAAATTTGAAGAAACAGAGTCATTTTTTTCCTTTATTTTAGAATTACGCTGCTGCGACAGTTTGCAAAAATTTACATTCCTATCTGAAGGGTCGGATGAGTTGAAACTATCATGAGGACAGGATGGTAAAAGATGGGCATTTTTTTCATCTGACAGCTTTTTTAATATATTATCCCTCCAAAACTCAAAATCTCGGTAATTATCCTCTCCTACAAGAAATATGTTCAACTCCCTAGTGCCATCCCTAAATTCTTTAAAATTATATATGAAAACTTTCTTTATATCATCATAATAAGAATCTAAGCAGAGATTCACTACCGTTTTACTCCCATTTTCAAATATATATGATAACAGTTTCGTTGCTTTTAAAACATGAAGAAAATTAGTTTCGTCTTTGATTCTATTCACAATTACTTTAATCACCATAAATAATGCCAGTTTATCAAAGGTGAGTTTAGCTACATCTGCCATTGCCTCATCAGTTGGCAGCCATGGATCATTGGATGTAACTTCCCTTACTAGAATTTCGATGCTGCTCCGGCCAGTAACGAGATTAAAAAACTTTCTTCTGAATGTCCTGAAAAACATTTAATTTCATCTAACCTTTTGTATTTAAGCAACGCATCAAGTATAAAAAAACCTAACAAAAAAGACAACTAATTTAAAAATTTTCAGGTATAATTCCAGTTAAAATTACAACATTTAAATTATTAATCAGATACCATAAATATTTTGCTGTTTATAACTTTATCGATTCTAAGCTATAGCTAAAATAAAAATTATTTTTTTAGTTTTAACGTAATCACTTATTATGTCATATATGGTTATTCCATATTTAAAATCATCATAAAAATGTGAAAATTCTGTATTTTAGAGTTTCAGTTACTTTTAAGACGAGTCGCTCTTACTATAAAGTTCTTTACCACGAACTGTTAGATAAAAACCCTGATTACAAACAGGAAAAATCCTACAGCTTTTTGTTATTTGGAATAGTATGAGATGAACCTCAATTAATCAGGCAGCTAACTAAGTCCAATTTATGCAATGGTTTCGTGTTTTAATTTTTTCATCTCAGTTCAAAGTTATTATTGTATCCTGGAACCAAACTTTTTTTTGGTTTGTAAAACGTAAAGTACGTATCTCCATATTATTGTCTTATCCGGGTTGCAGCGGTAGCTAGCAACCTAGTAAGAGACGATCACGTCCAATGTTAAGAAATATAAAAACCCATAGTTCCTAAAAAAGGAGTCAGATCAAAACAAAAAGTACACCGTTAGAACCGCCTTGTCTGAAACCCCTGTATAGGAAACTTTCTGTCCCTTGGCTTGAACAGCAAGGGAAATATATTGGCTTGAAAATCAAGAAAAGTGGCAGCTACTACAACATTCTTCCTAAACGGGATATTTTTTTCTTTTTTTCTTTTTTCTTTGTTTCCAGAGATAGCTTGGCACTGGAACATCGTAGAGGGTTGTTCAATAGCTCATTTTAAAGGAAATTAATTGGGTTAAAAACCTTTTGTAACCAAAATAAATTATTTCTAAAAGAGAATAAATTTTTCCACCAAAAACTGCATTTTTGATGTCTTTTCACACTGCAGTCTTTCAAACATTACATTATCCGGGTTGCAGCGGTAGCTAGCAACCTAGTAAGAGACGATCACGTCCAATGTTAAGAAATATAAAAACCCATAGTTCCTAACAAAGGAGTCAGATCAAAACAAAAAGTACACCATTAGAACCGCCTTGTCCGAAACCCCTGTATAGGAAACTTTCTGTCCCTTGGCTTGAACAGCAAGGGAAATATATTGGCTTGAAAATCAAGAAAATTGACTTTATTTATAATAAAGAACTAACTTTTGCCTATACTAAATTGCATAGGCAACTTAACTATAGTTAAGACTATAGTTTTTATATTGTGACAAAAGCAAAATGTGCAAAACTTTGCAAAAAATTTTGAAACTGCATAAATATGTAGGATATTTAGCAAAAATTTCACTTCAAGAAAAGAAATTAGATACATTCCTAAAAATGTTTAAATGAGTTTTATTTTATTACATTAAGGAACGAACTGTAACCCATAGTAACTGAAGTATTAAACCAAACAGTTTGTGGTCATAATAAAGAGCTGTGTAATAGCTCATTTTAAAGGAAATTGCTGTATATAGAAACCTTTTCGTAATTAAAAAAATCATAATTATTATAAAATAATTTTTACGATATGGTAAAGAACTAAATCTAGGCCATAGTAACTAATGTAATTTTGAAAAGAGGGAATTACGGCAGAAACCTAAATGGTTGTATAAGTAAGCTACATTTTATAAAAAGGGTCCACCGAGATTTGAACTCAGATCACAGGATTCTAAGTGCCTAAGTGCTAAGTGCTATATATATACAAAGTCTAAAGCCTACTGCATCATTGGCGCTTTACTGAGAACCAATTTTATTAAAAGTATTTGCTTTTGTACTTAATATTGAAAACAAATATTAAAATTATAGTAAAATATTGAACTGATGAGCTTTCAGCAATTAATATCATTATACATCAAATATGCAGTTTAATTTGTTAGTTCTTTCTAAAGTTGTTCAAGACGAATATAGTTTCACTACAAACAATTGGATACTACCCCCTTCCTTAACTGTAAATAAAAACCAAAATCCTACTGCGTCATTGGCGCTTCACTGAAAACAAATTATATTACAAATATTTTCTTTTCCAGTTCTTACAGCACTGAAAATAAAAATAAAATTAGAGCGAAATAAATTCTTGAACTGATGGATCTTTCAACAACTAATATCATTATATATCAAATATTCAATATGATGTTGTTTTATACTTTCCAAGATTATTCAAGACGCATATAGTTTTCAGTAAAGCGCCAATGACGCAATAGGTTTTAGACTTTTACAGTGAGAGAAGGAGGCGATACCCAAACTCTTGTTTGTAGTGATTTTTGTTCGTTTCAAGCTTGATCTGCATATTCAATTTAAGTTTCACTCATTTTAAGATTTTTTTGTTCATTTACATTTATATCTATTGTATTTTTGTTTGCATTGATTGTTTATTTAATTTTTGTTCGTTTTAAGTTTCATTTATACTTCAATAGCAATTTTTTTTAAGCTTGATTTTCATATTCAATCCAAGCATTACTCGTTTTAAGATCTATTTATTCGTTTATATTACTACTTGTTGTATGGTGTTTCCTATGATTGTTTATTTAATTTCTGTTTGTTTTGGGTTTCATCTATTCTTTAATAGTAATTTCTGGTCGTTTTGAGTTTGAATTTTAACAGATATTTGTATCTGCTGAGCTTAAGTATAAAATGGCCTTTACTTTTTTGAAAAACTTATTTTTCGGAAATTTTTTTTAAATTATTTTTTGTTCGCTTTTTATTGCAAAAAAATTAAAGTTTTTAAAAATTCATTATTTCAAAATCAAACTTAAAAGAAAAATCTAATGTTCATCAAAGTATCAAAACTGGTATCAAACTAACAATATCAAAGTGAAAAAAGTTTGCCCCCTTTGAAATGAGCCCCCTTAGAAGCTTATTCGACGACCATTTCTATGTAAAGTGCGTCTGAGAAAAAATAAATGGAGTGTGGGGGGAGGCTAGCTGCCCTCCGATCACTTTTTACTCTTAAAATGTGAATTACAACTTTCAATTTACAATCAAATGAACCCTCTAGGAAGTTTATACGAGCATCCTTTCCATAACAATCATATATACCCTCAGGTGTAAAGTACAACGCCTACCCTCGGGTCCTGGGGGCTGTGTCGACACCGGAGTTTTTGTTATCTGAAATTTGAACTATTTTTAACAAAATGTCTATCTCAAAGTTTTTATCTGATGCATTTAGGGCGTGGAGGGGGGGGGGCTATTTGCGCTCCAATCTCTTTTGACTCTTAAAATGTGAACGAGAACTTTCAATTTCCAATCAAATGAACCTATGGGTTACAGTTCGTTCCTTAATGTAATAAAATAAAACTCATTTAAACATTTTTAGGAATGTATCTAATTTCTTTTCTTGAATTGAAATTTTTGCTAAATATCCTACATATTTTTTAGTTTACAAATTTTTGCAAAGTTTTGCACATTTTGCTTTTGTCACAATAAAAAAACTGTAATCTTAACCATAGTTAAGTTGCCTATGCAATTTAGTATAGGCAAAAGTTGGTTCTTTACTATACAAGGGACAGAAAGTTTTCTATACAGGGGTTTCGGACAAGGCGGTTCTATTGGTGTACTTTTTGTTTTGATCTAACTCCTTTGTTAGGAACTATGGGTTTTTATATTTCTTAACATTGGACGTGATCGTCTCTTACTAGGTTGCTAGCTACCGCTGCAACCCGGATGATTACACACAGGGAAAAGCCTACGGCTTTTTCTTCTTTTAAATAGTAAGAGACAAGTCTCAAATAATCAAGTAGCTAGCTAATTCCAAAGGTATTCAATTTTTGTTATTCCAATGATCTTTTTTTATTGTAACTAGGTTTCAGCCATCTCTACAGCCATGATACTATTGGAAATTACATAATCCCGATTTATGTTTTAGTTAACATGGGCAAGGTGTCATTCTTTATTGTATAATTTTGAAATTTTCAGGTATTTATCTTGTTTGAATTACAAAATTAGTATTATTGGTTAGACACCATAAATATTTTTGCAGTTTACATAATAAGTTTAGCTATTCTGGACTGAAAACTAAAATAATTGCAATTATACGACAATAATATGGAGATACGTACATTACGGGTTACAAACCAAAAAAATTCGGTTCCGGGATACAATAATAACTTTGAACTGAGATGAAAACAAATTTTCTTCCAGGAGACAAAAAGTAAAACTAATTATAAAATTTTCATGTATTTTTGTTGTTTAAATTAAGAAATTACTATTACTGATTAGGCATTGTAGATATTTTTGCAGTTTACATAATAATTTTAGCGATTAAGCCAGAAAAGAAAATTTTGGTTCCAGGAGTTTCGGTTACTATTGAGACAAGTTGCTATTATTACTATAGAGTTCATTACCATGAACTGTTTGATTGCTTCAAAATTCAAATATCTTTGAAAAGACTGCAGCATGAAAATACATCAAAAATGCAATTTTTTTGACAAAATTGATTCTACTTTAAAAATATTTTATTTTTAATTACAAAAGGCACTAGATATTGCAATTTCCTTCAAAATGAGCTATTATACAGCTCTCTATGATATTCCAGTGCCCAGCTAGCTGAGAAGAAAAATCAAGCGGAAAGAAAAAAATATCCCGTTTGTGGAGAATAACGTGGTAAAAGTCAATTTGCTTGATTTTCAAGCCAATATATTTTCTTTGTTATTCAATCCAAAGGGCGGTAAGTTTCCTTTATAGAGGTTTCGGACAAGGCGGTTCTAATGGTGTACTTTTTGTTTTGATCTGACTCTTTTTTTAGGAGTTGGGGGGTTTTATATTTCTTTACATTGGAGGTGATCGTCCTCTTACTAGGTTGCTAGCTACCGCTGCAACCTGGATTACAATCCTTAAGTTACTATGGACAAAAGTTCGATCTTTAATGTATTTTGTTTTGATCTAACTCCTTTGTTAGGAACTATGGGTTTTTATATTTCTTAACATTGGACGTGATCGTCTCTTACTAGGTTGCTAGCTACCGCTGCAACCCAGATTTCAAAACATTTTTTCACTTTTTAGTTACTATGGGCTCTGGTTCGCCTTTCACTAGGTTGTGCCATCTACAGCAATTATGATTTTTCAAAACATATTTTAAACTTTTAGTTACTATATGCTTCGGTTTTTCTTTCACTTGATTGCAGCTATAGCTACAACCATCATTTAGAGCTCGTTTTTTATTATATAAAAATATTAAACTTTTCAGTTAGTAAAGCCTGAAGTTCATTCTTTATTATAAAAGAAATTACAAACAGGAAAAAGTCTACGGGTTTTTCTTCTTTGGAATAGTAAGAGACGATTCTCAAATAATCAGGCAGCTAACTAGGTTTATAATTTGTTCTTTAACATAAGCTTCATTAATCGGATATTGTAATATATCCTATATGGTCTAGAGGTTGGGATAGCTCTCACCCAGTAGGCTTGAGTTCAATTTTTGTATGGGCAATTTTTACTTATGATGATTTCTTTAGGAACATAATTAAAATTTCTTAATGTAATAAAAATAATTTGTTTTAATTACAAAAGGCTTTTAACCCCATTAATTTCCTTTAAAATGAGCCATTGAACAACTCTCTACGATGTTCCAGTGCCATGCTATCTCTTGAATTACTAACCTATACTATAATTAAGTGGCGTATAAAATTTAGTATAGGCAAGAGGTCGTTCTTTATCATAAAATCAGCCATCATAATTTCCTTGTCAGATCTAGTTTTAGAGCATTTTTCAATGGTTGTCTCGTACTTTTCAGGACAGTTTGTTCTACTACACAGAGATTTTTTGCCAAATATTCAGTAGAACCAAACGAACTGTTTAAAACACAGTTAGACATGCTTTTTTCTTGAGTCGGTGTTCCAGGAATTTGTTCTAAATCATGAGTCTTACAAACACATTTACTAATAACGCTAACAGGCTCGTTTTCGCAATAATTGAAAAACATTGCTTTTGCTTCGCTGTTGATAGGTATGCTTGTATATATATTTTTATTGCTGCTACATAAACTGCAATTGCTCCTTCCAAAATTAATATACGAATTTTCTAAGAAGTAGGCCTCAGTATATTCACTGTGTTGTCGAACATTTTCCATTGCATCTATAAACTGTTCCGAAGTTGCCAGTCCATACCTTGGAAGCTTTTCGTTAAACTGACAACATTTCTTTTGGATATTACTATGAAGCTTTGCCAAGGAATTTCTAGCCGACTTTTCAACAGCATCTGCCCTTTCAAAGAGAACTTTAATCTGTAATTTTGAATACTTTTTGTGATCCCGATAAAACATGCGTAAAATGTTTCTCAATTTACAAAGATCATCCTGCATTTTTGCCATCTTCTTGTATTTCTGAATGTAATTTTTCCCTTTTTCCTTATGCGTTCTTCGGTACAACCTCGCAGAGAATTTAATTTTTTCATTATAGATTTTGTCACCCCAGTAACGCTCCTTGATCTTTTGTTTGGCTGTCTCAATTTTTGCATGTCTATAATCTTCATCATTGTGATAACACATCTTGCTGTTTTGTTTTGCTCTCTCAATTATTACTTCTCGATACGCCTGGTCGGTTGAATACCTTTGTTTTGCTCTCTCAATTTTTACTTCTCGATGCGCCTGGTCGGTTGAATTCCTTTGTTTTGCTCTCTCAATTATTACTTCTCAATACGCCTGGTCGGTTGAATACCTTTGTTTTGCTCTCTCAATTTTTACTTCTCGATGCGCCTGGTCGGTTGAATACCTTTGCTTTTCTCTTTTCAAGATACTATCTCTATTGTTTGTGTAGTACTGTTTTTTCAAATTGCGTATAGCTTGCTTCGATCTAACCATTATTCTAATCAAGAATGAGAGAATTTACATCTGTGTCGTTCTTAAGTAGTAATTATGACGTCACGGCGTAATGATTTTATTGACCTCATGGCGCAATGATATTATTTCATGACGTCATCAGAAACAACAATATAATTTCGTGTTTTTCTATTCACTTCATAGCTCTAATATAAAGCTACGACATTCATTATTTATCTAGTAGGGTTTCAGACAAGGTAGTTCTAATGATGTACTTTTGTTTTGATCTTACTCTGTTTTTAGGACTTTTGTTATATTTCTTAGCATGGGACTGATCGTCTCTTACTAGGTTGCTAGCTACTGCTGCAACCCAAATTCACATATATATTTATTTATGAGAGGCAGCCTGGCCGAGTGGTCCAAGACACTGGTGTTAGCCACCAGTCTCTTCGGAGGCGTGGGTTCAAATCTTACCGCTGGTATACGATTATGTTTGAAAGACTGCAGTGTGAAAAGACATCAAAAATGCGGTTTTTTGTGGAAAAATTTATTCTCTTTTAGAAATAATTTATTTTAGTTACTATAGATTTTTAACCCAATTAATTTCCTTTAAAATGAGCTATTGAACAACCCTCTACGATGTTCCAGTGCCAAGCTATCTGTGGAAAAGAAAAAGAAAGAAAAAAATATCCCGTTTGTGGAGAATAACGTGGTTAAAGTCAATTTTCTTGATTTTCAAGCCAATATATTTCCCTTGCTGTTCAAGCCAAGGGACAGAAAGTTTCCTATACAGGGTTTTCGGACAAGGCGGTTCTAATGGTGTACTTTTTGTTTTGATCTGACTCCTTTGTTAGGAACTATGGGTTTTTATATTTCTTAACATTGGACGTGATCGTCTCTTACTAGGTTGCTAGCTACCGCTGCAACCCGGACTAACCAAAAATAAAACTAATTTTAACATTTTAAGGTATTTTTCTAGCTTGAATTGAAATATTCAAACTATTGCTCAGATACCATGGATATTTTGCAGTTTACACAAGCTGCAAAGAACGCATAAGGGCAAAATTAAAAATTATATTCAGAAGTCTAAAAACATGGCAACAATGCTGGCTGATCTTAGTAAATTTAGAAAAACTTTACGAATGTTTTACCGGGCTAACGAAAAATATTCAAAATTAAAATTAAAATTATCTCTGAAAGAATGGATTTTGTTGAAAAGTCAGCTAGAGATGCTTTCGCAAAACCTCATAGTAATATCCAAAAGAAATGTTGCATGTTTAGTGAAAAGCTTCCAAGGTATGAGCCGGCAACTGCGTAACAGTTTACAGATTTAATGGGAAATTTTATACATCACTGTGAATATATGGAGGCATAATTGTTCTTTACTTAGTTTCAGCTTTAATTCGATGATCCAGACTTTATGTACTAACTACATCCAAAGACTATGACGTCATTGATTAATAGTGTATATAAAAAATTAAGTTTTTTGTAAAAAAATTAATTTAAAAAAAAAAATTAAGTACAAATAGCGCTAGATCTAGAGATTTCCTTTAAAATGAGTCATTGAACAACTCTCTACGATGTTCCAGTGCCAAGCTATCTGTGGAAAAGAAAGAAAGAAAAAAATATCCCGTTTGTGGAGAATAACGTGGTTAAAGTCAATTTTCTTGATTATCAAGC
Organism: Artemia sinica; assembly: GCA_027921565.1. Lineage (NCBI taxonomy): Eukaryota > Metazoa > Arthropoda > Branchiopoda > Anostraca > Artemiidae > Artemia > Artemia sinica. The sequence continues at coordinate 61,287 of JAPEVW010000044.1, read as the reverse complement.
CAATATATTTTCTTTGTTATTCAAGCCGCAGGGCGGTAAGTTTGCTTTATAGGGGTTTCGGACAAGGCGGTTCTAATGGTGTACTTTTTGTTTTGATCTGACTCTGTTTTTAGGAGTTAGGGGTTTTTATATTTCTTAACATTGGACGTGATCGTCTCTTACTAGGTTGCTAGCTACTGCTGCAACCCGGATAAATTTTAACCCAATTAATTTCCTTTAAAATGAGCCATTGAAAAACTCTCTACGATGTTCCAGTGCCAAGCTATCTGTGGAAAAGAAACAGAACGAAAGAAAGAAAAAAATATGCCGTTTAGGCAAAATATTGTAGTAGCCGCCACTTTTCTTGATTTTCAAGCCAAAATATTTCCCTTGCTGTTCAAGCAAAGGGAGAGAAAATTTTCTATATAGGGGTTTTGAACAAGGCGGCTTTAATGGTGCAGTTTTTATTTTGATCCATTTATAATGAATTATATAGATCCTTTATGTAACTATATCAAAGTGCCTTTTATAATAACTTTATTTTCGTTCTTTATTATAATGTCTCCGCTGGTACAACGATAAGCACACGTGCTTGTAACTAGTGGTTAGGATAGCTGGGAATCATCAAGATTGGCCAAAAATTGCAGTTTTTAGCGGAAAAATTGATTCTAAATTAAAAATAAGTTGCTTTAATCATAAAAGGTTTTTAACCCCATTGAACAACTCTCTACGAGGTTCCAGTGCCAAGCTATCTGTGGAAAAGAAAAATAGAAAAAAAAGAAAAAGATGCCGTTGATGCAGAATATCGTAATAGCTGCCACTTTTCTTGATTTTCAAGCCAATATATTTCCCTTGTTGTTTAAGCAAGGGACGGTAAGTTTCCTATATAGAGGTTTCGGATAAGGCGGTTCTAATGGTGTACTTTTTGATCTGACTCTTTCTTTAGGAAATATGGGTTATTATATTTCATAGCATTGGACGTAATCGTCTCTTACTAGGTTACTAGCTACCGCTGCAATCCGGATATTCATAAGTTTACCTTAAATTCACAGGCCTAGATAAACATCATGCGATTCGAGATTGCTGCATCACAACACCGTAATTCTTTCTCACTTACCCTAATTCAGAAGGCTACCGTATTAAAGTGACTCCTGGCCCAAAAAGACCAGGGTTGGCGAAACGGCTATCTAACTCTCCATATTCATTATTTGTTCAACAAAGTTATATAAAAAAACCACTAATTTATTCTTAGGATTTTGATTTACAATATTGAAAATTATTAGATTACTAATGAAAATAATAATTAAGTAAAATGATATGGAACGATACAACTTACCGCCCTGATCAAGTCCTAGTCACATAACCTCTTACTCGATTGAAATACAATTTCATTTTGATTCAATCCTTCGAGGTCCTCATACAATTACTCATACGATACGATATGATACTAATTTATTATGTCAAATAACAAGAATTAAATGAGACACAATATAATTTAAATAATCAGTAGTTTTTCACTGTTGAATTTTTATAAACTGTACATTCAGAGTATTTAAGAGTATGTTTGTCCTGTGTGGCATCCGGGGCTAAGTAAAGAGCAAAGAAATGACCTTGAGAATGTGCTGGAACGAGCTACCCGTGAGATATTAGGTCCGGAATTCACGAATTATGATGATAGCCTTAAAATTCTAGGCCTAGATGGACTTGATGCCAGGTGACACCAGCTTACAATGGCCTTTGGACAGAAGCTTTTGGAGTCAAGCAGGCATCGAGATTTTCTCCCTGAACCGGCAAGAACATTGTTTAATACAAGGCACTAGAATAAACTCAAGCCCTGTAAGCCCAAAACAAAGAAAATATATTGGCTTGAAAATCAAGAAAAGTGGCAGCTATTACGATATTCTGCATCAACGGCATCTTTTTCTATTTTTCACTTTTTTTCAATTTTTTCTTTTCCACAGATAGCTTGGCACTGGAACCCCGTAGAGATTTGTTTAATGGGGTTAAAAAACTTTTATAATTAAAACAAATTAGTTTTAATTTAGAATCAATTTTTCCACTAAAAACTGCAATTTATGGCCAATCTTGATGAATCCTAGCTATCCTAACCACTAGTTACAAGCACATGTGCTTGTCGTTGTACCAGCGGAGACAAAATAATAAAGAACGAAAATAAAGTCATTATAAAAGGCACTTTGGTATAGTTACATAAAGGATCTATATAATTCATTATAAATGGGGACTATGTAAGTTTCATCATAAATATCTGACGCCTAGTAAACAAAAACTACGGCACATAGTAACTAAATTTTGAGGTAATATTACATTGAAGGACGATCATTGGAATAAGAATTATGTAAAGGATTTGTAAAGTTCTATGTAATGGAGACATAGATATCATGGTTATAAAGATGTGTAAAACCTAGTAAAGAACAAACCAAGGCATGTAGTAATTAAATGAATATAATAAAAGCATCTTTTACAAAGTTTTCAAATAAAACACAAACGGTGGCTTATAGTAACTGAAATATTAATTAATATAATAGTATTATGATACTATTATATTATGTTATAATATATAGTATATTATACTATACACAATTATACTATAACGGTATCTATCAATATAATAGTAACTGAAATATTAGTAGAGGATTTGTGCTATTATAGCGCTATCCGGGTTGCAGCGGTAGCTAGCAACCTAGTAAGAGACGATCACCTCCAATGTTAAGAAATATAAAAACCCGTAGTTCCTAACAGAGGAGTCAGATCAAAACAAAAAGTACACCATTAGAACCGCCTTGTCCAAATACTCCATAAAGGAAACTTACCGCCCTTTGGCTTGAATAACAAAGAAAATATATTGGCTTGAAAATCAAGAAAATAGACTTTTACCACGTTATTCTCCCCAAACGGGATATTTTTTTCTTTTTTTTTTCTTTGTTTCCAGAGATAGCTTGGCACTGGAACATCGTAGAGGGTTGTTCAATAGCTCATTTTAAAGGAAATTAATTGGGTTAAAAACCTTTTGTAACTAAAATAAATTATTTCTAAAAGCGAATAAATTTTTCCACCAAAAACTGCATTTTTGATGCAGTGACGTCATAATTACTATATAAGAAACGTCAAAACTGCAAATGGTCTCATTCATGAATACATAATGGTTAGATCAAAGCAAGCTGCACGCAAGTTAAAAAATCAGTACTAAAAAATCAAGAAAAGTGGCAGCTACTACAACATTCTGCCTAAACGGGATATTTTTTTTCTCTTTTCTTTGTTTCCAGTATAATAAAGATCAAACTCTTCCCTATACTAACTTGCATACGCAACTTTACTATAGTTAAGATTTTACAGTAAAGAACGATCTCTCTCCCATAGTAACTGATATGTTACATTAAAAAACGATCATTGGAATAAAAAGTTATTGCATGCATTGGACTTAGTTAGCTACTTGATCGTTTGAGGTTCGTCTCTTACTACTTAAAAGAAGAAAAAGCCGTAGGCTTTTTCCTGTTTGTAATTACAGTAAGGAACGAAGTCTATCTCATAGTATAACAGAGAAAAGAAAAAGAGGTATAATGTATATGAAGTCATTATAATGATAAAATAACTCTTGGCTATACTAACTGGCATAGTCAAGTTAGTATAGCCGTTAGAATACGTTTATCAAAATTTACAATAAGGAATATAATAAAGGACGAATATTCTACCGATTGTCTACTAATAACCATATATAACGTAATAAGTGACAAGACGTAATATCTAACACCGATTGTGTACTAATAACAATATTTGACGTAATGAGTGACGTGACGTAAAAATTGAGAAAATCAATTTTATTTTATTTTAGTTATCAGTTCAGAATCGCTAAAGTTATGAACTGCAAATTATAATAAAGAACGACCTTTTGCCTATACTAAATTTTATACGCCACCTAATTATAGCATAGGTTAGTAATTCCACAGATAGCTTGGCAATGGGACATCGTAGAGAGTTGTTTAATGGCTCATTTTAAAGAAAATTAATCCGGGTTGCAGCGGTAGCTAGCAACCTAGTAAGAGACGATCACGTTCAATGTTAAGAAATATAAAAACCCATAGTTCTTAAAAAAAGAGTCAGATCAAAACAAAAAGTACACCATTAGAACCGCCTTGTCCGAAACCCCTGCATAGTAAAATTTCTGTCCCTTGGCTTGAACAGCAAGGGAAATATATTGGCTTGAAAATCAAAAAAAGTGGCAGCTACTACAACATTCTGCCTAAACGGGATATTTTTTTCTTTTTTTTTTCTTTTTTTTTCTTTTTTCTTTTCCACAGATAGCTTGGCACTGGAACATCGTAAAGGGTTGTTCAATAGCGCATTTTAAAGGAAATTAATTGGGTTAAAAACCTATAGTAACTAAAATAAATTATTTCTAAAAGAGAATAAATTTTTCCACCAAAAACTGCATTTTTGATGTCTTTTCACACTGCAGTCTTTCAAACATAATCGTATACCAGCGGTAAGAATTGAACCCACGCCTCTGAAGAGACTGGTGGCTAACACCAGTGCCTTGAACCACTCGGCCAGGCTGCCTCTCATAAATAAATATATATGTGAATTTGGGTTGCAGCAGTAGCTAGCAACCTAGTAATAGACGATCAGTCCAATGCTAAGAAATATAAAAACCCAAAACTCCTAAAAATAGAGTCACATCAAAACAAAAGTACATCATTAGAAATACCTTGTCTGAAACCCTACTAGATAATTATAATAAAGAACGACCTCTTGCCTATACTAAATTATATAGGCCATTTAACTATAGTATAGGTTAGTAAATTTTACATAAAGGACTGATATTACTCATTATTGTAAAGAACGAATTCAAGGCCATAGTAGCTAATTTGGTTTGAAAATTACATTAAAAGATGATTATTGAAATAATTTTACATTAAAAGACGATCATTGGAATAACAAACCATTGCATACATTGGACTTAGGTTCAGCTATTGTACGTTCGTCTCTTACCATTTCAAAGAAGAAAAAGCCGTAGGGTTTTTCCTGTTTGTTAGTAGCCCAGGATGCAGCGGTGGGTAGCAATAATCCGGGTTGCAGCGGTAGCTAGCAACCTAGTAATAGACGATCACGTCCAATGTTAAGAAATATAAAAACCCTTAGCTCCTAAAAAAGTTAGAATAAGGAACGAATTGTAACGCATAGTAACTGAATTATTAAATCAAACAGTTCTTGGTCATAATAAAGAGTTATCTAATGGCTAATTTTAAAGGAAATTGCTGTATATAGAAACCTTTTGTAATTAGCAAAAATAATTATTATCATAAAATAAATTGTTACGATATTGTAATTATAATAAAGAACGAATATTTTACCGATTATCTACTAATAACCATATATGACGTAATAAGTGACATGACGTAATATCTAAAACCTATTGTGTACTAATAATAGTACACAATAGGTTTATGACTTAATGAGCGACGGGATGTAAAAATTGAAAAAATTAATTTTTATTTTATTTTTCGTTTTTAGTTCAGAATCGCTAAAGTTAGAAACTGCAAAAATATTTATGGGGTCTGAACAATAGTTTTAATCTTTTAATTTAGACTAGAAAAATACCTGAAAATTTAAAAATTAGTTTAATTTTTTGTTAGGTTCTTGATACTTGATAAGTGACTTAAAAATTCAACTAATGGTTACATAATGGTTTCAATCAAGCAAGCTACACGCAAGTTAAAAAAAGAGTACTACCAAAAAAACAGAGATAGCATCTTGAAATCCGGGTTGCAGCGGTAGCTAGCAACCTAGTAAGAGACGATCACCTCCAATGTCAAGAAATATAAAACCCCCCAACTCCTAAAAAAAGAGTCAGATCAAAACAAAAAGTACACCATTAGAACCGCCTTGTCCGAATCCTCTATAAAGGAAACTTACCTCCCTTTGGCTTGAATAACAAAGAAAATATATTGGCTTGAAAATCAAGAAAATTGACTTTTACCACGTTATTCTCCACAAACGGGATATTTTTTTCTTTCCGCTTTTTCTTTCTGCTCAGCTAGCTGGGCACTGGAAAATCATAGAGAGCTGTATAATAGCTCATTTTAAAGGAAATTACAACATCTAGTCACTTTTGTATTTAAAAATAAAATACTTTTTAAAGTAGAATCAATTTTGTCAAAAAAATTGCATTTTGATGTATTTTCATACTGCAGTCTTTTCAAAGATATTTGAATTTTGAAGCAATAAAACAGTCCATGTAATGAACTCTATAGTAATAATAGCTACTTGTCTCAATAGTAACCGAAACTCCTGGAACCAAAATTTTCTTTTTTGGCTTAATCGCTAAAATTATTATGTAAACTGCAAAAATATTTATGATGCCTAATCAGTAATAGTAATTTTTTAATTTAAACAACAAAAATACATGAAAATTCTAAAATTAGTTTTGCTTTTTGTCTCCTGGAAGAAATTTTTTTTTCATCTCAGTTCAAATTTATTATTGTATCCTGTAACCCGTAAAGTACATATCTCCATATTATTGTCTCATAATTGCAATTATTTTAGTTTTCAGTCCAGAATCACTAAACTTATTATTTAAACTGCAAAAATATTTATGGTGTCTAACCAATAATACTAATTTTGTAATTCAAACAAGATAAATACCTGAAAATTTTAAAATTAGTTTTGTTTTTTACAGTAAAAAACGATCTCTCTCCCATAGTAACTGATATGTTACATTAAAAGACGATCATTGAAATAAAAAGTTATTGCATACATTGGACTTAGTTAGCTACTTGATCGTTTGAGGTTCGTCTCTTACTATTTCAAAGAAGAAAAAGCCGTAGGCTTTTTCCTGTTTGTAATATTTTCCTGTTTGTTATCAGGGTTACAGTGGTATCCGGGTTGCAGCGGTAGCTAGCTACCTAGTAAGAAACGATCACGTCCAATGTTAAGAAATAAAAAAAACATAGCTCCTAAAAAAGGAGTCAGATCAAAATCCGGGTTGCAGCGGTAGCTAGCATCCTAGTAAGAGACGATCACCTCCAATGTTAAGAAATATAAAACCCCCCAACTCCTAAAAAAAGAGTCAGATCAAAACAAAAAGTACACCATTAGAACCGCCTTGTCCGAAACCTCTATAAAGGAAACTTACCGCCCTTTGGCCTGAATAACAAAGAAAATATATTGGCTTGAAAATCAAGAAAATTGACTTTTACCACGTTATTCTCCACAAACGGGATATTTTTTTCTTTCCGCTTGATTTTCCTCCTCAGCTAGCTGGGCACTGGAAAATCATAGAGAGCTGTATAATAGCTTATTTTAAAGGAAATTGCAACATCTAGTGCCTTTTGTAATTAAAAATAAAATACTTTTTAAAGTAGAATCAATTTTGTCAAAAAAAATTGCATTTTTGATGTATTTTCATACTGCAGTCTTTTCAAAGATATTTGAATTTTGAAGCAATCAAACAGTTCATGGTAATGAACTATATAGTAATAATAGCTACTTGTCTCAATAGTAACCGAAGCTCATGGAACCAAAATTTTCTTTTTTGGCTTAATCGCTAAATTTATTATGTAAACTGCAAAAATATTTATGATGCCTAATCAGTAATAGTAATTTCTTAATTTAAACAACAAAAATACATGAAAATTTTATAATTAGTTTTACTTTTTGTCTCCTGGAAGAAAAATTTTTTTCATCTCAGTTCAAAGTTATTATTGTATCCTGGAACCAAACTTTTTTTGGTTTGTAACCCGTAAAGTACGTATCTCCATATTATTGTCTTATAATTGCAATTATTTTAGTTTTCAGTCCAGAATTTATAGTAAAGAACGACATCTATCCTATGTTAATTGAAATATAAAAAAGGATTATCGAATCTTCATTGGTAACCGGGTTGCAGCGGTAGGTAGCAACCTGGCAAGAGACGATCACATCCAATGTTAAGAAATATAAAAACCCATAACTCCTAAAAAAAGTCAGATCAAAACAAAAAGTACACTATTAGAACCGCCTTTTCTGGACTATCTTTTCTATTACTTGGACTATCTGTCTTGACTTTTCTCTGTCCTACAGTTACCCAGCGTCTTGATGCAACCTATACAACCTATTGTAAAATACTTGATAACTTCAATTCAAAATCAACGGACTCGGTCGACGGACCGAGTTTCAACGAGTCTCACTCTCCGAAAATCAACGGACACAAACCATTGCATACATTGGACTTAGTTAGTTACTTGATTGTTTGAGTTTCGTCTCTTAATATTTATTAAAAGAAGAAAAAGCCGTAGGATTTTTCCTGTTTTTATTTACAGGTAAAAACAATTATATATAGAACTGACATTTATCTCGCTCTTACCCTATTTACTGTATAGCAGTCAAGCTATGCTGCACTGTCTTCTTAATTGTCTTTTGAGTGGTAGAAACAGATTATGATTACAACTACAGACATAATAATTACTACAATTACCACAGCTACTAATAAGAATAATCAGTACAATTACATATGAGCAGATTTACATTGGAACTAATCTCCATTTGAACTGATAAGGGTAGACGATTCACGTCATCAGTTTCTTCTGTGAAACAGCCTCAATTCTTACTTATAGTATTGTACACTTCTTCTTTGCTACAGGGGGATAAATTAAAGTAATTTTTATCCTTAGGGGATGTGCTATAGTCCATTACAAATTTATATTTGCATTCTTTTTTGTCCCGGTTGTGATCATCTGTAGAGCCAAAAATGTGTAACACCTCATGTAATGTCGTGTGCGCGTTTTCATATCCGGGTTGCAGCGGTAGCTAGCAACCTAGTAAGAGACGATCACGTCCAATGTTAAGAAATATCCGGGTTGCAGCGGTAGCTAGCAACCTAGTAAGAGACGATCACGTCCAATGTTAAGAAATATAAAAACCCATAGCTCCTAAAAAAGGAGTCAGATCAAAACAAAAAGTACACCATTAGAACCGCCTTGTCCGAAACCCCTGTATAGGAAACTTTCTGTCCCTTGGCTTGAACAGCAAGGGAAATATATTGGCTTGAAAATCAAGAAAATTGACTTTAACCACGTTATTCTCCCCACACGGGATATTTTTTTCTTTTTTTTTCTTTTGTATCCAGAGATAGCTTGGCACTGGAACATCGTAGAGGGTTGTTCAATAGCTCATTTTAAAGGAAATTAATTGGGTTAAAAATCTATAGTAACTAAAATAAATTATTTCTAAAAGAGAATAAATTTTTCCAATAAATATTTTTGATGCAGTGACGTCATATTACATTAAAGGACGATCATTTGAATATCCGGGTTGCAGCGGTAGCTAGCAACCTAGTAAGAGACGATCACGTCCAATGTTAAGAAATATAAAAACCCATAGCTCCTAAAGCAGGAGTCAGATCAAAACAAAAAGTACACCATTAGAACCGCCTTGTCCGAAACCCCTGTATAGGAAACTTTCTGTCCCTTGGCTTGAACAGCAAGGGAAATATATTGGCTTGAAAATCAAGCAAATTGACTTTTACCACGTTATTCTCCCCAAACGAGATATTTTTTTCTTTTTTTTTTTTCTTTCTTTTCCAGAGATAGCTTGGCACTGGAACATCGTAGAGGGTTGTTCAATAGCTCATTTTAAAGGAAATTAATTGGGTTAAAAACCTTTTGTAACTAAAATAAATTATTTCTAAAAGAGAATAAATTTTTCCAATAAAAATTATAATAAAGAACGAACATTTTACCGATTATCTACTAATAACCATATATGACGTAATAAGTTTATAATAAAGAACGACCTCTTTCCTATACTAAATTTTATAGGCCACTTAACTATAGTATAAGCTAGTACAGTTATTATATTTAAGGTCAATATATTAAAATTTTCCACTAAAAGACGGTCATTGGAATAAAAACCCAATACATACAATTGATTTATTTAGCTACTTGATTGTTTGAGGCTAGTCTCTTACTATTTCAAAGAAGAAAAAGCCGTAGGCTTTTTCCTGTTTGTAATCAATTAGAAAGAGTTCTACCTTTAAAATGAGTTACGTAGTCCGGGTTGCAGCGGTAGCTAGCAACCTAGTAAGAGACGATCACGTCCAATGTTAAGAAATATAAAAACCCATAGTTCCTAAAAAAAGGATTATATATAAGGATCGAAGTTGTATTGTGTTAAATTTTGCATTAAAGTCCAACACTTCGTGGTAACGAACTGTATAGTAAAAACAACTCCTCTCAATAGTAACTGAAACTCTAAAAAACGGAAGTTTGGTACCAATAGATACATCAAAAGAATTGTATTTTTATGCTGATTTGAAATTTATACTTTTTGTCAAGTTTAGTCTTGACCTTCAAAGGTGACAAGCCTGAGAAAATTTGCCTTATTTTTAAAAAAAAAAGGGAGACACCCCCTGTAGAAGTCTCCCAAAAAAAGCGAGACTTCTACATTGCGTATCTTTTTTGCTATATTTCCGTAGAAAATAAATTCAATTTTTATTTTGATTCTAGTTTTCAGTTCAGAAGCGCTATGGTTATTATGTAAACTGCAAAAATATTTATGGTGTCCGATTAATAATCTTTTTTTTTTATTTCACGCTACGAAAATTTGTGAAAATTCTAAAAGTAAAGTTATAGCAAGAATTTTATAGGATGACTTCACGGAATAATTCTTGTAATAACAAGTGTAAATCAAAGTTTGATGGAGAGACAGTAGCAAGGAAGGAGTTGATCACGTGAAAAACCCTCACCTTGAGCAGATGCCATGTGATACATTATACCACATTCATTTAGATACTGAGTATCAGGATCTACAAGCAAAATTTGCCTTCAAAGGTGACAAGCCTGAGAAAATTTGCCTTATTTCCTAAAAAAGGGGGAGACACCCCTGTAGAAGTCTATCTGGGTGAGATCCAGCTATCCTAACCATATAGTTAGACCATATAGAATATGTCAAATACCTGATTAATGAAGTTTATGTTAAAGATTTATTTTAAAAGACGATTATTAGAAGAAGAAACCATTGTATATATTGGATTGAGTTGTTTCAAGCCAAGGGACTATAGGTTTTCTGTATAGGGGTTCCGGACAAGGCGGCTCTATTTGAGTTCTCTGTTGTTTGATCTGTTTTCCCGAAGAATTGCGTAAAGAGCCGAAACACTGGTAATTGTACACCTCTCTAAGTTCAAAGCTACAGTGATTGTGACCTTTGTCCAAATGGCAAAACAAAAACAATACTATCCAGAATGCAGACTACGAGTTACTTCTAACTCAATCAAATGTGCAAATTGTGACTCTTGGTTCCACGCAGGGGCCGAAAAGTGTGCCAGGATAGACATTACTAATTGGAGTAATCCGGGTTGCAGCGGTAGCTAGCAACCTAGTAAGAGACGATGTTACAGTAAAGAACGATCTCTCTCCCATACTAACTGACATATGGTGGTTCCAGGTGTAGTTACATAACGGACAAATATAGCTCATCATAAATGGTGTTTGTCAATTATCCGGGTTGCAGCGATAGTTAGCAACCTAGTCTGGGTTGCAGCGGTAGCTAGCAACCTAGTAAGAGACGATCACGTCCAATTTTACGAAATATAAAAACTCATAGTTCCTATAAAAGGAGTCAGATCAAAACAAAAAGTACACCATTAGAACCGCCTTGTCCGAAACCCCTGTATAGGAAACTTTCAGTTCCTTGGCTTGAACAGCAAGGGAAATATATTGGCTTGAAAATCAAGAATTACATAAAGGCTCAATCATCAAATTTAAGCTGAAACTAAGTAAAGGACAATTATGCCTCCATATATTCACAGTGATGTATAAGATTTCCCATTACATCTGTAAACTGTTCCACAGTTGCCGGTCCATACCTTGGAAGTTTTTCACTAAACATGCAACATTTCTTTTGGATATTACTATGTTTATAATAAAGAACGAACTCTAGCCTATATTAAATGGATTAAATAAAGGTAATATTTAAATAAGTCCATTAGAAGAACTAACGACTGCGTATATTGGACCTTTTTAGCTACCTTTCATTAAGGAACGAAGTCTATCTCATAGTAACTGATGCAAAAGGGAAAAGAAAAAGAGGTCTATTGTGTATATGACGTCATTATAATGATGAACTATTTCTTGCTTATACTAACTTGCATAGGAAACTTAACTATAGTTAAGACTAAAGTATTTATATTATGATAAAGCAAAAATTTTCATCAAGTTTAGTCTTACCCATCAAAAGTTACAATCCTGAGAAAATTTGCCTTATTTTCGAAAAAAGAAAAAACTAGCCCTAAAAGTCATTGAATCAATGAATTATATAAAGGATCCTTATAGTCAGTTATAAATGGAGGCTACGCAAGCTTCATTGGTATTATGGCTGTGGAGATAGCTAAAACCTAGAAAAGAACATTTATTTAACTTTTGTAGCTGGCTAATTCTCTGAGGAACACAGAGAATCAATAAGGTTCAATATAAATGGGGACTAAGTAAGTTTCAGTTCATGCAAGTTTCATAGAATATAGCTGAAATAAACCACAAACACTATACATTTAAGGGGCCTTTCCCGTTCCAAGACTTCTTTATTACAGATCAAAATAGAAAATCCAGAAATTTACAACCAAAATAAATTTAGAAAAGGGCTCCTTAGCTGTACCTCTGCAAATATCTCTAATGTGACTTGAAGATTCCCAAATGGGCTTTGCAATTTGGGCAAGAATGAACAACATTCATGCAAGATGGAATACAACATGGAATTAAACAGCAGCCAAACACACATCCAATGAGAGCAAGAATGCCTCCGCTTATCCAGGCAAGGAGACTTGGTTCTTCTCTAATAGACGTATGAATTTCAGCATTACAATGTGGACACACCATATGAGTAGGATCTCGTCCAGGTGGCACTAATGCCACCGGAGGAGCATAGCTTGTAGGAGTAGAAAGCAGAGGGAATGTCATTTTTAAACTACTTTATTTCAAATAAGAATACCCACGCGTCGAGTAAATAGAACCTAACAAAAAACAAAACTAATTTTAAATTTTCAGCTATTTCTCAGGTTTAAATTGAAAAATTAAAACTATTGCTCTGACACCATAAATATTTTTGCAGTTTGCAGTTAAAAAATAATATTTGATTTAAAATTTTCAAGAGCTATTCTAGCATCAGGTGACAAATCGAATTTTTTGTAAAATCCCCAAAAATTACTTCATTTTACATAACTATGTCTACATGCTTTTTATAATAGAAAAATCTGGGTTGCAGCGGTAACTAGCAACCTAGTAAGAGACGATCACGCCCCATAGTAAAAACTAAAGTAACCCATAACCCCTAAAAAAAGATTCAGATCAAAACAAAAAATACACTATTAGAACCGCACTGTCCAAAACTTCTATGAAGCAAACTTACCGTCTTTTGGCTTGAATAACAAAGAAAATATATTGGCTTGAAAATCAAGAAAATTAACTTTAACCACGATATTCTCCACAAACAGCATATTTTGTTCTTTCCGCTTTTTACCTCCTCAGCTAGCTGGGCACTGGAAATTCATAGAGAGCTGTATAATAGCTCATTTTAAAGGAAATTGTTACATCTAGCAATGAAAAAGTTCATGGTAATCCGGGTTGCAGCGGTAGCTAGCAACCTAGTAAGAGACGATCACGTCCAGTGTTAAGACATATAAAAACCCATAGCTCCTAAAAAAAGAGTCAGATCAAAACAAAAAGTACACCATTAGAACCGCCTTGTACAAATCCTCCATAAAGGAAACTTACCGCCCTTTGGCTTGAATAACAAAGAAAATATATTGGCTTGAAAATCAAGAAAATAGACTTTTACCACGTTATTCTCCCCAAACGGGATATTTTTTTCTTTTTTCTTTTTTTTTTCTTTTTTTGTATCCAGAGATAGCTTGGCACTGGAACATCGTAGAGGGTTGTTCAATAGCTCATTTTAAAGGAAATTAATTGGGTTAAAAATCTACAGTAACTAAAATAAATTATTTTTAAAAGAGAATAAATTTTTTCAATAAAAACTGTATTTTTGATGCAGTGACGTCATAATTACTATATAAGAAACGTCAAAACTGCAAAAGGTCTCATTCATGAATACATCCGGGTTGCAGCGGTAGCTAGCAACCTAGTAAGAGACGATCACCTCCAATTTCAAGAAATATAAAACCCCCCAACTCCTAAAAAAAGAGTCAGATCAAAACAAAAAGTACACCATTAGAACCGCCTTGTCCGAATCCTCTATAAAGGAAACTTACCGCCCTTTGGCTTGAATAACAAAGAAAATATATTGGCTTGAAAATCAAGAAAATTGACTTTTACCACGTTATTCTCCACAAACGAGATATTTTTTTCTTTCCGCTTTTTCTTTCTCCTCAGCTATCTGGGCACTGGAAAATCATAGAGAGCTGTATAATAGCTCATTTTAAAGGAAATTGCAACATCTAGTCACTTTTGTATTTAAAAATAAAATACTTTTTAAAGTAGAATCAATTTTGTCAAAAAAATTGCATTTTTGATGTATTTTCATACTGCAGTCTTTTCAAAGATATTTGAATTTTGAAGCAATAAAACAGTCCATGTAATGAACTCTATAGTAATAATAGCTACTTGTCTCAATAGTAACCGAAACTCCTGGAACCAAAATTTTCTTTTTTGGCTTAATCGCTAAAATTATTATGTAAACTGCAAAAATATTTATGATACCTAATCAGTAATAGTAATTTTTTAATTTAAACAACAAAAATACATGAAAATTCTAAAATTAGTTTTGCTTTTTGTCTCCTGGAAGAAATTTTTTTTCATCTCAGTTCAAATTTATTATTGTATCCTGGAACCAAGCTTTTTTTGGTTTGTAACCCGTAAAGTACATATCTCCATATTATTGTCTCATAATTGCAATTATTTTAGTTTTCAGTCCAGAATTACTAAACTTATTATGTAAACTGCAAAAATATTTATGGTGTCTAACCAATAATACTAATTTTGTAATTCAAACAAGATAAATACCTGAAAATTTTAAAATTAGTTTTGTTTTATGCTAGGTTTTAGATACTCGACACGGGATTTTGTGTGCTTAATAATTTTAAACCTTGAAAAAATATGATCTCACGCGAGTGGAAAAAAAGAAAGAATAACCAAAAACAATATCAAAATAGAACAATCCAAATTTCTACTAATAGAAAACTTTACTACACAAAAAATAAAGCTAACATCCTGAAATATCAGAAAAGTTTATTTAAAAGAGATAAAAATGCCACCAAACGCAATAAAGCTCGAGCACGCGTAAGGATTGCTACTAAGATGTCTTGTGATCCAGGATTTAAGAAAATGAAATATGACAGAGCAAAACAGAGGTATCTTACGGATCAGGGGTATCGAGAAGGGAAAATTGAGACAGCGAAACAAAAGAGCAAGGAAAGGTATGATAACGATATAGATTACCGAAACAAACATAAGAAAAAAGTTGCTACCAGAATAATGGGTAGATACTGGGGTGACAAAAGCTATAATGAAAAAATTAAATTCTCTGCGAGGTTGTACCGAAGAACGCATAAGGACAAAGGGAAAAATTACATTCAGAAATACAAGAAGATGGCAAAAATGCAGGCTGATCTTTGTAAATTGAGAAACATTTTACGCATGTTTTATCGGGATCACGAAAAGTATTCGAAATTACAGATTAAAATTCTCTTTGAAAGAGCGGATGCTGTTGAAAAGTCGGCTAGCAATGCTTTGGCAAAGCTTCATAGCAATATCCAAAAGAAATGTTGTCAGTTTAACGAAAAGCTTCCAAGGTATGGATTGGCAACTGCGGAACAGTTTATAGATGCAATGGAAAATGTTCGACAACACAGTGAATATACGGAGGCGTACTTCTTAGAAAATTCGTATATTAATTTTGGAAGGAGCAATTGCAGTTTATGTAGCAGCAATAAAAATATATATACAAGCATACCTATCAACAGCGAAGGAAAAGCAATGTTTTTCAATTATGGCGAAAACGAGCCTGTTAGGGTTATTAGTAAATGTGTTTGTAAGACTAATGATTCAGAACAAATTCCTGGAACACCGACTCAAGAAAAAAGCATTTCTAACTGTGTTTTAAACAGTTCGTTTAGTTCTACTGAATATTTGGCAAAAAATTCTCTGTGTAGTAGAACAAACTGTCCTGAAAAGTACGAGACAACTATTGAAAAATGCTCTAAAACTAGATCTGACAAGGAAATTATGATGGCTGAAGTCACCTATAACAATCTGAGTAAACATTCAAAACCAAAAATTGGGCAGCAGGTTACTTGGCAATGTCACCCTGATATCCGCAAGCTCTATCCGACGGATATTGAATTATGTCAAATTCTTTTTGATATCCTTGAAAACAATATAGCATTAAAATTTTCAACTGACAAAGTGGTTAATTTCTACCTTGGCGGCTTGGATTATTGTGAAATCAATTACAGGGACACAAGAAAGCATGGGCATTCGTTATACTGTAGCCCAAATGAGGGATGTCAGAGCTATTTGCGTTCTCTAAGGACACTAGCTCCACATTTTCCTGTCTTGAACTGTTTCATTAATAGCGTATATAAGGCAGTATCAAAATGTAAGATTATACAACATATTAATCTACTAAAAGTCGAGGGCTCGTACAAGGAACTAAGTCATTACATAGAAGAAGTGTCAAGTAGACTCTGTCGTAATAATAGTCAAGACTTCATTTACGGTGATAGCAATATTAGAGTTTCTGTGGATGAAAATACAATAATAAAATTATTTGGTGAGAGCCTTGATAAGGTAGCTAACATTAGGGATGTATACCCCACAATGCATTGTGACAGTTGTGAGCAGATAAAGACAAAATACCAATTGAAGAGTCTAAGATCCCTTTCAAATAAGAAAGGTTTTGATGTAATGATGGCCACGATTTTAGAACACCTACAACAGGACATACCCAAAGATGACAGAGAAGAACTAATTCAATGTACAGGTTGGAAAGAGGATGTCATAGATTCATTCTTTGTCTGTGATTACTGTGCTGGGAAAATGTTGAAAAGTCAGGAGAATGTCCGATCAGTATTAAATAACCTTCATATAGACTGTACACCGGAATGTATAAAGTGTTTAAATAATTTTGAAATGGCAATGATTCGATTTGTAATGCCTTGTCTTACGATCGTCAGATTAGGACAAGTAACTGCATTGAAGAGACCTAGAACAGAACTTGTTGACGCTCTTAAGGGGAGAATAGTATATCTACCTGTTGATGTGCAAGCAAATGCAGATATTCAGCCTGAAAAACTTCTTAACATTGATAGTTTTGTAGTCATTGTCAATGGTCAGCCTACTTACAACAAGAATGTTTGGACTGCACTAATAGATCTGAGAAAAGTCCATGAAGCACTGTTGTGGTTAAGAGAGAACAACAGTCTCTATAAAACAATACATGCATACACCCTAGAAGATTTAAAAAATTATAATAAAGAACGACCTCTTACCTATGCTAAATTGTATAGGCCACTTAACTATAGTATAGGCTAGTACAGTCCGGGTTGCATCGGTAGCTAGCAATCCGGGTTGCAGCAGTAGCTAGCAACTTAGTAAGAGAAAATCACGCCAAATAGTAAAATTACATTAAAGGACGAGCTTTTGTCCATATTAACTGAAGTTATATTAAAAGATTACAAAAAGGACCGATTTAATTCATCATAAATAGTATTTGTCAATTAGGTTTATATTAAAGAACAAACTATAGCTTGTAGTAATTGAACTACAAAGTACACCATTAGACTAATATGAAGGATGGGTCTAGTAAATATCCGGGTTGCAGCGGTAGCTAGCAACCTAGTAAGAGACGATCACGTCCAATGTTAAGAAATATAAAAACCCATAGTTCCTAAAAAAGGAGTCAGATCAAAACAAAAAGTACACCATTAGAACCGCCTTGTCCAAAACCCCTGTATAGGAAACTTTCTGTCCCTTGGCTTGAACAGCAAGGGAAATATATTGGCTTGAAAATCAAGAAAATTGACTTTAACCACGTTATTCTGCAAAAACGGGATATTTTTTTCTCTTTTCTTTTTTTTGTATCCAGAGATAGCTTGGCACTGGAACATCGTAGATAGTTGTTCAATAGCTCATTTTAAAGGAAATTAATTGGGTTAATTATATTAAAGGACGAACTATAGCCCATAGTTACTGGAATCCGGGTTGCGGCGGTAGCTAGCAACCTAGTAAGAGACGATCACGCCCCATAGTAATTACAGTAAATAAAATAAGATTATAGTTGCTCTGGGTTGCAGCGCTAGCTAGCAACCTAGTAAGAAACGATCAGGCCCCATAATAAATCTAAAGTAACCCATAACTCTTAAAAAATCCGGGTTGCAGCGGTAGCTAGCAACCTAGTAAGAGACGATCACCTCCAATGTTAAGAAATATAAAAACCCGTAGCTCCTAAAAAAGAGTCAGATCAAAACAAAAAGTACACCATTAGAACCGCCTTGTCCAAATCCTCCATAAAGGAAACTTACCGCCTTTGGCTTGAACAGAAAGGGAAATATATTGGCTTGAAAATCAAGAAAATAGACTTTTACCACGTTATTCTCCCCAAACGGGATATTTTTTTTTCTTTTCTCTTTTCTTTTGTATCCAGAGATAGCTTGGCACTGGAACATCGTAGAGGGTTGTTCAATAGCTCATTTTAAAGGAAATTAATTGGGTTAAAAACCTTTTGTAACTAAAATAAATTATTTCTAAAAGAGAATAAATTTTTCCAATAAAAACTGTATTTTTGATGCAGTGACGTCATAATTACTATATAAGAAACGTCAAAACTGTAAATGGTCTCATTCATGAATACATAATGGTTAGATCAAAGCAAGCTACACGCAAGTTAAAAAATCAGTGCTAAAATATTATAATAAAGATCGAACTCTTCCCTATACTAACTTGCATACGCAACTTCACTATAGTTAAGATTACAGTATTTATATTATACATCATTATAGATTATAAAAGGTTCAAATGTTATAATGATAAAATAACTCTTGGCTATACTAACTGGCATAGTCAAGTTAGTATAGCCGTTAGAATACGTTTATCAAAATCTATTTATCCGTATATACACAGATTTGTGGAAAAATCAAATCAATGAATACCTTACTACAGCACAATGGATGAAAGTGTGCCTCATGATTCGAGGTTTGCGGGTTCAAATCCACCTGTAGTAAGGGATCAATATTAAACGATTGGCTTTTCCTTCTTTAAAAGAAGATTACATTAAGAGACGATCATTGGAATAACAAACTATTGCATAATTTGGACTTAGTTAGCTACTTGATTGTTTGAGGTGCGTCTCTTACTATTTCAAAGAAGAAAAAGCCGTAGGCTTTTTCCTGTTTGTATACATTAAAGAACGACACCTAGCCCATTAAAAATGAAACATAAATAGGGATTATGTAATTTCCATCAGTATCATGGCTGTAGAGACGGCTGATACCTAGTAAAGAACAAATCATTACAGCAAAGAACATTTCATGTTAAAGATTGATCAATGATGCCATAATCATAGTTTGTAGCCAGGTCGTCTCTTACTATTCCAATAAAGAAAAAGCAATAGGCTTTTTCCTGTTTATCCGGGTTGCAGCGGTAGCTAGCAACCTAGTAAGAGACGATCACGTCCAATGTTAAGAAATCCGGGTTGCAGCGGTAGCTAGCAACCTAGTAAGAGATTATAATAAAGAACGACCTCTTGCCTATACTAAATTTTATACGCCACTTATTTATAGTATAGGTTAGTAATTCAACAGATAGATTGGTACTGGAACATCGTAGAGAATTATTCAATGGCTCATTTTAAAGGAAATTCATGGGGTTAAAACTTCTTCTAATTAAAATAAATCGTTTTTAGTACCTTGAGAAATTTTAATTATGTTTCTTAAGAAATCATCATAAGTTAAAATTTCCCATACAATTTATAATAAAGATCGAACTCTTCCCTATACTAACTTGCATAGGCAACTTTAATATAGTGAAGATTACAGTATTTATATTATACATCATTATAAATTATTAAAAGGTTCGAATGTTCGAAGATTATAGAGTTTAATAAAGATCGAACTCTTCCCTTTACTAACTTGCATAGGCAACTTCACTATAGCTAAGGTTACAGTATTTATATTATACATCATTATAAATTATAAAAGGTTCAAATGTTCGAAGATTATAGAGTTAAAAATTTTCCCACACCGGGAATCGAACCAGGGCCTGTTAAGTGAAAGTTAACTATCCTAGCCACTAGACCATATGGGACCTTAAAGAAGTATGATTTAAGAGCCATATGCATATTATTATTTCACCATACCAATTATAATAAGGCCAAAACAAAATCGTCGACTTGGAACCTTACTTTTGACACATTAGTTAAATATTCATCAGACTTAAAAAATGTTTTGCTAGTTTTACATGAAAGAACGAACCTTAGCCCATAGTAGCAGAAATAAGAATATCTAGGTTGCAGCGGTAACTAGCAACCTATTACATAATCCGGGTTTAAGTGGTAGCTAGCAACCTAGTAAGAAACGCCAAATTAAAAGATGATCATTAGAAGAACAAACAATTGCTTATATTGGACTTAGTTAGCTGCCTGATTCTTTGAGGTTCGTCTCTTACTATTCCAAAGAAGAAAAAGCCGTAGGCT
Organism: Artemia sinica; assembly: GCA_027921565.1. Taxonomy (NCBI): domain Eukaryota; kingdom Metazoa; phylum Arthropoda; class Branchiopoda; order Anostraca; family Artemiidae; genus Artemia; species Artemia sinica. The sequence continues at coordinate 40,620 of JAPEVW010000044.1, read as the reverse complement.
TTTTCCTGTTTGTAATAATACATTAAAAGATAACCATATGTGACGTAATAAGTAAATGCAATATTTATAAACGTTCATCTTTCGACAAGTATTGCATTAAACAACGAGCTATAACCTACAGTAATTATAGTAGAGATCCGGGTTGCAGCGGTAGCTAGCAACCTAGTAAGAGACGATCACGTTCAATGTTAAGTCCGGGTTGCAGCGGTAGCTAGCAACCTAGTAAGAGACGATCACGTCCAATGTTAAGAAATATAAAATTATAATAAAGATCGAACTCTTCCCTATACTAACTTGCATAGGCAACTTCACTATAGTTAAGATTATTACATTAAGGATCAGTATAGTTAATAATAAATGGTGCCAGTCAAGAGAATATTTGGCAATAAAATTGCCTACGGTGGGAACTGAACCTGAACACTTTGTATTAGAATTCCAAAACACTATCAACTGCACCATGCAGGCTATCAAGAACACAATATTTTTAATAGTTCATGTTATATTTAAATGATTAAATTAAAAAACGATCATTAGGAAAAATATATATTGCATATATTGGACTTAGTTTTCTGCTGATTCTTTGAGATTCATCTCTTACAATTCCAAAAGAAAAAAACGTAAGGGTTTTCTTGTTTGTTATCAGATAAATATCTAGGTAATAAATTATTCGGATTTTACATTAAAGAACGAACTTTAGTCCATAGTTTATATTAAAGGACGATCATTAGAAAAGCACACCATTGCATATATTGGACTGAGTTAGTTTTTCAGTTTAGAATCGCTAAAGTTATTATGTAAACTGCAAAAATATTTATGATATCTGAGCAATAATTTTAATCTTTTCATTCAAACTAATAAAATACCTGAAAATTTGAAAATTAGTTTTACTTTTTGTTAGGTTATGGATACTCGATACGAGTCATAAGAAGTGTTAATTAGATGAAAATATTATTTCTTGTTTTGTAATAAGATGCCTTCTAAGCGAGTTATTATACGTAATTTAAAAAAACAGTACTATACAAAAAAAAGAGACAACATCTTGAAATCCGGGTTGCAGCGGTAGCTAGCAACCTAGTAAGAGACGATCACGTCCAATGTTAAGAAATATAAAAACCCATAGCTCCTAAAGCAGGAGTCAGATCAAAACAAAAAGTACACCATTAGAATCGCCTTGTCCGAAACCCCTGTATAGGAAACTTTCTGTCCCTTGGCTTGAACAGCAATGGAAATATATTGGCTTGAAAATCAAGAAAATTGACTTTAACCACGTTATTCTCGTCAAAAGGGATATTTTTTTCTTTTTTTTTATAATAAAGATCGAACTCTTCCCTATACTAACTTGCATACGCAACTTCACTATAGTTAAGATTACAGTATTTATATTATGCATCATTATAAATTATAAAAGGTTCAAATGTTCGAAGATTATAGAGTTAAAAATTTTCCCACACCGGGAATCGAACCCGAGCCTGTTAAATGAAAGTTAACTATCCTAGCCACTAGACCATATGGAACCATAAAGAAGTATGATTTAAGAGCCATATGCATATTATTATTTCACTATAATAAAGAACGACCTCTTGCCTATGCTATATTTTATTGCCCACTTAACCATAGTATAGGTTAATAAAGTTTGCATAAATTATAATAAAGAACGAATATTTTACCGATCATCTACTAATAACCATATATGACGTTATAAGTGACATGACGTAATATCTAAAACCTATTGTGTACTAATAACCATATATGACTTAATTAGCGACATGACGTAAAAATTGAAAAAATTAATTTTTATTTTATTTATTTTTTTAGTTCAGAATCGCTAAAGTTATAAACTGCAAAAATATTTATGGTGTCTGAACAATAGTTTTAATCTTTTTACAGTAAAGAACGATCGCTCATGTATAGTAACTGATATATGGTGGTTCCAAGGGTAGTTACTTGTGGTTCGTCTCTTACTATTTCAAAGAAGAAAAAGCCGTAGGCTTTTTCCTGTTTGTAATGAATTAGCATAAAACAAATTCCAGGTTGTAACTGACATCATCCTGGTTGTTATAGTAAAGAACAAGCTCCTGCCCTTAGTTACCTACTATGTCATGTCAAATTAGCTAATTAATTTCATCTAATTTTGTTCAATCCGGGTTGCAGCGGTAGCTAGCAACCTAGTAAGAGACGATCACGTCCAATGTTAAGAAATATAAAAACCCATAGTTCCTAACAAAGGAGTCAGATCAAAACAAAAAGTACACCATTAGAACCGCCTTGTCCGAAACCCCTGTATAGGAAACTTTCTGTCCCTTGGCTTGAACAGAAAGGGAAATATATTGGCTTGAAAATCAAGCAAATTGACTTTTACCACGTTATTCTCCCCAAACGGGATATTTTTTTCTTTTTTCTTTGTTTCCAGAGATAGCTTGGCACTGGAACATCGTAGAGGGTTGTTCAATAGCTCATTTTAAAGGAAATTAATTGGGTTAAAAACCTTTTGTAACTAAAATAAATTATTTCTAAAAGAGAATAAATTTTTCCAATAAAAACTGTATTTTTGATGCAGTGACGTCATAATTACTATATAAGAAACGTCAAAACTGTAAATGGTCTCATTCATGAATATCCGGGTTGCAGCGGTAGCTAGCAACCTAGTAAGAGACGATCACCTCCAATGTTAAGAAATATAAAAACCCGTAGCTCCTAAAAAAAGAGTCAGATCAAAACAAAAAGTACACCATTAGAACCGCCTTGTCCAAATCCTCCATAAAGGAAACTTACCGCCCTTTGGCTTGAACAGAAAGGGAAATATATTGGCTTGAAAATCAAGAAAATAGACTTTTACCACGTTATTCTCCCCAAACGGGATATTTTTTTTTTTCTTTTTTTGTCTCCAGAGATAGCTTGGCACTGGAACATCGTAGAGGGTTGTTCAATAGCTCATTTTAAAGGAAATTAATTGGGTTAAAAACCTTTTGTAACTAAAATAAATTATTTCTAAAAGAGAATAAATTTTTCCAATAAAAACTGTATTTTTGATGCAGTGACGTCATAATTACTATATAAGAAACGTCACAACTGTAAATGGTCTCATTCATGAATACATAATGGTTAGATCAAAGCAAGCTACACGCAAGTTAAAAAATCAGTGCTAAAATATTATAATAAAGATCGAACTCTTCCCTATACTAACTTGCATACGCAACTTCACTATAGTTAAGATTACAGTATTTATATTATACATCATTATAGATTATAAAAGGTTCAAATGTTATAATGATAAAATAACTCTTGGCTATACTAACTGGCATAGTCAAGTTAGTATAGCCGTTAGAATACGTTTATCAAAATCTATTTATCCGTATATACACAGATTTGTGGAAAAATCAAATCAATGAATACCTTACTACAGCACAATGGATGAAAGTGTGCCTCATGATTCGAGGTTTGCGGGTTCAAATCCACCTGTAGTAAGGGATCAATATTAAACGATTGGCTTTTCCTTCTTTAAAAGAAGATTACATTAAGAGACGATCATTGGAATAACAAACTATTGCATAATTTGGACTTAGTTAGCTACTTGATTGTTTGAGGTGCGTCTCTTACTATTTCAAAGAAGAAAAAGCCGTAGGCTTTTTCCTGTTTGTATACATTAAAGAACGACACCTAGCCCATTAAAAATGAAACATAAATAGGGATTATGTAATTTCCATCAGTATCATGGCTGTAGAGACGGCTGATACCTAGTAAAGAACAAATCATTACAGCAAAGAACATTTCATGTTAAAGATTGATCAATGATGCCATAATCATAGTTTGTAGCCAGGTCGTCTCTTACTATTCCAATAAAGAAAAAGCAATAGGCTTTTTCCTGTTTATCCGGGTTGCAGCGGTAGCTAGCAACCTAGTAAGAGACGATCACGTCCAATGTTAAGAAATATTTATAATAAAGAACGACCTCTTGCCTATACTAAATTTTATACGCCACTTATTTATAGTATAGGTTAGTAATTCAACAGATAGATTGGTACTGGAACATCGTAGAGAATTATTCAATGGCTCATTTTAAAGGAAATTCATGGGGTTAAAACTTCTTCTAATTAAAATAAATCGTTTTTAGTACCTTGAGAAATTTTAATTATGTTTCTTAAGAAATCATCATAAGTTAAAATTTCCCATACAATTTATAATAAAGATCGAACTCTTCCCTATACTAACTTGCATAGGCAACTTTAATATAGTGAAGATTACAGTATTTATATTATACATCATTATAAATTATTAAAAGGTTCGAATGTTCGAAGATTATAGAGTTTAATAAAGATCGAACTCTTCCCTTTACTAACTTGCATAGGCAACTTCACTATAGCTAAGGTTACAGTATTTATATTATACATCATTATAAATTATAAAAGGTTCAAATGTTCGAAGATTATAGAGTTAAAAATTTTCCCACACCGGGAATCGAACCAGGGCCTGTTAAGTGAAAGTTAACTATCCTAGCCACTAGACCATATGGGACCTTAAAGAAGTATGATTTAAGAGCCATATGCATATTATTATTTCACCATACCAATTATAATAAGGCCAAAACAAAATCGTCGACTTGGAACCTTACTTTTGACACATTAGTTAAATATTCATCAGACTTAAAAAATGTTTTGCTAGTTTTACATGAAAGAACGAACCTTAGCCCATAGTAGCAGAAATAAGAATATCTAGGTTGCAGCGGTAACTAGCAACCTATTACATAATCCGGGTTTAAGTGGTAGCTAGCAACCTAGTAAGAAACGCCAAATTAAAAGATGATCATTAGAAGAACAAACAATTGCTTATATTGGACTTAGTTAGCTGCCTGATTCTTTGAGGTTCGTCTCTTACTATTCCAAAGAAGAAAAAGCCGTAGGCTTTTTCCTGTTTGTAATAATACATTAAAAGATAACCATATGTGACGTAATAAGTAAATGCAATATTTATAAACGTTCATCTTTCGACAAGTATTGCATTAAACAACGAGCTATAACCTACAGTAATTATAGTAGAGATCCGGGTTGCAGCGGTAGCTAGCAACCTAGTAAGAGACGATCACGTTCAATGTTAAGTCCGGGTTGCAGCGGTAGCTAGCAACCTAGTAAGAGACGATCACGTCCAATGTTAAGAAATATAAAATTATAATAAAGATCGAACTCTTCCCTATACTAACTTGCATAGGCAACTTCACTATAGTTAAGATTATTACATTAAGGATCAGTATAGTTAATAATAAATGGTGCCAGTCAAGAGAATATTTGGCAATAAAATTGCCTACGGTGGGAACTGAACCTGAACACTTTGTATTAGAATTCCAAAACACTATCAACTGCACCATGCAGGCTATCAAGAACACAATATTTTTAATAGTTCATGTTATATTTAAATGATTAAATTAAAAAACGATCATTAGGAAAAATATATATTGCATATATTGGACTTAGTTTTCTGCTGATTCTTTGAGATTCATCTCTTACAATTCCAAAAGAAAAAAACGTAAGGGTTTTCTTGTTTGTTATCAGATAAATATCTAGGTAATAAATTATTCGGATTTTACATTAAAGAACGAACTTTAGTCCATAGTTTATATTAAAGGACGATCATTAGAAAAGCACACCATTGCATATATTGGACTGAGTTAGTTTTTCAGTTTAGAATCGCTAAAGTTATTATGTAAACTGCAAAAATATTTATGATATCTGAGCAATAATTTTAATCTTTTCATTCAAACTAATAAAATACCTGAAAATTTGAAAATTAGTTTTACTTTTTGTTAGGTTATGGATACTCGATACGAGTCATAAGAAGTGTTAATTAGATGAAAATATTATTTCTTGTTTTGTAATAAGATGCCTTCTAAGCGAGTTATTATACGTAATTTAAAAAAACAGTACTATACAAAAAAAAGAGACAACATCTTGAAATCCGGGTTGCAGCGGTAGCTAGCAACCTAGTAAGAGACGATCACGTCCAATGTTAAGAAATATAAAAACCCATAGTTCCTAAAAAAGGAGTCAGATCAAAACAAAAAGTACACCATTAGAACCGCCTTGTCCGAAACCCCTGTATAGGAAACTTTCTGTCCCTTGGCTTGAACAGAAAGGGAAATATATTGGCTTGAAAATCAAGCAAATTGACTTTTACCACGTTATTCTCCCCAAACGGGATATTTTTTTCTTTTTTTTTGTATCCAGAGATAGTCACAATAAGAGACGATCACGTCCAATGCTAACATAACAATAAAGAACGAACTCTAATTAAATTTTGTTAGAGCTATGATGTGAATAGACAAACACGAAATTATATTGTTGTTTCTGAAGACGTCATGAAATAATATCATTGCGCTATGACGTCAATAAAATCATTACCTTGTGACGTCATAATTACTATATAAGAAGCTTCAGAACTGTAAAAGTTCACATTCATAATTACATAATGGTTTCAATCAAGCAAGCTGCACGGATATTGAAAAAACAGTACTACACAAACAACAGAGATAGTATCTTGAAAAGAAAAAAACAAAGGTATTCAACCGACCAGGCATATCGAGAAGTAATCAAACAAAACAGCAAGATGTGTTATCACAATGATGAAGATTATAGACATGCAAAAATTCAGACAGCCAAACAAAAGATCAAGGAGAGTTATCACAATGATGAAGATTACCGCATCAAATATAAGAAAAACCAAAAGCAAAGGTATTCAACCGTCCAGGTGTATCGAGAAGCAAAAATTGAGACAGCCAAACAAAAGATCAAGGAGCGTTACTGGGGTGACAAAATCTATAATGAAAAAATTAAATTCTCTGCGAGGTTGTACCGAAGAACGCATAAGGACAGAGGGAAAAATTACATTCAGAAATATAAGAAGATGGCAAAAATGTAGGCTGATCTTCGTAAATTGAGAAACATTTTACGCATGTTTTATCGGAATCACGAAAAGTATTCAAAATTACAGATTAAAATTCTCTTTGAAAGAGCGGATGCTGTTGAAAAGTCGGCTAGAAATTCCTTGGCAAAGCTTCATAGTAATATCCAAAAGAAATGTTGTCAGTTTAATGAAAAGCTTCCAAGGTATGGATTGGCAACTGCGGAACAGTTTACAGATGCAATGGAAAATGTTCGACAACACAGTGAATATACGGAGGCGTACTTCTTTGAAAATTCGTATATTAATTTTGGAAGGAGCAATTGCAGTTTATGTAGCAGCAATAAAAACATATATACAAGCATACCTATCAACAGCGAAGGAAAAGCAATGTTTTTCAATTATGGCGAAAACGAGCCTGTTATTACATTAAAGAACGAACTATAGTCCATAGTTTATATTAAAGGACGATCATTAGAAATTACATAAAGGACCGATATAACTTATCAAAAATGGTGTTTGTCGATTATTTTTAGAGCAAAGAATTTATAATAAGGAACGACCTCTTGCCTATACTAAATTTTATACGCCACTTAATCATATTATAGGTTAGTAATTTATACTAAAGAACGACCTCTGGCCTATACTAAATTTTATAGGCCACTTAACTATAGTGTAGGCTAGTACAGTTATATCCGGGTTTTATATTAAAGAACGAATTGTTGCATATAGTTTACAGTAAAGAAGGAACTTCAGCCCATAGTAACTAAATTAAGATTATAAATTTAAGACTAAAACAAGTACTTTGTTTGCTTTGGTATGAAATACTGGCAGCGTTGGGATTTGAACCCACACTTCGAAAGATACGGGTGGCTAAAACCAACGCCTTAGACCTCTTGGCCAAGCTGCCTCGAATAACTATGTGTATATCACGTATAGTGACAAAAATGATTACCCAGTATCATATCATACATTTCGTAGCAATACGGGTTTATATTAAAGGCGATCATCCGGGTTGCAGCGGTAGCTAGCAACCTATTAAGAGACGATCACCTCCAATGTTAAGAAATATAAAATTATAATAAAGAACGACCTCTTGCCTATACTAAATTTTATACGCCACTTAATTATAGAATAGGTTAGTAATTCCACAAATAGCTTGGCACTGGAATATCGTAGAGCGTTGTTCAATGGCTCATTTTAAAGGAAATTAATGGAGTGAAAAATATTATATTAAAAGACGATCTTTAGAAGAACAAACCATTGCATACATTGGACTTAGTTAGCTCCCTTATTCTTTGAGAGTCGTCTCTTACTGCTCCAAAGAAGAAAAAGCCGTAGGCTTTTTCCTGTTTGTAATCAGGGTTTACATAATCTGGGTTGTCAATCCGGGTTGCATTTTATAATAAAGAACGACCTCTTGCCTATACTAAATTTTATACGCCACTTAATTATAGTGTAGGTTAGCTTACCTGGTCTTACCGGCACTTCCAGTGCTGTATAATTAAATCTCAAGACAAAATATCAAAGGCAGCGCAGCGCTGCCTATGATATTAGCGATGTGGGCATAATATAATGTTTCGTTTATTAGACCAAGGCACTTCTTATAGAAATCAACTAAAAAAAACAAGTTTTTTTTTAACTGAAAGTAAGGAGTGACATTAAAACTTAAAACGAACAGACTTTATTCCGTATATGAATGGGGCTGTCCCCTCCTCAACGCCTCGCTCTTTACGCTAAAGTTTTTTATTCTTTTATTATAATAAAGAACGACCTCTTGCCAATACTAAATTTTATACGCCACTTAATTATAGTATAGGTTAGTAATTCAACAGATAGCTTGGCACTGGAACAACGTAGAGAGTTGTTCAATGGCTCATTTTAAAAAAAATTAATTGGGTTAAAAATGTTTTGTAACTAAAATAAATTATTTATAAAAGAGAATAAATTTTTTCACTAAAAGCTGCATTTTTGATGTTTTTTTTAATAAAGAACGAACTCTTGCCCTTAGTTACCTATGTCTTGTCAAATTAGCTAATTAATTTCACCATATTTTGTTTTAAAAATAAGTCCCACACCGTGATTCGAACCCAAGCTAATTGGTTGAAAGCCAACTATCCTAAGCCACTAGACCATATGAGATACGTGTAGAAAGCTAATTAATTGTTTTATGATATCTTATAGCATAAATTTCATCGGATATAGCTGAAACCTAGTAAAGAACAAACCAAGGCACATAGTAACTAAAACTTTTAGAATAAAGAATGAACTCTTGCCTATACTAGATTAGATACTCAACTTAATTATAGTTAATGATTATAATAAAGAACAAACTCCTGCCCTTAGTTAGCTATGTCTTGTCAAATTAGCTAATTAATTTCACCTGATTTTGTTTTAAAAATAATTCCCACACCGGGATTCGAACCCAAACTAAATGGTTGAAAGCCAACTATCCTAAGCTATATCCGGGTTGCAGCGGTAGCTAGCAACCTAGTAAGAGACGATCACGTCCAATGTTAAGAAATATAAAAACCCATAGCTCCTAAAGAAGGAGTCAGATCAAAACAAAAAGTACACCATTAGAACCGCCTTATCCGAAACCCCTGTATAGTAAACTTTCTGTCCCTTGGCTTGAACAGCAAGGGAAATATATTGGCTTGAAAATCAATTACAGTAAAGAACGATCTCTTGCCCATAGTAACTGATATACGGTGGTTCCAGGGGTCACTACAAGCTATCCAAATTGTAACGGTTTCCGGGTAGCAGCGGCAGCTGTAACCCGGTGTCTCTTTGCTTAACAACAAAGAAAATATGTCGGCTTGTTATTAAACAAAAACCTAACAAAAATAAAACTAATTTTAAAAATTTCCGATATTTTTCCAGTTTTTCCATATGGGATCGATAAAGTTATCATAAATGGTGTCAGTCAAGAAGATCTTGTGCAGTAGTCATTAATAGAATTCTTCTTAGACTGAATAGTCAATCATTACATGAAGGACCGATATAGTTCATCATAAGTTGTGTTTGTCAATTAGGTTTTTCTTATATAATTATCCATTATTATGTAAAATCCAGTAATTTTATAATAAGGAACAAACTCTAGCCTACAGTAACTAAAATATAAAAAAAATAATCAAACTTTACAGTAAGATCGACCCGGCTCAATAGTAACCAAAACTCTACAAAAATAATTTTGATACCAATAGATACATAAAATGAATCGGATTTTTTGGTTCATTTTAAATATCTAAGTTTCATCAAGTTTAGTTTTACCCATCAAAATTTACGAGCCTGCGAAAAGTTGTCTTATTTTCAAACAAAGGGAGAAACAATCCCTAAAAGACGTAGAATCTTAATGAAAATCACGCCATCAGATTCAGCGTATCAGAGAACCTTACTGTAGAGGTTTCAAGGTTTATAATAAAGAACGACATCTTGCCTATACTAAATTTTATATGCCGCTTAATTGTAGTATAGGTTAGTAATCCGGGTTGCAGCAGTAGCTAGTAACCTAGTAAGAGACGATCACACCCCAAACTGAAAATTAAAGTAACCCATAACCCCTGAAAAAAGGTTCAGATCAAAACAAGAAATATACTACTGGAACCGCCTTGTCGAAAACCTCTAAATAGCAAACTTACCGTCCCTTGGCTTGAATAACAAGGAAAACATGTTGGCTTGAAAATCAAGAAAATGAATTTACAGCGATATTCTCCACAAACGGCATCTTTTTTTCTTTCCGCGTGATCTGGGTTGCAGCGGTAGCTAGGAACCTAGTAAGAGACGATCACCCCCCATATCCTGGTTGCAATGGTAGCTAGAAACCTAGTAAGAGACGATCACGTCCAATGTTAAGAAATATAAAAACCCATTTTAAATAGAATCAACTTTTTACAAAAAACTTAATTTTTTATGTACAAATTTGATCAATGACGTCATAGTCGTTGGATGTACTTAGTACATAAAGGCTTGATCATCGAATAAAGCTGAAACTAAGTAAAGGACAATTTATAATAAAGATCGAACTCTTCCCTATACTAACTTGCATACGCAACTTCACTATAGTTAAGATTACAGTATTTATATTTTTACATTAAAAGACGATCACTGAAATAACAAACCATTCCATACATTAGACTTAGTTAGCTACTTGATTGTTTGAGTTTCGTCTCTTACTATTTAAAAGAAGAAAAAGCCGTAGGCTTTTACCTGTTTGTATTTATAGTTAAAAAACGAACTCAAGTCCAAAGAAACTGAACACTGTGGTTCATTCATATTATTTTCATTATTTTAGCTAGAATGTAAATAAACAGTTTTTTTTTTAAATTTTAAATTGAAAATCCGGGTTGCAGTGGTAGCTAGCAACCTCTGGGTTGCAGCGGTAGCTAGCAACCTAGTAAGAGACGATCACGTCCAATGTTAAGAAATATAAAAACCCATAGTTCCTAACAAAGGAGTCAGATCAAAACAAAAAGTACACCATTAGAACCGCCTTGTCCGAAACCCCTGTATAGGAAACTTTCTGTCCCTTGGCTTGAACAGCAAGGGAAATATATTGGCTTGAAAATCAAGAAAATTGACTTTAACCACGTTATTCTCCCCAAACGGGATATTTTTTTCTATTTTCTTTTTTTTTCTTTTCCACAGATAGATTGGCACTGGAACATCGTAGAGGGTTGTTCAATAGCTCATTTTAAAGGAAATTAATTGGGTTAAAAATCTATAGTAACTAAAATAAATTATTTCTAAAAGAGAATAAATTTTTCCACCAAAAACTGCATTTTTGATGTCTTTTCACACTGCAGTCTTTCAAACATAATCGTATACCAGCGGTATCCGGGTTGCAGCGGTAGCTAGCAACCTAGTAAGAGACGATCACGTCCAATGTTAAGAAATATAAAAACCCATAGTTCCTAACAAAGGAGTCAGATCAAAACAAAAAGTACACCATTAGAACCGCCTTGTCCGAAACCCCTGTATAGGAAACTTTCTGTCCCTTGGCTTGAACAACAAGGGAAATATATTGGCTTGAAAATCAAGAATATTGACTTTAACCACGTTATTCTCCCCAAACGGGATATTTTTTTCTTTTTTCTTTTTTTTTCTTTTCCACAGATAACTTGGCACTGGAACATCGTAGAGGGTTGTTCAATAGCTCATTTTAAAGGAAATTAATTGGGTTAAAAACTTTTTGTAACTAAAATAAATTATTTCTAAAAGAGAATAAATTTTTCCACCAAAAACTGCATTTTTGATGTCTTTTCACACTGCAGTCTTTCAAACATTATAATAAATATCGAACTCTTCCCTATACTAACTTGCATACGCAACTTCACTATAGTTATTTTACAGTAAAGAACGAACCTTAGCCCATAGTAACAGAAACAAGATTTTATAATAAAGAACGACCTCTTGCCTATACTAAATTTTATACGCCACTTAATTATAGTATAGGTTAGTAATTCAACAGATAGAATGGCACTGAAACATCGTAGAGAGTTTTTCAATGGTTACAGTAAAGAACGATCTCTCTCCCATACTAACTGATATTTTGTGGTTTTCTGGGTTGTAGCGGTAGCTTGCAACCTAGTAAAAGACGATCACGTCCAATGTTAAGAAATATAAAAACCCATAGTTCCTAACAAAGGAGTCAGATCAAAACAAAAAGTACACCATTAGAACCACCTTGTCCGAAACCCCTGTATAGTAAACTTTCTGTCCCTTGGCTTGAAACAGCAAGGGAAATATATTGGCTTGAAAATCAAGAAAATTGACTTTAACCACGTTATTCTCCCCAAACGGGATATTTTTTTTCTTTTCTTTTTTTTTCTTTTCCACAGATAACTTGGCACTGGAACATCGTAGAGGGTTGTTCAATAGCTCATTTTAAAGGAAATTAATTGGGTTAAAAATCTATAGTAAATAAAATAAATTATTTCTAAAAGAAAATAAATTTTTCCACCGAAAACTGCATTTTTGATGTCTTTTCACACTGCAGTCTTTCAAACATAATCGTATACCAGCGGTAAGATTTGAACCCACCCCTCCGAAGAGACTGATGGCTAACACCAGTGCCTTGGACCACTCGGCCAGGCTGCCTCTCATAATTTGGGTTGCCGCAGTAGCTAGCAACCTAGTAAGAGACGATCAGTCCCATGCTAAGAAATATAAAAACCCAAAACTCCTAAAAATAGAGTAAGATCAAAACAAAAGTACATCATTTGAACTACCTTGTCTGAAACCCTACTAGATAAATAATGAATGTTGTCATAGTTTTATATTAGAGCTATGACGTGAATAGAAAAACAGGAAATTATGTTGTGGTTTCTGAACGCGTCATGAAATAATATAATTGCGCCATAACGTCATAACATAAAATCATTACGCCGTGACGACATATTTACTACTTAAGAACGACAAAGATGTAAATGGTCTCATTCGTGAATTACATAATGGTTAGATCAAAGCAAGCTGCACGCAAGTTAAAATAACAGTACTACACAGACAACAGAGATAGTATCTTGAAAAGAGAAAAGCAAAGGTATTCAACCGACCAGGCGTATCGAGAAGTAAAAATTGAGAGAGCAAAACAAAACAGCAAGATGTGTCATCACAATGATGAAGATTATAGACATGTGAAAATTAAGACAGCCAAACAAAAGATCAAGGAGCGTTATCACAATGATGAAGATTACCGAATCAAATATAAGAAAAAAGAAAAGCAAAGGTATTCAACCGTCCAGGTGTATCGACAAGTAAAAATTGAGACAGCCAAACGAAAGATCAAGGAGGGTTATCAAAATGACAAACTTTATAGAGAAGCAACAATTGAGCAGGCTAGACAAAAGATCAAGGAGCGTTATCACAATGATAAACTTTATAGAGAAGCAACAATTGAGCAGGCTAGACAAAAGATCAAGGAGCGTTATCACAATCCGGGTTGCAGTGGTAGCTAGCAACCTAATAAGAGACGATCACGTCCAATGTTAAGAAATATAAAACCCATAGTTCCTAACAAATGAGTCAGATCAAAACAAAAAATACACCATTAGAACCGCCTTGTCCGACACCTCTGCATAGGAAACTTTCTGTCCCTTGGCTTGAACAGCAAGGGAAATATATTGGCTTTAAAATCAAGAAAAGAGGCAGCTACTACAACATTCTGCCTAAACGGGATATTTTTTTTCTTTTTTTTACAATAAAGAACGAACTCTAGCCCATATGTACTGAATTCAGTCTCTATTCAGTCTCTGACCTGTTAAGACATATTTATTCTTTAAAAGGATTAAATCCCAGTTTTTGAACAGGTGTGAAGTAAAAGGTTTATGTTCGGACTTAATTAGAAACCAAACTTCATTTTATCCTAAACCCCAAGAATGACTAGGAGAGTATGCCCCGAATGTCGCTGCAGGGCAACTTTAAACTGTTTGATATGCAATGACTGTGGATCATATTTCCACGAACAATGTGCTGGAATTGAACGTTTCCAATGGTCTAAAAGTTGGCTATGCCTTGATTGTTCTGTGAAAAAGGATAGTTTAAACAAGGGTAGTCCAAAAAAGGTAATTACTTTTGCTGATACTTATTCCAGTCAGCCCCAGCCTCTCCCAATTACTCCCCCTCGTCGTCTATCGGGCAATGACCTGGCAAACACTGTGATGGAAATTCGATCGCCCCCTCTAGCTCCAAACCTTCCAAGTAATAATGACCACCTCGAAGTCAACAAATCTAATGCCTCCTGCCAGACGGAAACTACGACTTGTGACAATTGTTGTTCTAATCCTCTATCTGACTTATCACTTCTTTCCCTTATAGCAATGAGAGATAAATTAGAATTAATAAGCAAGGAAATATCTGCAATCATAGACCTTAGGTCACGTCTAAATGAAAACCCTCCAAAGTCGTCTGATGTTAATGAGGAGCTAAATCAGGAAATTATCATTAACAAATCCCACCCGGATAAATATGCAATTTTTTCCTGTAACAAAGAAGTGATGAAACAAACTTGTATTTTTCAAAAGTTCAGTTACCTTGGGGATAACATAATTAAGAGTTCATCTGACCTTGAAAACATGAAGTTGAATACTAATGAATGCGAACTAAAGGTCAAGCCAATCAAGATAAGCGGTCATGAACTGACTACACATAAGGGTGTGTGCAAATTCGCCTGGAATGATATTTGCAAAAAAGGCAAAAAATGTAAATATCTACATGTTTGCAAGAGTTTTAATTTTGGGGGTGAGTGTAAAGTCTCTGACTGCCAACTATTACACCAGAGAGTTTGTTTTAAGTTTGGAAGTGGTCGTTGTTTTGGTTGTGACCGGATTCATTTGAATCATGGCTATGGCGCATTCAAAAACTTTTTAATAATACCAGAAAGAGTTATCATCAACTGTCAAACTCTCTCCCGTGTATTGTCACTATGAATATTGAGCAGCCAAAAAAACGAAGTTCGCCACACCAGCACACTGTTCCCACCAGCCCTCAAAAGCGACAGGAATCCGAATTATCAAAAGCACCGAACAAACCCAATCAGAAAACCTCCATGTTATGTTCTAGTTCCCTCCCATTTAAATTGCCAAATCAGTCCATCTCCTCAGTCCCGTTATTTACACCAAATGAACCCAGGAACTTACAACAAGTCTACAATAGCAAATCAAGAAACCCTGGTTTGATACATTACTGCTCCTCCTACACATTTCCCAGAATCCTTCTAGCGAATGTAAGGTCACTGGTTAATAAAATGGATGAATTTCAAATTAATCTTGATAAAAACCAGATAGATATTGCTTGCCTTACCGAAACATGGTCTGCAACTGAAGACTTTTGTTCCATTCCAAATTATGTTTCCCATTTTAAGCCCAGGATAGACAAAGATGGTATCCCTCTATCGCATGGTGGAGGAGTAGCTTTTTTTGTCGGTCTACCCTTCCTAATCGGGTTCTTTCATTTTCCGAAATAGTGAACAACTCCAAAACCGAAGTTCTATGGCTATGGACCAGGCCCAAAAACCTCCCAAAAGAAGTATCTTGCATGATTTTTTGTATTATTTATTACCCTCCTCGTAGTGGATTTAAGAAGGAGCTGACGGCATATCTGCAACTTTATACTGACAGAATTCGCTGCAAGTATCCTTATGCTGCAATTACATTGTGTGGTGATTTTAATGAGCTAGACCAAAAGTGGCTTAGCTCTGCTCTTAGCCTTGATCAAGTGGTCAAGTCGCCTACTCGCGGTGATAAAACCCTAGACTTAATTTTTACCAACATTGAAGATTACTACTGTGTCCCCAAATTAGCCCCTCCATTAGGGGCAAGTGACCATCTATGCATCTTTTGGACCCCCTTATCTTCCTTTCCCCCTAAGCAATTTATCAGTTACTCTTATAGACCCATTACTGACGAGAAGGTTGCCCATTTCAAATTAAAACTTAGTTCCAAATCTTCAGTTATATTGTGACACCTTTCCAGTGAAAAATGTTACTCGCAAATCTAACTGCAAACCGTGGATAAATAAAAAAATTTTGTACCTAATAAATGAACGAGAAGGATTTTTCCAAGAATCTCGAAAGCTTAGAAACATCGTTGTTAGCGAAATCCGTAAAGCAAGAAAGGAGCATGGTGCGCACGTGCTCAATAAGTTATTGTATTCGGACCCTAAGAAATTCCACAAAAGTGTCCAAGATCTCATGGGAAAGGTCTCTTCAAAATTTTTCTTACTGGACAGTAATGGTGACCCAGTGGGTGCGGATGTCATAAATGATCATTTTGCTTCAATTTGTAAAATTCACCCGCCACTCCAGCATATGCCGGCCAACAGTGCAGTGAGTGACATTCCTGTGATTGAAATTCATCAGACTCAACTTAAACTCGAATTTATAATAAAGAACGAACTCTTGCCTATACAAAATTGCATACTCAACTTAATTATAGTTAATGATATAGTAGTGATATGGTTTTATTGATAGCTGAATTATCCGGGTTGCAGCGGTAGCTAGCAACCTAGTAAGAGACGATCACGTCCAATGTTAAGAAATATAAAAACCCATAGCTCCTAAAAAAGGAGTCAGATCAAAACAAAAAGTACACCATTAGAACCGCCTTGTCCGAAACCCCTTTATAGGAAACTTTCTGTCCCTTGGCTTGAACAGCAAGGGAAATATATTGGCTTGAAAATCAAGAAAATTGACTTTAACCACGTTATTCTCCCCAAACGGGATATTTTTTTCTCTTTTCATTGTATCCAGAGATAGCTTGTTACTGGAACATCGTAGAGGGTTGTTCAATAGCTCATCCTAAAGGAAATTAATTGGGTTAAAAATCTATAGTAACTAAAATAAATTATTTCTAAAAGAGAATAAATTTTTCCAATAAAAACTGTATTTTTGATGCAATGACGTCATAATTACTATATAAGAAACGTCAAAACTGTAAATGGTCTCATTCATGAATACATAATGGTTAGATCAAAGCAAGCTACACGCAAGTTATAAAATCAGTACTACAAAAAAAAAACAGAGATAGTAATCCAGGTTGCAGCGGTAGCTAGTTTACAGTATAGAACGAACCTTAGCCCATAGTAGCAGAAATAAGAATATCTAGGTTGCAGCAGTAGCTAGCAAACCTATTAATTACATAATCCGGGTTGCATTGGTAGCTATATTAGTTAGCTGCCTGATTCTCTGAGGTTCGTCTCTTAGTATTCCAAAGAAGAAAAAGCCGTAGGCTTTTTCCTGTTTATAATAATACATTAAAAGATAACTATATGTGACGTAATAAGTGATCCGGGTTGCAGCGGTAGCTAGCAACCTAGTAAGAGACGATCACCTCCAATGTTAAGAAATATAAAACCCCCCAAATCCTAAAAAAAAGAGTCAGATCAAAACAGAAAGTACACCATTAGAACCGCCTTGTCCGAAACCTCTATAAAGGAAGCAACCTAGTAAGAGACGATCACCTCCAATGTTAAGAAATATAAAACCCCTAACTCCTAAAAAAAGAGTCAGATCAAAACAAAAAGTACACCATTAGAACCGCCTTGTCTGAATCCTCTATAAAGGAAACTTACCGCCCTTTGGCTTGAATAACAAAGAAAATATATTGGCTTGAAAATCAAGAAAATTGACTTTTACCACGTTATTCTCCACAAACAGGATATTTTTTTCTTTCCGCTTTTTTTTCCTCCTCAGCTAGCTGGGCACTGGAAAATCATAGAGAGCTGTATAATAGCTCATTTTAAAGGCAATTGCAACATCTAGTGCCTTTTGTAACTAAAAATAAAATACTTTTTAAAGTAGAATCAATTTTGTCAAAATTATAATAAAGATCGAACTCTACCCTATACTAACTTGCATACGCAACTTCACTATAGTTAAGATTACAGTACTTATATTTTTCCGGGTTGCAGCGGTAGCTAGCAACCTAGTAAGAGACGATCACGTCCAATGTTAAGAAATATAAAAATCCCTAACTCCTGAGAAAAGAGTCAGATTAAAACAAAAATTACAAAATTAGAATCCGGGTTGCAGTGGTTACATTAAAGAACGAACTTTCGTCCATAGTAATAAGAGACGATCACCCGGGTTGCAGCGGTAGCTAGCAACCTAGTAAGAGACGATCAAGTTCAATGTTAAGAAATATAAAATCCGGGTTGCAGCGGTAGCTAGCAACCTAGTAAGAGACGATCATGTCCAATGTTAAGAAATTTAAAAACCCATAGTTCCTAACAAAGGAGTCAGATCCAAACAAAAGGTACACCATTAGAACCGCCTTGTCCGAAACCCCTGTATAGTAAACTTTCTGTCCCTTGGCTTGAACAGCAAGGGAAATATATTGGCTTGAAAATCAAGAAAAGTGGCAGCTACTACAACATTCTGCCTAAACGGGATATTTTTTTATTTTTTTTTTATTTTCTTTCTTTTCCACAGATAGCTTTGCACTGGAACATTGTAGAGAGTTGTTCAATGGCTCATTTTAAAGGAAATTAATTGGGTTAAAAATCTATAGTAACTAAAATAAATTATTTTTAAAAGAGAATAAATTTTTCCACCAAAAACTGTATTTTTGATGTCTTTTCACACTGCAGTCTTTCAAACATAATCGTATGCCAGCGGTAAGATTTGAACCCACGCCTCCGAAGAGACTGGTGGCTAACACCAGTGCCTTGGACCACTCGGCCAGGCTGCCTCTCATAATTTGAGTTGCAGCAGTAGCTAGCAACCTAGTAAGAGACGATCAGTCCAATGCTAAAAAATATAAAAATCCAAAACTCCTAAACATAGAGTCAGATCAAAGCAAAAGTACATCATTAGAACTACCTTGTCTGAAACCCTACTAGATAAATAATGAATATCGTCATAGGCTTATATTAGACCTATGACGTGAATAGAAAAAACACGACATTATGTTGTTGTTTCTGAAGACGTCATCATGATTTACATTAAAAGACGATCATTGGAATAACAAATTACTTTATACATTAGATTTTATTGCATTACATTGAAGAACCGAACTGTAGTCCACAATAGTTGAATTATTGCAAGATCCGGGTTGCAGCGGTAGCTAGCAACCTAGTAAGAGACGATCACGTTCAATGTTAACAAATATAAAAACCCATAGTTCCTTAAAAAAGGAGTCAGATCAAAACAAAAAGTACACCATTAGAACCGCCTTGTCCGAAACCCCTGTATAGTAAACATTCTGTCCCTTGGCTTGAACAGCAAGGAAAATATATTGGCTTGAAAATCAAGAAAAGTGGCAGCTACTACAACATTCTGCCTAAAAGGGATATTATTTTTTCTTTGTATTCAGAGATAGCTTGGCACTGGAACATCGTAGATAGTTGTTCAATGGCTCATTTTAAAGGAAATTAATTGGGTTAAAAATCAATAGTAACTAAAATTAATTATTTCTAAAAGAGAATAAATTTTTCCACCAAAAACTGCATTTTTGATGTCTTTTCACACTGCAGTCTTTCAAACATAATCGTATACCAGCGGTAAGATTTGAACCCACGCCTCCGAAGAAACTGGTGGCTAACACCAGTGCCTTGGACCTTTGGGTTGCAGCAGTAGCTAGCAACCTAGTAAGAGACGATCTGTCCAATGCTAAGAAATATAAAAACCAAAAACTCCTAAAAATAGAGTCAGATCAAAACAAAAGTACATCATTAGAACTACCTTGTCTGAAACCCTACAAGATAAATAATGAATGTCATCATAGTTTTATATTAGAGCTTTACATTAAAAGACGATCACTGAAATAACAAACCATTCCATACATTGGACTTAGTTAGCTACTTGATTGTTTGAGTTTGGTCTCTTACTATTTAAAAGAAGAAAAAGCCATAGGCTTTTTCCTGTTTGTATTTATAGTTAAAAAACGAACTCAAGCCCAAAGAAACTGAACCCTGTGGTTCATTCATATTATCTTCATTATTTTAGCTAGAATGTAAATAAACAAGTTTCTTTTTTAAATTTTAAATTGAAAAGATAGTGCTTTTAATTCAACATATTAAAAGTTCTCCCCGACGGGGAATCGAACCCCCTTCTCCCAGGTAACAAGTGGGCATGCTTACCATTAGATTATCGAATCCGGGTTGCAGCGGTAGCTAGCAACCTAGTAAGAGACGATCACGTCCAATGTTAAGAAATATAAAAACCCATAGCTCCTAAAAAAAGAGTCAGATCAAAACAAAAAGTACACCATTAGAACCGCCTTGTCCGAAACCCCTGTAAAGGAAACTTTCTGCCCTTTGGCTTGAATAACAAAGAAAATATATTGGCTTGAAAATCAAGAAAATTGACTTTTACCACGTTATTCTCGTCAAAAGGGATATTTTTTTCTTTTTTTTTTCTTTCTTTTCCAGAGATAGCTTGGCACTGGAACATCGTAAAGGGTTGTTCAATAGCTCATTTTAAAGGAAATTAATTGGGTTAAAAACCTTTTGTAACTAAAATAAATTATTTCTAAAAGAGAATAAATTTTTCCAATAAAAACTGTATTTTTGATGCAGTGACGTCATAATTATTATACAAGAAACGTCAAAACTGTAAATGGCCTCATTCATGAATACATAATGGTTAGATCAAAGCAAGCTACACGCAAGTTAAAAAATCAGTACTAAAAAATCAAGAAAAGTGGCAGCTACTACAACATTCCGCCTTAACGGGATATTTTTTTCTCTTTTATAATAAAGATCGAACTCTTCCCTATACTAACTTGCATACGCAACTTCACTATAGTTAAGATTACAGTATTTATATTATACATCATTATAAATTATAAAAGGTTCAAATGTTCGAAGATTATAGAGTAAAGAACGACACCTTGCCCATGTTATTTTTTACTTTTTTTTAAAAATTTTTTACAATAATTAGTTTTACTTTTTGTCTCCTGGAACCAAAATTTTTTTCATCTAAGTTCAAAGTTATTATTGTATCCTGGAACCAAATTTTTTTTGTTTTGTAACCTATAATAAAGAACGAACTCTTGCCAATAATAAGTTATGTAGACAACTTGATCTGGGTTGCAGCGGTAGCTTGCAACCTAGTAACAGACGATCATGTCCAACCCTAAGAAATACATCTCTCTAAGGATACAACACTGTACAACACTGTAATAGCAAATGGTATTAACATCACCTTACATACGAAGATCAAAATAGTGTTTTTAACGTAATGAAAAGCATGTAGATATAGTTATTTAAATATATATAATAAAGAACGAACTCTTTCCTATACTAAATAAGCCACTATTTTTATTAAGGTTATATGACTTTTAGGGGTTGCTTCCCCCTTTTTTCGGTGATGGTTATAATAAAGATCGAACTCTTCCCTATACTAACTTGCATACGCAACTTCACTATAGTTAAGATTACAGTATTTATATTATGCATCATTATAAATTATAAAAGGTTCAAATGTTCGAAGATTATAGAGTTAAAAATTTTCCCACCCCGGGAATCGAACCCGAGCCTGTTAAGTGAAAGTTAACTATCCTAGCACCTAGACCATATTGAACCATAAAGAAGTATGATTTAAGAGCCATATGCGTATTATTATTTCACCATACCAATTATAATAAGGCCAAAACAAAATCGTCGACTTGCAACCTTACTTTTGACACATTAGTTAAATCTTCATCAGGCTTAAAAAATGTTTTGCTAGTTTTACATGAAAGAACGAACCTTAGTCCATATACAATAAAGAACGACACCTTGCCCATGTTAACTAAAACATAAATAGGGATTATGTAATTTCCAATAGTATCATGGCTGTAGAGATGGCTGAAACCTAGTTACAATAAAAAACGATCATTGGAATAACAAAAATTGCATACCTTTGGAATTAGCTGGCTACTTGATTATTTGAGACTCGTCTCTTACTATTTAAAAGAAGAAAAAGCCGTAGGCTTTTTCCTGTGTGTAATCAGTTTATTATCATAAGCAGCGCGCTAGCACTGCCTGAGTAAAGAACGATGTGGGCACAATGTGTTTTTTTTTTCCGGGTTTTACAATAAGAAACGAACTCTTGCCTATACAATCTTGCATAGACAACTTAACTACAGCATAGGCTTGCATATTTATATTTAAAGTCAAGACATTTTCATTAAAATTTGGGTTGCAGCGGTAGCTGGCAACCTAGTAAGAGACGATCAAGTCCAATGTTAAGAAATAAAATAACCCATAGGTCCTGAAAAAGCAGTCAGATCAAAATAAAAAGTACACCATTAGAGCCACCTTGTCCAAAACCCCTGTATAGGAGGCTTTCTGTCATTTGGGTTGAACAGCAAGGGAAATATATTGGCTTGAAAATCAAGAAAAGTGGCAGCTACTACAAAATTCTGCCTAAACGGGATATTTTCTTTCTTTCTTTCTTTTGTTTCCAGAGATAAAAACCCATAGTTCCTGAAAAAGGAGTTGGATCAAAACAAAAAGTACACCATTAGAACTGCCTTGTCCGAAACCCCTGTAAAGGAAACTTTCTGTCCCTTGGCTTGAACAGCAAGGGAAATATATTGGCTTGAAAATCAAGAAAAGTGGCAGCTACTACAACATTCTGCCTAAACGGGATATTTTTTTCTTTCTTGTTATCCAGATATAGCTTTGCACTGGAACATCGTAGAAAGTTGTTAAATGGCTCATTTTAAAGGAAACTAATTGGGTTAAAACCTTTTGTAACTAAAAAAAATTAAAACAAAATAAATTTTTCCACCAAAAACTGTATTTTTGATGTCTTTTTATAATAAAGATCAAACTCTTCCCTATACTAACTTGCATAGGCAACTTCACTATAGTTAAGATTACATTATTTATATTATACATCATTATAAATTATAAAAGGTTCAAATATTCGAATATTATTTCCGGGTTGCAGCGGTAGCTAGCAACCTAGTAAGAGACGATCACGTCCAATGTTAAGAAATATAAAAACCCATAGTTTTTAAAAAAGAGTCAGATCAAAACAAAAAGTACACCATTAGAACCGCCTTGTCCGAAACCCCTGCATAGTAAAATTTCTGTCCCTTGGCTTGAACAGCAAGGGAAATATATTGGCTTGAAAATCAAGAAAAGTGGCAGCTACTACAACATTCTGCCTAAACGGGATATTTTTTTCTTTTTTTCTTTTTTTTTCTTTTTTTGTATCCAGAGATAGCTTGGCACTGGAACATCGTAGAGGGTTGTTCAATAGCTCATTTTAAAGGAAACTAATTGGGTTAAAAATCTGTAGTAACTAAAATAAATTATTTCTAAAAGAGAATAAATTTTTCCACCAAAAACTGCATTTTGATGTCTTTTCACACTGCAGTCTTTCAAACATAATCGTATACCAGCGGTAAGAATTGAACCCACGCCTCTGAAGAGACTGGTGGCTAACACCAGTGCCTTGGACCACTCGGCCAGGCTGCCTCTCATAAATAAATATATATGTTAATTTGGGTTGCAGCAGTAGCCACCAACCTAGTAATAGACGATCAGTCCAATGCTAAGAAATATAAAAACCCAAAACTCCTAAAAATAGAGTCAGATCAAAACAAAAGTACATCATTAGAAATACCTTGTCTGAAACCCTACTAGATAAATAATTTACATAAAGGATCGATGTAGTTAATCATAAATTGTGTCAGTCAAGAAAATGTCTTAAAAATACATTGCTCATACTTATAAGAAAAGAAATTCGGTAATGCTGTTTTTATAACAACGATTTCTACTAAGTTTATACCAAAGAACAATACCGTAGATTTGCGTTAGGAGAAGGTTTAGCCTAATTAACACAATTTTGCGTTAATTAAGTAAATTGCAACACTTTAGACTACGTCAGGGGGGCGCGCGTCACCCTTGCCCCCCTGGATCCGCCACTGTGATATTCTTATATGTTAAAAGAGGATCATTAAAAGAACACACCATTGCATAAATTAAACTTAGTTAGCTGGCTGATTGCTTGAGGTTCGTCTCTTCTTATTCCAAAGAAGAAAAAGGCTTAGGCTTTTTCCTGTTTGTAATCAGTCATACATCTAGGCTAGGTCTCAACGGTAAACTTGTGGTCAAAGTTATTTGAAAAAGTGGAAAAATTAAATCTGGGTTGTCCGGGTTGCAGCGGTAGCTAGCAACCTATTAAGAGACGATCCTAGTAAGAGCAACCTAGATATATCTATTGATGTTAAAATTCCGTTTTTTAGAGTTTTGGTTACTATTGAGACGAGTCGCTCTTACTATCCAGTTCGTTACCAAGAACTGTTTGATTAAAACACGACGTTTTTAGGAGCTGCTGCTTTCTCATTCTGCTAATATCGGTTTTTGGCGATCAATTTGAGAACGTCCTTGTTTTTCTCATGCTTATCTTTGGTTTTGGCAGCAAGCTGTATAGCTCGACTGTGATATCTTTTCTTATTCTTAATTTTCCTTTTTCTTACTTGTGAAACCATTCCAATAAATAATTTTTATATTGAAGCTCCAAATTCCATTATTTGACCTCCAAGACTTTTTGCCCTAATAGGCTTTGATTCCACAAATAGCCACAAATTTCTAGCCGATGGCTTTGGGGGAAAAGGGCGTGGGGAGGAGTTGCCCTTAAATCTCTTGACTCTTAAAAAGTGAATTTATAATATTTGTGATGAACTTTTTAATATATAACATTAACAAATTCATATGGTTCACTTTGATGTTGCATTTTGTGGGTTTGATTAAGGCAAGGTACATATTTAACCTCACCTTAGAGCTTGGTGACAATTTATTACGGGAAAATGACCTAAGGACCAATGTTAATATTAATGTTAAATATTAAAATTTAAAATAAAAGCTAAAACTTCAAAGGGAAGAAACCAGTGTGACATAAATCAAATAATGTCATTTCGGGTCGCATCCGTGTTAATCTTCGTAAGAAATTATGTAACTAGCAATTTTTATTGTTACTAAGGGCTTTTGTTTGTCCTTTATTAGGTTGCAGCTACCCCTTCTTCCATGATGGTTGTGACCTTTGATTAGGACGTCACCTATCATTTTCTTTGCAAAATCATAATGTGTCTCATAATATCTTTCATAATATCTATAAAAAAAATGAAAGACAAATCAACATCAAAAGCACCCATGACAAAGGAATTCCGTATATTCGCTGTTTTTGAGGTTCTTCCATTTTCATAAATTTTTGAATAGAAATTGAATTGCTTCTCCATATAAAAGTTTTTAAATTTTATAAGCCACGTTTTCAGACACCACCTGTGACTCTGCGCTGCCTATGACTTTGATTTGAATAAAAAAATTAAAATTATTGCTCAGACATCATAAATAATTTTGCAGTAGGCAGTTAAATAAAATTATTTTATTTAAAATTTTCAGGAATTATTCTAGTTCCAGTTAACAAATAAATTTTTGATAAAACCCCCCAAACATTACCGCATTTTACATAATAATGGATAATTATGCTAAAAAACCGTATTGACAAACACCATTTATGATGAACTATATCGGTCCTTTGTGTAATACCTTAGAGAAGTAAATTTCAGAAGATGTTTGTTTGAAGTTATATTGTCAATAGATTACTTCAGTTAACATAGGCATGTCGTTCTTTACTGTAACTATTTTAAAAACAATTTGTTTTAATTACAAAAGGTTTTTAACCCCATTAATTTCCTTTAAAATGAACCATTGAACAACTCTCTACGATGTTCCAGTGCCAACCTATCTTTGGAATTACTAACCTATACTATAATTAGGTGGCATATAAAATTTAGTATATATAGGCAGGAGGTCGTTCTTTTTTATAATTCTTTTTCCAACCCCCAACCAATGAAAATTTTGAGATAGACATTTTGTTAAAAAAAATAGTTCAAAGGTCGGATAAGAAAAATTCTGGAGTCAATACAAACCCCCAGGGCCCGGGAGAAAGCGGTCTAAGTTATGCCCAAAAGGCATGTATGGTTCTTATGAAATGGATGCTCATATAAAATTCATAGAGGGCTCATTTATTGGAAATTGACAGTTCTAGTTCACTTTTTAAGAGTCAAGAGATTTAAGGGCAACTCCCCCCCAACGCCCTTTTCCCCCAAAGCCATCGGCTAGAAATTTTGAGATAGCCAGTTTTTTTTTAAATTGTTAAAAAATTAGATAACAAAAACTCCGATGTCAACACAACCCTTCAGGGCCCAGGGGGTAGGCGTTGTAAGTGTTGTCTTGGGGGGGTGTATGATTCTTATGAAAGGGATGCTCGTATAAACTTCAGAGAGGGCTCATTTGATTGGAAATTGAATGATCTAGTTCACTTTTTAAGATTCAAAAGATATCTGAGGGCAACTAGCCCCACCCTTCCACTCCCCCCCTCCCCCGCACATACCCTTTTTTCCCGAAGCCTATCCGATAAAATTTTTAAAATTGCCATTTCATTAAAATTATTCAAAGGTCAAATAAGAAAAAACCTTTGGTCGACGCAACCCCCCATGGCCTTGAGGCAGGCGTTGTAAGTAATGCTCTGGGGGCATATATCGTTTTTATGGAAGGGATGCTTGTATAAACTTTGGAGAGCGGTTCATTTGATTGGAAATTGAAAGTTCTCGTTCACTTTTTAAGAGTTAAAAGAGATTGGAGCGCAAATAGCCCCCTTCCCCCTCCACGCCCTAAATGCATCAGATAAAAATTTTTAGATAGACATTTTGTTAAAAATAGTTCAAATTTCAGATAACAAAAACTCCGGTGTCGACACAGCCCCCAGGACCCGAGGGTAGGCATTGTACTTTATACCCTGAGGGTATATATGATTGTTATGGAAAGGATGCTCGTATAAACTTCATAGAGGGTTCATTTGATTGGAAATTGAAAGTTGTAATTCACATTTTAAGAGTAAAAAGTGATCGGAGGGCAGCTAGCCTCCCCCCACACTCCATTTATTTTTTTCTCAGACGCACTTTACATAGAAATGGTCGTCGAATAAGCTTCAAAGGGGGCTCATTTCAAAGGGGGCAAACTTTTTTCACTTTGATATTGTTAGTTTGATACCAGTTATAATACTTTGATGAACATTAGATTTTTCTTTTTAAGTTTGATTTTGAAATAATGAATTTTTAAAAACTTTAATTTTTTTGCAATAAAAAACGAACAAAAAATAATTTAAAAAAAATTTCCGAAAAATAAGTTTTTCAAAAAAAAGTAAAGGCCATTTTATACTTAAGCTCAGCAGATACAAATATCTGTTAAAATTCAAACTCAAAACGACCAGAAATTACTATTAAAGAATAGATGAAACCCAAAACGAACAGAAATTAAATAAACAACCATAGGAAAAACCATACAACAAGTAGTAATATAAACGAATAAATAGATCTTAAAACGAGTAATGCTTGGATTGAATATGAAAATCAAGCTTAAAAAAAATTGCTATTGAAGTATAAATGAAACTTAAAACGAACAAAAATTAAATAAACAATCAATGCAAACAAAAATACAATAGATATAGATGTAAATGAATAAACAAATCTTAAAATGAGTGAAACTTAAATTGAATATGCAAATCAAGCTTGAAACGAACAAAAATCACTACAAACAAAAGTTTGGGTATCGCCTCCTTCTCTCACTGTAAAAGTCTAAAACCTATTGCGTCATTGGCGCTTTAATGAAAACTATATGCGTCTTGAATAATCTTCAAAGTATAAACAACATCATATTGAATATTTGATATATAATGATATTAGTTGTTGAAAGATCCATCAGTTCAAGAATTTATTTCACTCTAATTTTATTTTTATTTTCAGTACTGTAAGAACTGGAAAAGAAAATATTTGTAATATAATTTGTTTTCAGTGAAGCACCAATGACGCAGTAGGATTTTGGTTTTTATTTACAGTTAAGGAAGGGGGTAGTATCCAAACTCTTGTTTGTAGTGAAACTATATTCGTCTTGAACAACTTTAGAAAGAACTAATAAATTAAACTGCATATTTGATGTATAATGATATTAATTGCTGAAAGCCCATCAGTTCAATATTTTACTATAATTTTAATATTAGTTTTCAATATTAAGTACAAAAGCAAATATTTTTAATAAAATTGGTTTTCAGTAAAGCGCCAATGAAGCAGTAGGCTTTAGACTTTGTATATATATAGCACTTAGGACTTTGAATCCTGTGATCTGAGTTCAAATCTCGGTGGATCCTTTTTATAAAATGAAGCTTACTTATACAACCATTTAGGTTTCTGCCGTAATTCCCTCTTTTCAAAATTACATTAGTTACTATGGCCTAGATTTAGTTCTTTACCATATCGTAATAATTATTTTATAATAATTATTATTTTTTTAATTACAAAAAGGTTTCTATATACAGCAATTTCCTTTAAAATGAGCTATTACACAGCTCTTTATTATGACCACAAACTGTTTGGTTTAATACTTCAGTTACTATGGGCTACAGTTCGTTCCTTAATGTAATAAAATAAAACTCATTTAAACATTTTTAGGAATGTATCTAATTTCTTTTCTTGAAGTGAAATTTTTGCTAAATATCCTACATATTTATGCAGTTTAAAAAATTTTTGCAAAGTTTTGCACGTTTTGCTTTTGTCACAATATAAAAACTATAATCTTAACTATAGTTAAGTTGCCTATGCAATTTAGTATAGGCAAAAGTTGGTTCTTTATTATAAATATAAAACCTCAAATTCAGCTCCATCTCGAAATTACCAATTGTTACTTTTTCCCTGTTTTTCTGAAAGCATTTATTTCATATAGCTCTTTGGAATTTCAGCCCCGTATCAAGTTTCAAAAACCTAGCAAAAACTAAAACTAATTTTAAAATTTTCAGGTATTTTTCCAGTTTAAATAATAAGAAAAAAACTATTGCTTAGATGCCATAAATGTTTTTGCAGGTTGCTAGCTACCGCTGCAACGTGGATGATGTGTGTTGCATCATCATGCTTATAATGACGTTCTTGAATATAAATTTATATTTCTTAACATTGGACGTGATCGTCTCTTACTAGGTTGCTAGCTACCACTGCAACCCGGATGAGCTCAAATCTTACCACTGGTATACGATTATATCTGATTTACAAAAATCAAACTTTACTAACCTATACTGGTTAGTAATACCTATATTTTAAGTGGCCTATAAAATTTAGTATAGGCAAGAGGTCGTTCTTTATTTAAATGACTACAAAACTATCAATGTTAAGAAGTTTTCAGGCTGAATATCTGCATTTGCTTGCACATCAACAGGTAGATATACTATTCTCCCCTTAAGAGCGTCAACAAGTTCTGTTCTAGGTCTCTTCAATGCAGTTACTTGCCCTAATCTGACGATCGTAAGACAAGGCATTACAAATCGAATCATTGCCATTTCAAAATTATTTAAACACTTTATACATTCCGGTGTACAGTCTATATGAAGGTTATTTAATACTGATCGGACATTCTCCTGACTTTTCAACATTTTCCCAGCACAGTAATCACAGACAAAGAATGAATCTATGACATCCTCTTTCCAACCTGTACATTGAATTAGTTTTTCTCTGTCATCTTTGGGTATGTCCTGTTGTAGGTGTTCTAAAATCGTGGCCATCATTACATCAAAACCTTTCTTATTTGAAAGGGATCTTAGACTCTTCAATTGGTATTTTGTCTTTATCTGCTCACAACTGTCACAATGCATTGTGGGGTATACATCCCTAATGTTAGCTACCTTATCAAGGCTCTCACCAAATAATTTTATTATTGTATTTTCATCCACAGAAACTCTAATATTGCTATCACCGTAAATGAAGTCTTGACTATTATTACGACAGAGTCTACTTGACACTTCTTCTATGTAATGACTTAGTTCCTTGTACGAGCCCTCGACTTTTAGTAGATTAATATGTTGTGTAATCTTACATTTTGATACTGCCTTATATACGCTATTAATGAAACAGTTCAAGACAGGAAAATGTGGAGCTAGTGCTCTTAGAGAACGCAAATAGCTCTGACATCCCTCATTTGGGCTACAGTATAACGAATGCCCATGCTTTCTTGTGTCCCTGTAATTGATTTTACAATAATCCAAGCCGCCAAGGTAGAAATTAACCACTTTGTCAGTTGAAAATTTTAATGCTATATTATTTTCAAGGATATCAAAAAGAATTTGACATAATTCAATATCCGTCGGATAGAGCTTGCAGATATCAGGGTGACATTGCCAAGTAACCTGCTGCCCAATTTTTGGTTTTGAATGTTTACTCAGATTGTTATAGGTGACTTCAGCCATCATAATTTCCTTGTTAGATCTAGTTTTAGAGCATTTTTCAATAGTTGTCTCGTACTTTTCCGGACAGTTTGTTCTACTACACAGAGAATTTTTTGCCAAATATTCAGTAAAACTAAACGAACTGTTTAAAACACAGTTAGAAATGTTTTTTTGAGTCGGTGTTCCAGGAATTTGTTCTAAATCATTAGTCTTACAAACACATTTACTAATAACCCTAACAGGCTCGTTTTCGCCATAATTGAAAAACATTGCTTTTCCTTCGCTGTTGATAGGTATGCTTGTATATATATTTTTATTGCTGCTACATAAACTGCAATTGCTCCTTCCAAAATTAATATACGAATTTTCTAAGAAGTACGCCTCCGTATATTCACTGTGTTGTCGAACATTTTCCATTGCATCTATAAACTGTTCCGCAGTTGCCAATCCATACCTTGGAAGCTTTTCGTTAAACTGACAACATTTCTTTTGGATATTACTATGAAGCTTTGCCAAAGAATTTCTAGCCGACTTTTCAACAGCATCCGCTCTTTCAAAGAGAATTTTAATCTGTAATTTTGAATACTTTTCGTGATTCCGATAAAACATGCGTAAAATGTTTCTCAATTTACAAAGATCAGCCTGCATTTTTGCCATCTTCTTGTATTTCTGAATGTAATTTTTCCCTTTGTCCTTATGCGTTCTTCAGTACAACCTCGCAGAGAATTTAATTTTTTCATTATAGATTTTGTCACCCCAGTAACGCTCCTTGATCTTTTGTTTGGCTGTCTCAATTTTTGCATGTCTATAATCTTCATCATTGTGATAACACATCTTGCTGTTTTGTTTGGCTCTCTCAATTATTACTTCTCGATACACCTGGTCGGTTGAATACCTTTGTTTTGCTCTCTCAATTATTACTTCTCGATACGCCTGGTCGGTTGAATACCTTTGTTTTGCTCTCTCAATTATTACTTCTCGATACGCCTGGTCGGTTGAATACCTTTGTTTTGCTCTCTCAATTTTGATTCTCGATGCGCCTGGTCGGTTGAATACCTTTGCTTTTCTCTTTTCAAGATACTATCTCTGTTGTTTGTGTAGTACTGTTTTTTCAAATTGCGTATAGCTTGCTTCGATCTAACCATTATTCTAATCAAGAATGAGAGAATTTACATCTGTGTCGTTCTTAAGTAGTAATTATGACGTCACGGCGTAATGATTTTATTGACGTTAAGGCGCAATGATATTATTTCATGACGTCATCAGAAACAACAATATAACTTCGTGTTTTTCTATTCACGTCATAGCTCTAATATAAAGCTACGACATTCATTATTTATCTAGTAGGGTTTCAGACAAGGTAGTTCTAATGATGTACTTTGTTTTGATCTTACTCTATTTTTGGGAGTTTTGTTATATTTCTTAGCATGGGACTGATCGTCTCTTACTAGGTTGCTAGCTACTGCTGCAACCCAAATTCACATATATATTTATTTATGAGAGGCAGCCTGGCCGAGTGGTCCAAGACACTGGTGTTAGCCACCAGTCTCTTCGGAGGCGTTGGTTCAAATCTTACGGCTGGTATACGATTATGTTTGAAAGACTGCAGTGTGAAAAGACATCAAAAATGCAGTTTTTGGTGGAAAAATATATTCTCTTTAAAAATAATTTATTTTAGTTACTATAGATTTTTAACCCAATTAATTTCCTTTAAAATGAGCTATTGAACAACCCTCTACGATGTTCCAGTGCCAAGCTATCTGTGGAAAAGAAAAAAAAGAAAAGAGAAAAAAATATCCCGTTTGGGGAGAATAACGTGGTTAAAGTCAATTTTCTTGATTTTCAAGCCAATATATTTCCCTTGCTGTTCAAGCCAAGGCACAGAAAGTTTCCTATACAGGGGTTTCGGACAAGGCAGTTCTAATGGTGTACTTTTTGTTTTGATCTGACTCCTTTGTTAGGAACTATGGGTTTTTATATTTCTTAACATTGGACGTGATCGTCTCTTACTAGGTTGCTAGCAATCGCTGCAACCCGAAAAAAAAACACATTGTGCCCACATCGTTCTTTACTCAGGCAGTGCTAGCGCGCTGCCTATGATAATAAACTGATTACACACAGGAAAAAGCCTACGGCTTTTTCTTCTTTTAAATAGTAAGAGACGAGTCTCAAATAATCAAGTAGCTAGCTAATTCCAAAGGTATTCAATTTTTGTTATTCCAATGATCGTTTTTTATTGTAACTAGGTTTCAGCCATCTCTACAGCCATGATACTATTGGAAATTACATAATCCCTATTTATGTTTTAGTTAACATGGGCAAGGTGTCGTTCTTTATTGTACTGAGGAGGAAAAAAAGCGGAAAGAAAAAAATATCCCGTTTGTGGAGAATAATGTGGTAAAAGTCAATTTTCTTGATTTTCAAGCCAATATATTTTCTTTGTTATTCAAGCCAAAGGGCGGTAGGTTTCCTTTATAGAGAATTCGGACAAGGCAGTTCTAATTTTGTACTTTTTGTTTTGATCTGTCTCTTTTTTTGGAGTTGGGGGGTTTTATATTTCTTAACATTGGAAATGATCGTCTCTTACTAGGTTGCTAGCTACCGCTGCAACCCAGAAAGATGAAAAAAAATTTCTTCCAGGAGACAAAAAGTAAAACTAATTATAAAATTTTCATGTATTTTTGTTGTTTAAATTAAGAAATTACTATTACTGATTAGGCATCATAGATATTTTTGCAGTTTACATAATAATTCTAGCGATTAAGCCAAAAAAAAATTTGATTCCAGGAGTTTCGTTTACTATTGAGACAAGTAGCTATTATTACTATAGAGTTCATTACCATGAACTGTTTGATTGCTTCAAAATTCAAATATCTTTGAAAAGACTGCTGCATGAAAATACATCAAAAATGCAATTTTTTTGACAAAATTGATTCTACTTTAAAAAGTATTTTATTTTTAATTACAAAAGTCACTAGATGTTGCAATTTCCTTTAAAATGAGCTATTATACAGCTCTCTATGATTTTCCAGTCCCCAAATAGCTGAGAAGGAAAATCAAGCGGAAAGAAAAAAAATATCCCGTTTGTGGAGAATAACGTGGTAAAAGTCAATTTGCTTGATTTTCAAGCCAATACATTTTCTTTGTTATTCAAGCCAAAGGGCGGTAAGTTTCCTTTATAGAGATTTTGGACAAGGCGGTTCTAATGGTGTAATTTTTGCTTTGATCTGACTCTTTTTTTAGGAGTTGGGGGGTTTTATATTTCTTTACATTGGAGGTGATCGTCTCTTACTAGGTTGCTAGCTACCGCTGCAACCCGGATTATTTCAGTTAGCATGGTCATGTCGTTCTCTACTGTAATTAGTGTAGGCAAGAGGTCGTTCTTTATTGTAATTGGCCGAGCGGTCTAAGGCGTTGGTTTTAGCCACCAATATCTTTCGAAGCGTGGGTTCAAATCCCAGCGCTGCCAGTATTTCATACCAAAGCAAACAAAGTACTTGTTTTAGTCTTAAATTTATAATCTTATTTTAGTTACTAAGGGCTGAAGTTCGTTCTTTACTGTAACTACCGCTGCAACCCGGATTGCTAAGTACCTCTGCAACCTGGATTAAACATAAACTGATCTGTTAACCATTAATAATAACCTGGTTACAAACAGGAAAAAGCTTACGGCTTTTTCTTCTTTAAAATAGTAATAGACGAACCTCAAACAATCAATAGGCTAACTAGTTCTAATGTACACAATGGTTTGATATTCCAATGGTAGTCTTTTAATATGTTTTCTACACATTTTAAACAGTAACCTTTGATTGCTGTAAGCATCATCTATATAGTGGTTCCTTATAACACTTCAGTTACTATGGACTGAAGATCGTTCTTTAATGAAAATCTCTTTTAAAAA
Source organism: Artemia sinica (assembly GCA_027921565.1). NCBI lineage: Eukaryota > Metazoa > Arthropoda > Branchiopoda > Anostraca > Artemiidae > Artemia > Artemia sinica. The sequence goes on along the minus strand of JAPEVW010000044.1, from coordinate 6,130 downwards.
TAAAGTATTTTAGTTACAAAAGGTTTTTAACCCAATTAATTTCCTTTAAAATGAGCTATTGAACAACTATCTACGATGTTCCAGTGCCAAGCTATCTCTGGATACAAAAAAAGAAAAAAGAAAAAAATATCCCGTTTGGGGAGAATAACGTGGTTAATGTCAATTTTCTTGATTTTCAAGCCAATATATTTCCCTTGCTGTTCAAGCCAAGGGACAGAAAGTTTCCTATACAGGGGTTTCGGACAAGGCAGTTCTAATGGTGTACTTTTTGTTTTGATCTGACTCTTTTTTTAGGAGCTATGGGTTTTTATATTTCTTAACATTGGACGTGATCGTCTCTTACTAGGTTGCTAGCTACCGCTGCAACCCGGATGTATTGAACAGGATTGATACTTTTTGTAATGCCCAAATAATTTCCGTAAAATTTAACCCAATTAATTTCCTTTAAAATGAACCATTGAACAACTCTCTACGATTTTCCAGTGCCAGGCTATCTGTGAAAAAGAAAAAGAAAGAAAAAAATATCCTGTTTAGGCGGAATGTTGTAGTAGTTGCCACTTTTCTTGATTTTCAAGCCAATAAATTCCCCTTGCTGTTCAAGCCAAGGGACAGAAAGTTTCCTATACAGGGGTTTTGGACAAGACGGTTCTAATGGTGTACTTTTTGTTTTGATCTGACTCCTTTTTTAGAAGCTATGGGTTTTTTTATTTCTTAACATTGGACATGATCGTCTCTTACTAGGTTGCTGCAACCCGGATGATGAAATAAATATATACAAATGGATGTAAAATCATTGTGTTTTCTAATCCCATATGTTCTAGTGTATAGTATAGCTGGCCTTTCGATCCCTGGTATGGGAAAATTTTTAACTCTATAATCTTCATACACTGGAAGCTCTGAACCTTTCGTCCTTTGTGTAAAATACAAAAGAAAAAAAATAGAAAAAAACATATCCCGTTTAGGCAGAATGTTGTAGTAGCTGCCACTTTTCTTGATTTTCAAGCCAATATATTTCCCTTGCTGTTCAAGCCAAGGGACAGAAAGTTTACTATACAGGGGTTTCGGACAAGGCGGTTCTAATGATGTACTTTTTGTTTTGATCTGACTCCTTTTTTAGGAGCTATGGGTTTTTATATTTCTTAACATTGGACGTGATCGTCTCTTACTAGGTTGCTAGCTACCGCTGCAACCCAGATAATTAAGTGGCGTGTAAAATTTAGCATAGGGAAGAAGTCATTCTTTATTATAATGTTTTTTTAAATTACGTATAATAACTCGATTAGAAGGCATCTTATTACAAAACAAGAAATAATATTTTCATCTAATTAACACTTCTTATAACTCGTATCAGGTATCCATAACCTAACAAAAAATAAAACTAATTTTTAAATTTTCAGGTATTTTGTTAGTTTGAATGAAAAAAATTAAAATTATTGCTCAGATATCATAAATATTTTTGCAGTTTACATAATAACTTTAGCGATTCTAAACTGAAAAATAAAATATATATTAAAAAATGTAATTTTTTGGTCTGAAAATACATAGTCAATCCCACATCGGGTAGTTAGAACCTAACCAAAATTAAAACTAATTTTAACATTTTAAGGTATTTTTCCAGCTTGTATTGAAATATTCAAACTATTGCTCGGATACCATAGATATTTTTGCAGTTTACACAAGCTGCAAAGAACGCACAGGCTGATCTTTGTAAACTGAGAAAAATTTTACGATTGTTTTACCGGGATTACGAAAAAATTCAAAATTAAAGATTAAAATTATCTCTGAAAGAATAGATTTTGTTGAAAAGTCAGCTAGAGATGCTTTCGCAAAACTTCATAGTAATATCCAAAAGAAATGTTGCATGTTTAGTGAAAAGCTTCCAAGGTATGGACCGGCAACTGTGGAACAGTTTAAAGATGTAATGGGAAACCTTATACATCAATGTGAATATATGGAGGCATAATTGTCCTTTACTTAGTTTCAGCTTAAATTCGATGATCGAGCCTTTATGTACTACATCCAAAGACTATGACGTCATTGATCAATATTGTATATACAAAATTAAGTTTTTCGTGAAAAATAATTAATAAAAAAATTAAGTGCAAAAGGCGCTAGATCTAGAAATTTTCTTTAAAATGAGCAATTGAACAACTCTCTACGATGTTCCGGTGCCAAGCTATCTCTGGAAACAAAAGAAAGAAAAAAATATCCTGTTTGTGCAGAATAACGTGGTTAAGTCAATTTTCTTGATTTTCAAGCCAATATATTTTCTTTGTTATTCAAGCCAAAGGGTGGTAAGTTTCCTTTATAGGAGTTTCGGACAAGGCGGTTCTAATGGTGTACTTTTTGTTTTGATCTGACTATTTTTCTAGGAGTTAGGGGTTTTTATATTTCTTAACATTGGACGTGATCGTCTCTTACTAGGTTGCTAGCTACCGCTGCAACCCAGATTTACTAACCTATACTATAGTTAAGTGGCCTATATAATTTAATATATTATATAGGTAGTTCTTTATTATAGGTAGTTCTTTATTATATATAGGTAGTTCTTTATTATAATTATATGTTAATAATTGGCAACTAGCATAACTTATAACCCTTATCCTAGGGGCTGTGGAGGGTTGACATTATCATAGGCATAACTACTGGACCTTTCAATTATGTTGAAAAAAAATGACTATCTCGAAAAGTTGATTGGATGTGTCTGGAGATATGATGGGTGTTTGAGGGATGGGGCTAGTTGCCCTCCAATAACTTCTGACTCTTACAAAACTAAACAAAACTAACTTTAAAATTTTCAAGCATTTTTCTAGCTTGAATTAAAAATTAAAATTATTGCTCGGACATCGTAAATATTTTTGCAGTTTGCAGTTAAATAAAATTATTTTATTTGAATTTCTCAGGAATTGTTCTAGTTTCAGGTGACAAAACAGATTTTTCTTAAATCCTTTACATAAAATCACTCGTTAAGTAGTTAGAACCTAACAAAAAAAACAAAACCAACTTTAAAATTCTCAGTTATTTTTCTGGTTTGAATTAAACAATAAAAAATAATTGCCCAGACATCATAAATATTTTTGCAGTTTGCAGTGAAATAAAACTATTTTATTAAAAGGTTTCCGTAATTATTCTAGTTTCAGTTGAGAAATAAGATTTTTTGTGAAAACCTCAAAAATTACTGCATTACACATAACTATATCTAAATGCTTTTTATAAGGGTGAAAATCTTATTTTAATTTTCATATGTAGGAAATATTTATAGTATTTGCTACTATACAGTTATAGAAAATTGAAGTTTTTCATAAAAAAATGATCTTGTTTTTAAAATTCTTTTTGTCAATTATGAAAGGTTTTTAAAAACATCAATTTCCTTTCAAATGAGTCATTAAACAGCTCTCTGATTTTCCAGTGCCCCGCCAGCTGCACCGAAAAAAAAACTGAAAAAAGATGCTGTCGATGCAGAATATCGTGCTTGGAGCCACTTTTCTTGTTTTTCAAGCTAATGAATTTTCCCCATTATTCAAGCCAAGACACAGTTATTTTCCTTTATAGGGGCATTGAACAAGGCGGTTCTAATAGTGTACATTTTTTTTTATCTGACTCTACTTTTAGGGGTTGAGGGCTATCTGTTTTTACTATGGGACGTGATCGTCTTCTACTAGGTTGCTAGCTACCGCTGCATCCCGGATTTCCTATAAATTATTTCAAACAGGCAAAATACTGTGAATTTTTCTTATTTAGAATAGAATAGTATAGGACGAACCTAAGAGAATCAAGCAGCTAAGTAACTCCAGTATATGCTCTGGTTTTCTCTTTACTAGGTATCAGATATATTTACAGCCTTGATACCGGTTAAACTTATATATTCCCCATTTATTTATTTATTTGTTATAATAACAAAAGTACACCAAAAGGGGAAACTGTAATGAAGATACAAAAGGAAAGAGACGAACATAATGAACAATCAAAAGCTTCATCAAGTACTGCTTTCGGTGATGAAAAATGCTTAGACCAGTCTCAAAAATTTGGTAACTATGAAACTACACTAAGTCTGGAAACTACAAAGAAAATGGACGAGAGAGACGAAAATAAAGAGCAATCTAAACCTATATTGAGTGCTGGTTCCCGTGATGAAAAATTTCCATACCAGCTTCAAAAGCTTGATAATGATACACCAAGAGTGAAAACTACAAAGAAAATGGACGAGGAGAGAGAAGAACATAAAGACCAATCAAAAACTATATTAACTGCTGGTTCCCGTGATGAAAAATTTCCAGATCAGCATCAAAAGCTTGATATTGATAAAACTACACCAAGATTAGAAACTACAAAGAAAATGGACGAGGAGAGAGAAGAACATAAAGTGCAATTAAAAACTGTATTAAGTGCTGGTTCCCGTGATGAAAAATTTCCAAACCAGCTTCAAAAGCTTGATAATGACACAAAGAGTGGAAACTACAAAGAAACTGGACGAGGAGAGAGAAGAACATAAAATCAATCAAAACCTATATTAAGTTTTGGTTCCCGTGATGCAAAATTTCCAAACCAGCTTCAAAAAAGCTCGATAATGATAAAACCACGCCAAGAGTGGAAGCTACAAAGAAAATGGACAAGGAGAGAGAAGAACATAAAGACCAATCAAAAACTATATTAACTGCTGGTTCCCGTGATGAAAAATTTCCAGATCAGCATCAAAAGCTCGATAATGATAAAACTCCACCAAGAATGGACAAAGTTCTAGACGAAATTCGAAAATCTTCTAAGAATAAAACTACATCAAGATTGGAAGCTATAAAAAAGATGGAAGAAGATAGAGGTAAACATAAGAAGCAATCAGAGTCCTCTTCTTTGACTGGGGTGCTATTTCAAGAACTCGAGAAGCGTCGAGTTTATAAGTCTGATAGTGATTCTGAAAATAAATTTAATTCTGATAGTGAAACAGATTGGGAGTAATCAATAGATCCAAAACCAGGCTCATAATCTACTTTGTAACCTAGTGGTAGTTTGCAAGTGTTTTTGTGTTACATTGACACCTACCTCTAGATGTGTTTATTAAATCTTTTTGCAGCACCCTACAAGTGAAAGAATTGTAATGAAAATCACACCGTCAGATTCAGCGTATCAGAAAACCTATTACATAGGTTTCAAGCTCATATCTGCAAAAATCTGCAACTTTGTATTTTTTGCCAGAAGAAAAATATACGAATATAGAAGTTCGTTACGTAAGTTAATTTGTAAATTGCGTCAGAACTAAATTTAGAGACAGCCATTTAGCAAAAGAAAAAGTAAAATTTTTATGCAAATTTTGTTTACTTATTCAATGACGGTGAGCCAAAATAAAAGCTGCATTAACTAAAAAACGATCAGAAATTAAATAAAAAAAACAAGTTTTTTAAACTGAAAGTAAGGAACGACATTAAAACTTCAAACGAACAGAAATTATTCCGTATATGAAAGGGGATGTCCCCTCCTCAAGGCCTCGCTCTTTGCGCTAAAGTTTGACTCTGTCTCACAACTTTATTTTTTAAAACAATAAAAAACTTTAGCGTAAAGAGCGAGGGGTTTAGGAGGGGACAGCCCCTTTCATATACGGAATAATTTCATTTGTTACACTTACTTGAAAACAAATTGAAAACATGAAAAGAAAACTTGATAACTCGAATAGGTAAATTTGAAAGGTATGAACCCAAAAACGATTGAGGAAGTGGGTGAGCTGATGAATAGGTGGACCGAGCTAAGAAATATAAATTTGGACACAGATTAATTCTTTTAAGAGTCAGAAGTTATTGGAGGGCAACTAGCCCCATCCCTCAAACACCCATCATATCTCCAAACACATCCAATCAACTTTTCGAGATAGTCATTTTTTTTCAACATAATTGAAAGGTCCAGTAGTTATGCCTATGATAATGTCAACCCTCCACAGCCCCTAGGATAAGGGTTATAAGTTATGCTAGTTGCCAATTATTAACATATAATTATAATAAAGAACTACCTATATATAATAAAGAACTACCTATAATAAAGAACTACCTATATAATATATTAAATTATATAGGCCACTTAACTATAGTATAGGTTAGTAAATTTTACAGTAAAGAACGAACAGGCAGAACAAAATTGGCACTTT
>JAPEVW010000614.1:0-69114 GCA_027921565.1 Artemia sinica | reverse complement strand
CAATCTTTTTGGTTACTTAAAAAGGACACTTATAAAATTTAATTCCCTTTAGAATGAGCTATTACACATCTCTCTATGATGCTCTGGCCAAGCCCTTAGCCCTGCTAGAAAAAAAAAGAATATAAAAAATGTGGGCTACCGCAAAAAATAAAAAAGGGAGACAGATCAGTTGCTACCGATGGAAAAAGTGATCTTCTTTGTTTTTTAAGGAGGGGGACTGTAATTTCCCTGTAAAAAGTTTTCGACCATATTGATTCCAATGGTACACTTTTTCATTTTGATCTTACGTCATTTTCGAGGGGTTTCAATCTTTTTTGTTGAAATAACCATGGGACTTCTCTTTTTGTCGAAATAATCATGGATTTCTTTTCGCATAAACTTTTTACTTTTAAGACAAACCGAAATAATAGTCATCATACTTAATCAGTGTCTGATAGCAATTTTTTTCACTAGGTAGCTTTTCTTAGATTTGGTTACTATGGGCTGGGGTTTCGCTCTTTACTAGGTTTGAAGATACCGGTGCGACTATGATTCGCTGTCTTCACAAATGTCCACTTTGTCTTCTCTCATTGTTTTGTAACTTATTTCCTAGAAACTTTCTTCCTCTAAACAAAGCTGTGGGACATGGTTGCACCTCTCAAATTATTCATCTTGTTTCGTCAAATATTTTGGTGGCTTTATAAAACCGCAGTTTCAATGCTCATTTCTTTAAATTTATTTATCTATTATTGCAGGCCAACGTGGCTTAAGAAAGTATATTTGCTCTTTACTAGGTTGATAAAGGGGCTTAGAGAGGTAACACTAAAAAGAGGGGGATAATAAGCCTCTGGCTCTTGGTTTCCGCCCATGTAGAGATATTGTACCCTTTAAGTGCTCTCCACCACTTTAACCGAGATAATTTCACACCATTTTCGTTGACATATGACGCTTTGTGAGAGAGTAACCGAGGCATATTTACGATTACCACATAAAAATATGATCAAGAGTTTTTTAAATGAATCATTAAACCTCTCTCTATGATGTTGCAGAAGACTGACCTACTTCAGCTGATCAGCCAGTAAATTTATGAAATTTAACTAAAGGGAAGGGAGGGGGGAGTATATAACAAAGAGGTTTTTTCAAAGTCAGGTTTATGGTTTTCGGTCATGGATATTATGACGGTGGCCCCTTTCATGCTCTCTAGCATTTCCATTCCAGATATGGCACCAAAAATGCCATTTATGGTATCATATGGTACGGTACGACGTTGCTATCAAGATTAATTTAATAACCACGTAAATATAAATTAGCTTTTAAAATGAGACCTTAAAAAGCTATCTGTGACATGCGGTAGCATGTCAGGTTGTCAAACTTTCAGGTTTGATTAAGAATGCATCATGGGTAATTACAGAACAATGAATGATATGACAGAGTCAGAATTGTCTCAACTTGAAACATATATCATTTTGCGTAAAAGCTAAACTCATTTCACGAAAAAGGTATCCCATTGGCATAGCTCTGCTATGAATGATTTTAACTGGTGATTGAATAATAGGGGTGAAATAGAGCTCGCTAACATTTTTTATTGGATCATATAAGGGTGATAAAAAAGGATTAAACTGCTTACCAGTCAAGGTAAGCCCGAAGGGGTTGCTAACTCATAGGCAATTTATTATAAATTTGGAATAACATCGTTGGCATAGATCTATGGGAATGGTTGACGATGACAAGGTGATCATGGGACTTGACCCAGCTTTACTTCTTCACTGAGTTCTGTGTAATATTTTTAATAGTGAAAAATGATTGGAAGGCAACTCTCACTCAGTTGGCTTGAGTTCAATTTCCGTATGAGAAAATTTTTTTACTTATGATGATTTCTTAAGGAACCCCTTCCACGCCCACCATTTTCCCAAACACATCCAATCAAAATTTTTGAGATAGCCATTTTTTTTCAGCGTAGTTGATTTCTTTATAGATTTTATGTTTTAGCTAAGTAAGTCCAATGTATGCAATGATTTGTTACTCCAATGATCGTCTTTTAATGTAATTATATTTCTTAACATTGGACGTGATCGTCTCTTACTAGGTTGCTAGCTACCGCTGCCACCGGACTAATGGTACTTGTTTTTTTTTACGCTATATGTTTGTTTTATGGTATATGATTACAAACAGGAAAAAGCCTATGGCTTTTTTCTTCATTGAAAGAGTAAGAGACGAACTTCAAACAATCAAGTATCTAACTAAGTCCAATGTCAGCAATGGTTTGTTATTCAATGATCGTCTTTTAATGTAATTTTTTTACTTTCAAGCCAATATATTTCCCTTGCTGTTCAAGCCAAGGGACAGAAAGTTTCCTATACAGGGGTTTCGGACAATGCGGTTCTAATGGTGTGCTTTTTTGTTTTCGTCTTCTGACTCTGACTCTTTTTTTAGGAGCTATGGGTTTTTATATTTCTTAACATTGGACGTCATCATCTCTTACTAGGTTGCTAGCTACCGCTGCAACCCCGGTAGGTTGCTAGCTACCGCTGCAACCCGGATAATAATTGACAAACACCATTTATGATGAGCTACATCGGTCCTTTATGTAAAATTATAGCTAACACTGTAATATCGCATTTACTTTTACGCCATATATGTTTACAAACAGGAAAAAGCCTACGGCTTTTTCTTTTTCAAATAGTAAGAGACGACCCTTAGACAATCTAGTGGCTAACTAAGTTTAATGTATGCAATGGTTTGTGATTCCAATGATCGTCTTTATAAAAAAGAAACTCATTTAAACATTTTTAGGAATGTATCTAGTTTCTTTTCATAAAGTGAAATTGTTACTAAAATATCCTAATATATTTTTGTAGTTTACAAAGTTTTGCAGTTTTTTTATGCCTGTTGCCTTATCATAACATAAATACTGTTATCTTAACTATAGTTAAGTTGCCTATGCAAGTTATTATAAGCAAGAGTTAGTATAAGCATCAGTATAATGACGTCATATACACCATAGACCTCTTTTTCTTTTCCCTGTTGCATCAGTTACTATGAGATAGACTTTGGTCCTTACTGTAATTCTCTTTTAGAAATAAATTATTTTAGTTACTAAATATTTTTAACCAATTAATTTCCTTTAAAATGAGCTATTGAACAACTCTCTACGATGTTCCAGTGCCAAGCTATCTGTGGATAACAAAGAAAAAGAAAAAAAATATCCCGTTTAGGCAGAATGTTGTAGTAGCTGCCACTTTTCTTGATTTTCAAGCCAATATATTTCCCTTGCTGTTCAAGCCAAGGGACAGAAAGTTAACTATACAGGGGTTTCGGACAAGGCGGTTCTAATGGTGTACTTTTTGTTTTTACCTGACTCATTTTTTTTAGGAGTTAGGGGTTTTTTATATTTCTTAACATTGGACGTGATCGTCTCTTACTATGTTGCTAGCTACCGCTGCAACCCGGATCAGGAATTATTCTAGTTTCAGTTAAACAAATACATTTTTCGTTACCCCCCCCCCCCCAAAAAAAAAAATACTGCATTTTACATAATAATAAAAATTTAATTAGTTACTATGGCCTTGAGTTAGTTCTTTACCATATCGTAAAAATTTATAACAATAATTATTTTTTAGATTACAAAAGGTTTCTTTATACAGCAATTTCCTTTAAAATAAGCCATTACCCAGCTCTTTATTATGACCACAAACTGTTTTATTTAATAATTCAGTTGCTACGGGTTACAGTTCATTCCTTATTGTAACAGCTAGCTAAGTCCAACATAAGAAACGGTTTGTTCTTCTAATGATCATCTTTAAAATTTGGCGTTTTCTTACTAGGTTGCTAGCTACCAGTGCAATCCGGAATATATAATTAATAGGTTGCTAGCTACCGCTGCAGCCTAGATATTCTTATTTCTGTTACTATGTGCTAAGGTTCGTTCCTTACTGTAATCGTCTCTTACTAGGTTGCTAGCTACCGCTGCAACCCGGAATCTTATTTCTGTTACTATGTGCTAAGGTTCGTTCCTTACTGTAAAAATTGAGAGCCTGGACAGAAAAATGTTCAACCAATGTAGATTTTGCGCTTTCTGTCAGTTTCTGAAGGATTGCAGCTTCCGGTATTTCAGGTAAAATATCAACACCAACCGCTTTTTCAGCAAGACGTGCTTCAAGTATTTTATTTAAATCTTCTAGGGTGTATGCACGTATTGTTTTATAGAGACTGTTGTTCTCTCTTAACCACAACAGTGCTTCATGGACTTTTCTCAATCTATTAGTGCAGTCCAAACATTCTTGTTGTAAGTAGGCTGACCATTGACAATGACTACAAAACTATCAATGTTAAGAAGTTTTTTTCAGGCTGAATATCTGCATTTGCTTGCACATCAACAGGTAGATATACTATTCTCCCCTTAAGAGCGTCAACAAGTTCTGTTCTAGGTCTCTTCAATGCAGTTACTTGCTCTAATCTGACGATCGTAAGACAAGGCATTACAAATCGAATCATTGCCATTTCAAAATTATTTAAACACTTTATACATTCCGGTGTACAGTCTATATGAAGGTTATTTAATACTGATCGGACATTCTCCTGACTTTTCAACATTTTCCCAGCACAGTAATCACAAACAGAGAATGAATCTATGACATCCTCTTTCCAACCTGTACAATGAATTAGCTGTTCTCTGTCATCTTTGGGTATGTCCTGTTGGTGGTGTTCTAAAATCGTGGCCATCATTACATCAAAACCTTTCTTATTTGAAAGGAATCTTAGACTCTTCAATTGGTATTTTGTCTTTATCTGCTCGCAACTGTCACAATGCATTGTGGGGTATACATCCCTGATGTTAGCTACCTTATCAAGGCTCTCACCAAATAATTTTATTATTGTATTTTCATCCACAGAAACTCTAATATTGCAATCACCGTAGATGAAGTCTTGACTATTATTACGACAGAGTCTACTTGACACTTCTTCTATATAATTACTTAGTTCCTTGTACGAGCCCTCAACTTTTAGTAGATTAATATGTTGTATAATCTTAGATTTGATACTGCCTTATATACGCTATTAATGAAACAGGTCAAGACAGGAAAATGTGGAGCTAGTGCCCTTAGAGAACGCAAATAGCTCTGACATCCCTCATTTGGGCTACAGTATAACAAATGCCCATGCTTTCTTGTGTCCCTGTAATTGATTTCACAATAATCCAAGCCGCCAAGGTAGAAATTAACCACTTTGTCAGTTGAAAATTTTAATGCTATATTATTTTCAAGGATACCAAAAAGAATTTGACATAATTCAATATCCGTCGGATAGAGCTTGCAGATATCAGGGTGACATTGCCAAGTAACCTGCTGCCCATTTTTTGGTTTTGAATGTTTACTCAGATTGTTATAGGTGACTTCAGCCATCATAATTTCCTTGTCAGATCTAGATTCAGAGCATTTTTCAATAGTTGTATCGTACTTTTCAGGACAGTTTGTTCTACTACACAGAGAATTTTTTGCCAAATATTCAGTAGAACTAAAAGAACTGTTTTAAAACACAGTTAGAAATGCTTTTTTCTTGAGTCGGTGTTCCAGGAATTTGTTCTAAATCATTAGTCTTACAAAACACATATACTAATAACCCTATCAGGCTTGTTTTCGCCATAATTGACAAACATTTGCTTTTCCTTCGCTGTTGATAGGTATGCTTGTATATATATTTTTATTGCTGCTACATAAACTGCAATTGTTCCTTCCAAAATTGATATACGAATTTTCTAAGAAGTACGCCTCTGTATATTCACTGTGTTGTCGAACATTTTTCATTGCATCTATAAACTGTTCCGCAGTTGCCAATCCATACCTTGGAAGCTTTTCATTAAACTGACAACATTTCTTTTGGATATTACTATGAAGCTTTGCCAAAGCACTTCTAGCCGACTTTTCAACAGCATCCGCTCTTTCAAAGAGAATTTTAATATGTAATTTTGAATACTTTTCGTGATCCTGGTAAAACATACGTAAAATGTTTCTCAATTTACGAAGGTCAGCCTGCCTTTTTGCCATCTTCTTGTATTTCTGAATGTAATTTTTCCCTTTGTCCTAATGCGTTCTTCGGTACAACCTCGCAGAGAATTTGATTTTTTCATTATAGCTTTTGTCACTCCAGTATCTACCCATTATTCTGGGTAGCAACTTTTTTCTTATCTTTTCAAGATGCTATTTCTGTTTTTTTGGTAGTACTGTTTTTTTTAACTTGCGTGTAGCTTGCTTGATTGAAACCATTATGTAACCATTAGTTGAATGTTTATGTCACGTATCAAGTATCAAGAACCTAACAAAAAATTAAACTAAATTTTAATTTTTAGGTATTTTTCTAGTCTAAATTAAAAGATTAAAACTATTGTTCAGACACCATAAATATTTTTGCAGTTTATAACTAGCGATTCTGAACTAAAAACGAAAATAAAATAAAAATTAATTTTTTCAATTTTTACGTCACGTCGCTCATTAAGTCATATATGGTTATTAGTACACAATAGGTTTTAGATATTACGTCATGTCACTTATTACGTCATATATGGTTTAGTAGACAATCGGTAAAATATTCGTTCTTTATTATAATAGAGTTCGTTCTTTATTATAATAAAAAATACGTTTTCCGTAAAAATAATTATTTAAAAGAAAATTAAGTAGAAATGGCACTAGATCTAGAGATTTCCTTTAAAATGAGCCATTGAACAACTCTCTACAATGTCCCAGTGCCAAGATATCTGTGGAAAAGAAGAAGAAGAAGAAGAAAGAAAGAAAAAAATATCCCTTTTGTGGGATATTTTTCTTGGCCGAGTGGTCCAAGGAGCTGGTGATAGTCACCAGTCTCTTCTGAGGTGTGGGTTCAAATCCTACCACTGGTATACAATTATGACGTCATTGATCAATCTTTAATATGAAATATGCAATTTTTCGTAAAAAACTGATTATATTTTAAAAATACATTGTTTTAAGTACAAAAAGTTTTTAACGCCATTAATTTCCTTTTAAATGAGCCATTGAACAACTCTCTACGATGTTCCAGTGCCAAGCTATCTGTGGAAAAAAAGAAGAAAGAAAAAAAATATCCCCTTTGTGGAGAATAACGTGGTAGAAGTCAATTTTCTTGATTTTCAAGCCAATATATTTTCTTTGTTATTCAAGCCAAAGGGCAGTAAGTTTTTCCCTTATAGGAATTTCGGACAAGGCGATTCTAATGGTGTACTTTTTGTTTTGATCTGACTTTTTTTTAGGAGTTATGGGTTTTTATATTTCTTTAACATTGGACGTGATCGTCTCTTACTAGGTTGCTAGCTACCGCTGCAACCCGGATTTACCGTGAGATAGTATGTGATATATTTAAAATACAATAAAATAAGATTCTTTCTTTCTAAAGATAATTCCGACATAAATTAAAACTTCCGCTAATTAAGTTTAAATCTCGTTTCAAAAAGAAAATTCTTAATCGCCAAAAAGAGAAACTGTAGTTTAGCCTCAAGACACTAGACGGTTTTGAATTTTGCTAAGATATTTGGCAATAAAAAAAACTACTAGATACATAGTTCTCAGGAAGCTTAAGTTATGAACGTTTAATCATCAAAAATATTTAAAACAAATTATTGGATGTTCAGTGAGCATAATGAAGTGAGTTTTGCAAACATAAGTACATAGTAGCGGCCCCCTCCACAGGACTTGGGCCAATCATGAAAAAGCTAGTAGAGCGCAGAAGCTGTATTTGTGTGATAGTGAAGAAAAGTGTTTTTCGCATCATTATCGTTATTATTATCATTGGCATTCGCATGCATTCGTAAATCAGAATTATTACTATTGGCATTCGGTTGTCATAATCTTTTCAATTTCTTTTGTCAGAACTATTGTTGTACATTCATTTGTCTGAATTATCATTATGCAGTCATTGTAGAGATTTGGTCACTATTATCTCTGCCCTGTTGTTGTCAATTGAAGCGAAGCACTGTTGTACACCTAAATGTAAGTCTCAATAAAACTATTGCTTTTCTATTTGTGTTCGTTTTATTTATAAGTCGGTATCTAATCGCACAGCAGTAATTAGCTCGCATGTCTCCATTTGTAGCGCTCCAGGAATCTGATTTCTACATAACATAAGAGGTAATTGATTTCGAGATAACCCAAGGAAAAAGGGGTTACATTTATATAGCTATGTATTTTATTTTCTCGCGTTCAGCGAGTGGCGCGGTCACCAATTTATGTATCCCCCCATTACAGCCGGTGCAGCCCTCAACGGCACGAGATAAGCTATAACGGCTCGGGATGATGCGATCGTAAAATTCCCCGGCGGAACCCTTTGATTCTCTCATTATTTTTATAGCTTGCTTAGCCTATTACTTAGCTTAAGAAAAATCCCCCGGAAGAACTGGCGCGTCTCCTATTCACCCGGCGGGCACTTCCCATTATTCACCTGGCGGATATGGCTGGCGTGGTCATAAATTTGGAGGAAAACATGCGAACTAGTTAGGCTATAAACTTTGTAATTTAAATTTATATCATTGAAGAGATACAGATTTATAGAAAAAAAAGTGATTAGACCTACTGCCGCTAAGCTATTATAGGAAAATCCTTTAGAATATCTCATAGGAGATAATAGCCTTCCCCAAATAGGTTTAAGTGAAAAAAATAATTTTGAGTTATTCAAACACAAAAATGTCAGAAGAATTAAGCGAACTATTAATGGCACAAAAGTTGGTCGCGAAAATTTAGAAATAGCAAAATCTATCCCGCAATACGATGGACAAACAGATATCGACGAATTTAATATCAAATTGACCCAGTTTGTAGAATTAACAAAAACAGAGCTAGAAACGTTTAATCGGTATGCTCCTATTAAGATTAAAAGGGCAAAGCCTTAACCTTCCTGAAGCAAATTGAAAATACTATAGGTGATGACATCAGCTTGCCAATAAATACGATGGAAAAATTGTTAACGGCAATTAAAGATATATTTATCGAAACCAGTTCCGCAAATAAATTAAAACACGGAATGGTAAGCTTTGACCATTCACAAAACGTAAGAGAATATCTTGATAGTATATGGATTTCAGTAGAAGCAAAATACGGAAAGGGTTCAAGAGAACTGTATGAAAAAGTCATACTACATACCTTTTTGCAAGGGCTACCCCCGAAACTATATAAAATGGTAATATCCAAAAATATTCAGACGTTGGATCTTGCAATTCAGGAGGTAGGGCGATTAATCGAAGTTGATACGATGGTGGCAAATCACAGTAAAGCAAAAATAAATAGCCTAGGCGAATCAAACGCAAGCATGACCTTCAAGCGCGATCAGGCGTCTCCCAATTTCTTTTCAAGGGATAACCTCCCAGTGCCACAAAGAAATAGAACGCAAAAACCCGCTAGGCAGAAAAACAGTACGTTTTCAGCCCGTCAAACAAATGAGTTATGAAAATAACCCTACATAATAAGATGCTATATTTGTAATCGTGTTGGGCATATCGCGAGAGAGTGCCCTTATGTCCCCAATCACACACCAAGATCGCCGTCGGTAAAACACAAAATTATGGCAACCATTTGTTCGGAAGAACAAATTTTAGCGCCAGTGGTGCACTAGGCTATAGCCAGGGAGATTGCGGCAATCAGTACCTTACAACGCGTACCAACCAAATTTGTACAATCCTCCCCCCAATAGACAAATTAATTACCGATTTGAAAACCCAAATACTCGCAAAGCCAATATAATGCGAGAATGGTATATAGAAATCCCGAAAATTTGCCGACGGGAAATAGTTAATTGGCCGACGGGAAATGAAAATCTTTCAAGCCAAAGGCATTGGCAGTCAACGCCAGCACCCGGCACTGACGCAAGAAGTCCAAACTACCGTAATAATACCTGGCGAAGGCAGACAAATGTAAATCAATTAGATATACCTACGGAATCTCACATGTCTGAATCTATATTGCAGACACCGACGTACGAAAAAAAAAATCCACGGGGAAACGTTTCAGGCCCCTCAGAAGAATAAATTGGACCCAGAGGGTGCCTAGAATGTTTTTATAGGTCCAAACCGATAATAATACCGTCTTGTAGTGTGATAGTAATAACAAGTTACCTATATTTAATGATTTTTGTGTGGCAAATATTTACTTTAAGGCTTTAATTGACTCTGGTGCTACCGCGAACATCATAAACTCATGCGTATTTAATATGTTACCTACGCATATTAGGCAACAAAGAAATTTTAATAATCCCAATTTAACTAGCGTGACAGGGCATAAATTGGATGCAAGAGGTTCAATTCGCCTAGACGTAAAAAGGGACAATAGAATTTTTTCGACAAATTTTATAATATGCAATAACTTTCCGTACGAAGCCATTATCGGCAAAAAATTTTTTAAGGTCTAATAGAGTACTATTAGACGTAGCAAACGAAAGGCTTGTATACCCGGCTAAGGTAGGGGAAGGAATTTCTCTACCTTAAGAAATTGTAACAGAGGTTACGAAGACAACGTAACAGTAAATAAAATTTCTGGCGGTATAATGTCGCAATCTTTTGAACCTCATGTCTCGCAAGGAGGACATGGCATAATCAGAAATTTGTTCAATTATTCTGAGAGACATTGCAGAAATAAAGTAAATTTAAATAATAAGTGTATCGAATCTGCAAAAATAAAAATAGGAGATATGCAACAGTACAGGTCAAACGAAATCAAGAAAATAGCGGAATTATGGAAAAACATAGTAAAACCGAATATGACGCTGCAAGATGCCGCAGTGACGCAACATAGCGCCAGTATGAATCTAATAGACAATAATAATGAAGAGAAATTGTACGGGTTCGCTATACGGAAAACAAAGATCCCTCCCAAAACAATGCAAAGAATTCAAATACCACAGATGGTTGAAATATGGCTTGCGATCCCATCGAATGAAATTCCTGAAAATCTGCTATGCGAAGAACAGATTATATCTTACGACAAAGGAGAAAGTTTTATTTGGGTAACTAATAACCACGAAAATGATACAATTACAATAAAAAAGGGGACGTGTTTAGTTCAAATCCAAGTTATCTCAGAGAATGATTTAGATAGATGGGAAAAATTC
This sequence comes from Artemia sinica, assembly GCA_027921565.1. NCBI lineage: Eukaryota > Metazoa > Arthropoda > Branchiopoda > Anostraca > Artemiidae > Artemia > Artemia sinica. The sequence goes on along the minus strand of JAPEVW010000614.1, from coordinate 58,032 downwards.
CAAAAGAAACCTAGTTAATGGCATTAAAACCTCTAATAACAAATCCCTCTAACTAAATCGCAATTCTTAAACAAATTTAATATGGATCATATTACGGACTTAGAAATTAAGAAAAAAATTATGCCAATTATTATGGAATTTTAAAGACGTATTTTCCGCATCTGAAGATGACATCGGACCGATACCTTTTTATGAACATTCAATTTTAACGACTGGTAATCCTGTAGCAAAACAGCCATATTATGTGCCGTATAAGCATAAAGAATGGTTAAAAAATAAAATTCATGAATTAGAAAATAATAAAATTATACGCCCCAGTATAAGTCCGTATTCTGCACCAGTGGTCTTGGTACCAAAAAAGAATGGTGATCTAAGACTTGTAGTAGACTATAGAGCCCTTAAAAAACAAGTAGTTAGCGATAAATTTCCTTTACCAAGAATAGACGAAATCCTTGACTCTATCTCAAGCAAAAACAAAATTTTTTACTTCTTTGGACCTCACGCAAGGCTACCACCAAGTAAAAATAGCCGAAAAAGATGTCTATAAAACTGCGTTTTTTCTACGACTGAATGTGGTTCCTACGAATATTTAAGAGTACTTTTTGGACTTAAGACAAGTTAAAGTGCGCTATGTAGACCCTTATTAACTCTATTAAAAGGATTAAGGAATATCATCCATTTTGTTGATGATGTCATATGCGTGGGAGAAAACGCTGAAACAACACTTAGCAACATTAGCTAAGGTGTTCGAGAATTTCAGACAGGGCAGTTTAAAATGCCGGCCTGAAAAAGTAAATTTATTTCAACCAAAATTAGATTTTTAGGAGTAGTGGTGACGCAAGGAGAGATATCTCCAGACCCTGATAAAATAAAATGTGTTGAAAACCCCACCCAACCCCCTAGAACCATGAAAGGATTAAGAGGAATTTTGGGTCTTACTGGCTACTTTAGAAAAATTCGTGCGCAATTACGCCCAAATTGCGAAACCCCTCACGAAATTAAGTAAAGGGAACTCCCAAAATGTTACCTGGACCCAGGAATCTCAAACTTCCCTAGACCGTCTCAAAAAGGCACTCACTTCTGAACCAATATTATCGCTGACTAACCTGATTTTGAAAACGAACAATTTGTGGTCACAACCGATGCTAGTTCAAAAGGCATTGGTGCTATTCTTTCGCAATTAATTCCCATAGGAAACCCTATCCTTTACAAGGACCCTCCAATCAGAAAAAAATAGAAAAAGTTATATGCTATTTTAGTAGAACCTTATCAAAAGGCGAAAGTAGTTATTCCGCCACAAACTTAGAATTAATATCTATAATCCAACACGGACAAATTTAGACACTATTTAATTGGTATAGAAAATTTATGCTACGATCAGACCATAAAAGCTTGCAGTACCTGCGCACATTTAAAAACCCCACGGGAATTCTAGCTAGATGGATTATGAAAATCCAAGATCTAGATTACGAATTTGAATATTTAAAAGGTAGAAATGCAGCTTGTCACTTTTTGAGTAGATACCCAGAAACTATGCCGTCGGACACTGAGAAAATGAAGTTAACGCTATCAATACTAAGAGCAAACATAAATGTAAGAATAACAAAGTCAAAGACTCAGTAAAAGAGAGTAAGGATAACTATTGTCCCTTGTCTTTAGAAAATATAAAAAGAAATAAAAAAAAGGACGAAATGTGTGTAGCACTTAATAATTATTTTGTGAATGATGATGCGTTACCTGATAAATTCAAAACTCTTAGAAAAGAGATAGATAATTTTCCTATGATCTTGATGAAGAAATACTATGCAGGATCGTGACTACTGAGGCAAATAGAAAACAAACCTCAATAATACCTGTATTACCAAAAACGTAATAATACCTGCCTTCGAATATTTTCATTCAGATATAGGTGGACATTTAGGAATAATGAAAACTCTCCATAAATTAAAACAATATTTTTACGTGCCGTCGGCAGTAACAAAACTTAAGGAATTTGTAAGTACATGCGAAGCGTGTAACTTAAGAAAAAAACCCCAAAGCTTATCCTAATCCTCCTATGGGAAGAGTCCCGGTAGCGAGATTCCCCTTCGATATTGTCTCATTTGATTTATATGAAACCAGTGGAGGCTTGCCTGTTTTCCAACAGAGGCCACACTTGTATTCTTTCAGTTATAGATCACTTTTCCGGATTTACTTTTGCAAAAGCATTTAAAAATCAAGGCGCTTACGCCACGAGGAAGGCGTTGGCGAAATTAATTTTAAAATTTTGCATTCCAAATAAGGTTTTAAGTGACAATGGAAGCAATTTTGTTTCAAAAGTAACAAAAGACTTAATGAGTTTTCTTAACATAGAGAAATTGTTGACTTCCCCATATCACCCACAAGCTAATGGTAAAATATAAAATAGGCATAAAATATTTTCGAATGTATTAAGCATTTATACAAAAGACAACAGGAACGATTGGTATCAATTCTTACCTTATTTAACAAACATAATCAATACTGCTTATTCAGAAACAACCAAAGACAACGCTTTTTATTTACTTTTTGGTCGTGATTTTAGAATCCCCTATGACGAGATTATTGAATCCCGGGAATATTACAATAACTCGGAGGATTACAAACAAGAATTCATAAATAGGATGAGGAAAAACTTATAAGATAGTTAGGCAAGAGTTGCAAAAATATAAAAATAAACCAAGAGCTAAGAAACCAACCCAAAGTCAAGGGGAGCATAGATTTCAAGATAGGAGATTACATCTACCTAAAGAATGAGTTAAAAGTGGAAGGCAAGAAACTTTCCAACAAACATTCTGGAGCGTACAGAATAGTCAAAAAGTACGATAACGATTATACTTTTAAAATGGTGAACCCGCCGATAGTGGAAAAACTTAAAAGGCGCATGTTAGCCGAATAAGAAGAGCCAAATTTCCAGAAAGATGGGTATCGCGTCCCTCGTCTACTGATTCGTCAGATGCAGAAAAATGAGCCCCCTAATTCAAGATTTGCAGAGCTAAAACCCTTTAATTTCAAGCAAGACTATTTCGAGAATGAGAGGGATGAGCAAAACATTGAAGAATTCTTAGCTATGAAAAATCTAGTTATTCCTAAGGGAAAATCCCTAATACCAGAGAGAATAAAACGCCTAAAGATCCAAAAAAAGAGCGCAGGAGAATTAGATTATACGATACCTCCAAAAACCCAATTTTTACCTGATAGAATTTCAACCCCTTGTCCCCCCAAAAGATTTCCAGACGATATGGTTTCCCCTGCAACACCAATAGAGAGGCCCCTGTCATTACAGGAGGAATTGAACAGAGCTGTAGAAACTCCGGGTATTACTGTGAAGAAAACTCCTCCCAAAGATTCAATTAAAACAAATCTGCGAGAAGCTATGGATTTAACAAATTTCCCAATTAAAACGAGTCAAAGTACATTGCCTAAGAAGAAAACTCCCAAGGATGACCAGCAAGGACAATATCATGATATAACTGTGTCCAAGGTCAAGCCTAAACAGTGGACATCATGGAGGGAAAAACTAGTGCAAAGAATGCCCCATCCCCCTAAAGACATGGAAACTCCGGGTATTACTGTGAAGAAAAACTCCTCCAAAGATTCAATTAAAACAAATCTGCGAGAAGCTATGGATATAATAAATTTCCCAATAAAAACGAGTCAAAGTACATTGCCTAAGAAGAAAACTCCCAAGGATGACCAGCAAGGACAATATCATGATGTAACTGTGTCCAAGGTCAAGCCTAAACAGTGGACTTCATGGAGGGAAAAACTAGTGCAAAGAATGCCCCATCCCCCTGAAGACATGGCTTTTAAACAATGGCGGAATCCCGCAAAAACTTTTGATTCCTCTCAAAGCTCTCAAGAGTCTTTCAAATCTCCCGAGTTGAAAAACTCAAAGTGAGGACTTAGAGAATAAACCTTGTAGTTCCAGAGGAGTAGAAATTTACGAAGGAAGTGGAGGATATACCTAAAAAATGCGAGGTGCAACCTCTAAAAGTTCTAATGCGGAATCATCGGAAACCAGTTCCGAAGAGTCTGAAGGTGAATCAGACCATATGGTAGTTAAATAAACAGGAAAGTCAAAACTGACTTTAGCGGCCGCTTACGCGAGAGAAACAAAATTAAAAGGGCAAGTATTTTAGAAAAAAAAAAACAATTCAAAAAATTTGATCTTATTTCGTTAGCAAAACCTAAAAAGAAGAAACCGCAAGAAACAGAAGAAAAAGTAACGACACAGTCAGGTAGAACGGTTAAGAAACCGGACAGATTAAAATACACTTAAAAACACACAAAAATTTTTTTTTATGGATAGGCATCACAAAGGAATAATAATTTAAAAACTTTTAGCTCAAAAATAAAAATCATACAACTATAAAAATGCTGTAGAAAAATTTTTGTTCAACATATATCAAGGCTTCTTATGAATCAAAACCGTCTGATACCGTCTGTCCACATATATTAGTTCCCGAAAACAAATTCTAATTAAAAAAGTCACATTGCATACAATTAATTCGAATAATTTCCTTTAATATAAAAGTCTAGTCGTACCATTCCAGTACGATGTTATCCAGTCCACCTGAAAGAAGCCATGATAGGAAGTACTAAACGCGAAATATTCATACACCTTAGAAATGATCTTTGGTTATTTTCTGTTCCAAGAGAAACTGTTGGAACTTTGTCTTGTTATAATAATACAGAAAGAATAAATCCAAGTCACAGGACAGAATTACTGTTACAAGATGTGGGTACGATAACCATAAAACAAGGACGTCGACTTGTAACTAAAGAGTCAACTGTTCGAAAACCGTTAATTACCAAGAGCGCAAATATAATAAGTCCTAAAATAACAAATTTTTAAGGCAATTAACCTGTCGTACACTGTTCCCAATATAGAAATGAGGGAAATTGAAAACCTCGTTATGCTTCAAATAGAAAAAAATAAAGAAACATTAAGGCTTACAAAAATAAGAGAAGCATTAGACTCCCAGATTCCCCTATTTACAAATGAAGACCAAAGATTAACGTTCGTGGATGATAAATACGGATTATTCTCAACCAATTTATGGTGGAACATACTACTGACCGGATGTTTCGTATTCGCGATTTCCCTGACCATGAGAATCTTACTGACTTTTAATTATGGAAAAATCCTGAGACTAAGAAGGCAAAACCCAAAGGAAGAACACGGGGAAATGACTGAAATGCATAAGTTAAACCCGGATCCCCATGAGAACGTCTAATCCAAGAAAAGTGAAGACATTAGAAAACGAGTGGGTATAGAGGTCTCCACTCGTCCATACTATGTCTTGTTCCCTCATTGTAAGTGTCGTTTACGTAAAACCGCATGGCTATGACGCTGCAACATGCGTTTCTTAAACAGCACGGACGTAAGTGAACAATGAAGGCATGAAATATGTTGTAAACTGAGACCTCAAATTTAACAATGTAGAGTAACTTATGTTTGAAGGATTGTTTTAAATCTAAGGGAGTATTAAATAAGTGTTGAAGAATTAAATAAGCCTTGTATCGTCGTTTCCTTTCTCAAGACAAATTTGAAGAAATCATTGTTTTAGATTTCCCAATGGGAATTTCATGTATCTGAAACCAACATGATGATAATAACGTTTTATTAAAACCCATATTTATGTAGTAATATTAGCGTATCTTTTTATATTGTCTCGTAGGGTAATATTCACCCTAAAATGCACCTAATCGTATTGTTTATTACGTATTAAGACTACATGATTTTAAAGAACGTGTGATTCTGCCTCGTTATTTTTATTACAGGAAGTGGATTGACATATTGGAAATCGATCATTATAATGCGTCGTCCAGTGCAGATACAACCTAGTAGCATCTATTTTCATCATACCTCAACCAACGAAGAGTATATACCATAGACTCCAGGCAATGTTCATCCCGCTTCGTTTACGAGAATTACAGTAACCTTTTGATCGTTGTTTCGTGGACCACAAACCATATTACGTATCAGGTAACACTATATATGAATCTCAGTATCCAGTGCATTATCGAACTATATAACCACATAAATCCTGAGAACCCCATCGACCAGTACAAGATACAAGTACATAAATATCACCCTTATAAATATCACCTTATGGACCCATGTACCATACGACTGTATAGTCATGATATTTGATGAATCCAAAGATTATTTATGTGTCGCAGATTCACGCGTCGAATCCCTTTCGACCATTTCTCGGAATCCATCCTATCACCTCTATCAAATGCGAAAAGCTCATATCTCTATTATCCCATGAATGTTACGAGATAATTTCTGAAAAATGGACCTGGAAACCAACCATTGAATTACAAAAACCAAACTTAACCCCAGTGACCAACCCCTCAGTGAAAATATACCCCTCCCACAAATTAAAGACAATATGTGGAAGGAGTCACTAAAGTTTGATGTCGACCCATTACAAATCCAAACGTCAATTCCCCTGTGATTAACCAAGGAATCACAGCAAAAGTTAATAGACGCAAGCCAGACACGAACAATTTTATAAGAGAACTGTAATCTCTTAAATGCACAAACGAACAATTTTATACGAGAATTACATTCTCTATGTACTTTAAAATATCCCAAAAATGATATGCTGAGAAGAAAATCAACCCAATCCGGACTATTTTGATAATAAATTAAGTCCCAAGTCCCAACGGTCCCAGTGTTCAACCCCTTAAAGACAAAGTACCTTATGAACTATATAAAAAAAAGCAGTTGAGAATGAACTCTGATAGCATATTCCCACACACCTGTAGTTGGAAGTATCATTTCCCGTTTGAAAATTAGAGAAAAGCGTTTCGTCGTCCAAGATGTACATAACCATGCTCGAACTGTTCCGTGAAGAAAACTATATTGTAAGTGTTTTAAAAATTTTTCCAAGACGAAAGGAGTGAAGGAACATAATTTACAACAGAAGGATTGAGTACGCTAAGAGACACGAAGGTGATGAAATAGGTGTGAATTTACATATGTTACATTTTAATAACTTCGATAACTTAAAAATTCCAATATCCTATCATTAATATTACATAGCAAACGTTCCCAGTGAAAGTGTTCTAATGTTTACCAGTGAACGTGGTAAACATAATATTGTGTGTTTTAAAAATCGTTCTTATATGTAATGCTAGATGTTCAGATAGAGTAATGTATAGCGTTGTCGTACTATTCATTTAATTTAGCGTAGATTGGAAGCAGTGGGCCCTATAGTTAGCAAAATAAAAAAAAACTTGTAAAAGGTGAATTCTCAAAAAAATCTTATGTAAAGGTAGAATATAGCCCCAACCTTATTGGAAATGTAAAAGCCATCAGCGTTAGATGTAGAAAAAGAAAAAAAAAAATCTTTAGTATAGTAGCTAGGCTAGAACCATAAATAATCTTAGTCCAGTATATGAACTTTAGAAAGGGATTATAATGAAATAAGAAAAGTAATAGAGAAAATTTTTAGCCCTCCTAATTAAGTTTATATAAAAGTATAAAATAATACAATGTCAATTAAAATTACGTAGGACCAATAGTAAATAAAATAACGAATATTTCAGAAACCCAAGGACAAGCAAGTCCTAATGACGGGACGTCATTAAATAATAGGAAGGGTAATATGTACCGTGAGTAGTATGTGATATATTTAAAATACAAAAAAATATGATTCTTTCTTTCTAAACATAATTCCGAAATAAATTAAACTTCCTCTAATTAAGTTTAAATCTCGTTTCAAAAAGAACAATTCTTAATTGGCAAAAAGAGAAACTACAGTTTAGCCTCACGACGCTAGACAGTTTTAAACTTCGCTAAGATATTTGGCAATAAAACAACTACTAGATACATAGTTCACAGGAAGCTTAAGTTATGAACGTTTAATCATCAAAAAAATTTAAACAAATTATTGGATGTTCAGTGAGCATAATGAAGTGAGTTTGCAAACATAAGTACAATGCCAGTTTAGCGGGCCCCTCCACAGGACTTGGGCCAATCGTGGAAAAGCTAGTAGAGCGCAGAAGCTGTATTTGTGTGATATAGTGAAGAAAAGTGTTTTTCGCATCATTATCGTTATTATTATCATTGGCATTCGCATGCATTCGTAAATCAGAATTATTACTATTGGCATTCGGTTGTCATAATCTTTTCAATTCTTTTGTCAGAACTATTGTTGGACATTCATTTGTCTGAATTATCATTATGCAGTCATTGTAGAGATTTGGTCACTATTATCTCTTCCCTGTTGTTGTCAATTGAAGCGAAGAACAATTGTACACCTAAATGTAAGTCTCAATAAAACTATTGCTTTTCTATTTGTGTTCGTTTTATTTATAAGTCTGTATCTAATCGCACAGCAGGTAATTAGTTCGCATATCTCCATCATTATCATTTCGCATTTGACCTGTGAACATCTATTGATATTTAAGCCGGATTAAATTTGGAATAAATTACAGTGGATTGCAGTGACCGTCAGTTTCGAAATAAGTGAAATAATAAATTTATATTTACGGACTATTTTACCATTTGTATATATTTACTCACTCATATAAGGTCATCTATTATTTTACTATCTTTTAATTTGGTTTGATAATCTGATTATAATTCAATTTTGCTAATTAGCGAGCAGAAGAGGGGAGTTAGAGTTTTTTTGTTGCAAAGGCCGTTGTACCTGCAGGGAGTGTTACTCCCTTAAACTGCTGGGATCTGGTAGCAGGAAACTTCGCTTCCTTCGCTTATTGGTATCTGGTTCTTATGATATGTACAGCGAATAATGAATAATGGACTTGTTTTTTCGCCGGTTTTTTAAATTTTTTGCAGTTTTAACCGTGATAATGGTGTGAATGAAAACGAAATACTGAACTTTGGAAGGAGATTTTTCTGGACTTGCCGAGTGTAATCGAAGCTAAAAAACTCCTCTACGATGCGGCTGTACCTGGGACTGAGCTTCCGAGAAGACAGGGCCGAAGCTTTGGAAAGCCATCTGAAGGATATGTTAAGTATATTCGAGAAATGTGACGATGAAGACATAGACCTACCGATGTTTGTAATTCGTTCTCCAAATGATGTACCAATCATTCCTGCTTTGGTTTATTCGAGTTTGAACGCGAAATTGAATAGAATGGAACACTTCCTAAAGACTGTTTCAAGTAAGTTCGATTCGTATGATAATCACTTTCCACCACTGCCTGCCCGTGCAAAGCCGTCAACTGACTCTCACACCACTGTTGTTGTCTCTAAAGTGCCGCAAACACTAAATGACCCCATAAAACGCAAAGAAGTGCTCGATAAAGTGAACTGTCATGATGCAGTTACCAAGCTGAGTTTGTGAGGTGACAAATGGCTAATCAATGTTAAAAAATCTGCTGCTGAAGAATTCAAAGACTCTATTTCAGTGATTTTAGCAGAATCTCCATCCAAGGTGATCACTAAACGGTTTTTTCGGATAGTCAGAGGAATATCGAAGGAATTAGACCTCTCATTCTTTCAAGGATATCCAGGTGTGGTGGAAGCTATGCGGCTCGGTGACACTGGCACGGTTAAGCTTGAGTTTTGTGACTCCATGTCAAAAGCCAAGGCTATGCCAAATGGTGTTAAACTTGGATATGAATATTTATCTGTGAAGGAATATCTGTCGGCACCTCGGTACTGTCTAAAATGCCGTTCGCAAGAACATAAGGTAGCTGATTGTGCAAGTTTGGTTGCGAAATGTGCACGCTGTGCGGGCCCTCATATTTCCACCAAGGATTTCTCGCTGCCAGCTTGATGCAGATGTGCCAATTGTGGTGAAAATCATGCCTCCTTTAGTCTTAGATGCAAAGTGCTGAGAGATATCATTGCCCAGAAGAAATGATTGTGCCTGTTTCGATTGTTTCGCTTAATATAAATGGTACTCGTTTAAAGGAGCATATGATTGATGAATTGTGTGACCAGTTTGACATAGTATGCCTTCAAGAACACCTATCCTCCTGACTTCTACTAGTATTAACGTGTTAAAAAGAAGTCGTAATCATTCCGTTTTTACAACTAATGCTGAGGTCACTTTTGGTAGATCTTCTGGAGGCCTCGCGTGCATTGTTAAGAATAACCTGAGTTTTCTCTCTCCAGTGTGTTTTCACAGTGAAAAATTCATCCTTGCGGTTCGGTTTGGTAATACTGTGCTGATAAATGTGTATCTCCCGTGTAACAAAAAAAAAACTATTTCCGCTTTAAACGCGTATATGAAAGCCTCGGCAAATCTTAAGGCTATTCTTGCGTCTGTTGTATCGACTGATTATGATTTCATAGTGGTTGGTGACTTCAACACAGATATTACACAGTCAGTCAGTTCGATCCGATATAGTCCTTGATGCTTTTTCTGCTTATAAAATAGTTGAGAAAAGTGTTGATTATTCATATATTCAACAATCTGGAAGTTTGTCTAATATTGACCATGTAGTTTCCTCGCCAATTATTAATGTATCGACTGTTCTTGTTTCATGAAGACTATCGTGATATTGACCAACTCCCGATTTCGTTTTCTCTGCTTCAGTAGTCGCTTCCCGTTCTACTAGACCATTTACACAAAGTTCTAAGTGGTTTTACAGGAATAACTGGAGTAGAGCTAATTTTGCACTTTTATATTACTACTTTATCCGCGTTATTGGGTTCTATAAAAGTTCCTTACCATTTGCTTCAAGTTATTGACCGTTTCTCAAATGATAAGCAGTCTCTAAATGAATATTATGATAAAATAATTTGGTGCTTAAAACAAGCAGAGGCGACTGCTGTTCCTCTAGAAAAGATTAAAGTTAAAACTAGAAAACCAGAATGGGTTTTGGACCCAGAATTAAAAGTTGTAAAGAATAAAGCTAAGTTTTGGCTACGAATATGGGTGTCTTGCGGTCGGCCAAATCGAGGAGTTTGTCTTTGATCTGAAGCAAAGTACCAAGCCTGCTTATAAAAAATCGTTTACGGCAGTCTAGGGTATCTGGTTTTGATTTTCCTGCGTCGAGAAAGGAGTGGTCTCATGTTATGAATTCGGATAAGCTTAGTAGTGATTTTTTTTTCTGAAAGTACTATAGCAGTTCATACTTGGGTGTCGTATTATAATGATATTTTCGGCAAGGTGAACTGGGAAGTTGAAAAGCTTTTTAGTAACCTTCTTGAGTCGTGTTTGCCTAATCATATTTCTCAGTGTAATGTATTACCAGTTTTCTACTGTTGATATTGGTCAAGCTATTAAGAATATGCAATCTAGCTCTGTTGATCAAGACGGAATTTCGTCTTATCATCTAAAAGTAGTTTGCCTAACTTTGATAGATCATCTTCAGCTACTGTTTCAGATGTGTTTATCTACTTCTATGGTCCCCGACAGTTTTCTCTCCCTGCGGCACAGTCACCTCGGTTTTGAAGCGTGGAAAAACTTCGTCAGAGTGTAGTTCTTATCGACGAATTACTGTTTCGTGCACTCTTGGCAAAGTTTTTGAATATATTCTTCTCCCTTTTATTTCAGAAAATGTTAATTTTGGTGAAAACCAATTTGGCTTTCAAAAAAAGCTGGGATGTCAGCACGCCCATCGTGTTCTAGCTTCCCTCCTGTTGCTTTCTGTTAATGATAAATCTCCCCTTCATATTTGTGCTCTTGATCTTTCGAAAGCTTTCGATAGTATAGTCCACTCACATGCACTCTATTCCCTTTTTTTTTTCCAACAATATTACCTTTCTATTATTGTTTTGTTACGGTACTGGTATTCGAACTCTTTATTATTCGGGTAAAATGTAATGGAGTAGTTACTGATTCAAAGGTGTTTCTTCGGCGTGGGGTCCGTCAAGGTGGTGTGCTTTTTCTCCAACTATTTTTAAGTTATGTATTGCTCCTATTCTTTTATCCTTGCCTTCGACTTTCATTTCTGATGGAATTGATGTCTCGTATCTTGCTTATGCGGACGATGTTCTCCTTGTCAGTCGTTCTAGGGCTGCACTCTCACATTTCTGTCAGCTCTGGTCTTAGACCAGTTCAGACGGATTGGGTTTATGTTGAACGTTGATAAGTGCGAATACATTTCATTTAATTCGAGTGCGAGTCTCCCTCTTAATTGTGTTTTTTCTCTATTTCCCTGTGTCTCTTCTTTTTCGGTGGCTTGGTCTTCACATTACTAATAATCTCAAAACACTTCGCGGGCTCTGACAGTTTCTAATGCAAAAAATCAGATAGGATATTTTAAAAATTGTTGCAAATAGAGGGGAGGTACAATAGAAAAGCGCTTGGGAAATTATATTCTTCATTTTGCGATCATTCTATTCTTTTTTTATCTGGTTTTCTTCCAATTCTGAAGCCTAAAGATCTGAATTCTGTCCGGACTTATATCGCGATTCGGCCTCCCTGATTTACGGGAAAAAGTGACTGTGCTTGCGGGAAGCTGTCGTTGTCTGCAGTCTTACTGCGCACCATAATTTACGTGTTTTATGTAAATAATTGTTAAGTGTGCGAGTTTGCTTTTTTATTGTTTTTTTTTTTTTGTTTTTTTTTGTTCTTGATGTACTCCGCTTCTTTTTATAGTGGGTAATATATAAATTATTATTATTATTATTGGTAGCGCTCCCAGGAATCTGATTTCCTACATAAGATAAGACGTAATTGATTTCGAGATAACCCAAGGAAAACGGAGGTTACATTTATATAGCTACGCATTTTATTTTCTCGCGTTGAGCGAGTGGCGCGGTCACCCATTTATCTATTTCCCCCCCCCCATTACAGCCAGTGAAGCCCTCAACGGCACGAGATAACTATAACGGCTCGGATGATGCGATCGTAAAATTCCCCGGCGGAATCTTTGATTCTCTCTCATTATTTTTATAGCTTGCTTAGCCTATTACTTAGCTTAATAAAAATCCCCCCGGAAGAACTGGCACGTCTCGTATTCACCCGGCGGCACTTCTCATATTCACCCCGGCGGATCCACAAATGCCAGTTGAGCAGTGTTGCCAATAAAAAATAGGATTTAACATTGGGGTATGCTAAAAAGTTGAAAGTAATAGACCTCATAGGCAGCAAGGTGACCTTATGGGTTGGACCTAGCTTTACTCCTCGACCGTGTTCTGTATAATACACGAGTACCATTTGAGCAGTGTTGTCATATAAAGAATGCTTTAACATTGTAGTATACTAAAATGTTGATACTAATTAATCTATGGAAATGACTACCGATAACAAGATGACCTTGTGACTTGACCTAGCTTTACTTCTCGACTGTCTTCTGTATAATACACAAATACCATTTGAGCAGTGTTGTCAATATAAAATATGCTTTAATATTATAGTATACTAAAAAGTAGATAATAATAAAGATGTAGATGCCAAGAAAAGAATTTTAATAAAAAAATTCAGAACAATCCTTAGAAATCCCTAGAAATCAACTAGTGAGATGATTATGGGTTTGAATCATCAAGCACCGCAACTACCAATGACCCGAACCAGCAAGGACCTCAACCTCCAAGGGTCCCCATATATCCCCACCTTCCCCCTCCAAGGGCCCCCTTTCCCCCATCTTTTTTTGCCCCCCTCCCCCCATTTTTTATACTTTTTTTAATTTTTTCTTTTTTGAACCTTTTTTTAAGTTTTTACCAAGCATATTATTTTAACTTTTTTCTACATGTCTTAGAATGAGATAGAACATACTTAAAACATAAAAAAATTACATTAATATTTTCAAAACTCAAAATGAGAATGGTATAGATATGTTAGTCATAGACTATACTATTAGAAAAACAATGTTTGTAGCAGCACTTTTTTTGGACTGAATTTTTTTGGACTTACAAATTATTCAAATTTTTTTCTTACGGTTATCTAAAATGACATGAAATATTCTTGCGGCTCTACCAATCGTACTCCATGCTTGCTCATAGACACGACGCGGTTTTCCCACCTAGCACTCTATGGCAGGTTATCGACACTACCTAGTTTATTGCATGTATTAAGTCAGTATTTTTTACGCAGTGGAAGGATAAACACATAGTTCATATCTTTAAAAAAGGGAAGATGAAGCATTTTAAGAAAGTGTGTTCACATTTGATAGTGTTATTGTAGCATTGAATGCTGACATGGAGAAATATTTGAACTATGAAACAAGCACAAGGGGTAGCGCTATCGGATAAGTATGCGTGCGTTGTCATGATAGTAAGGAATTAAATTTATTTGGAGTACCAAAACAATTCCATTCTACGAATGGTGGATATGCGAAGTATTATTTCCAGAGAAGTTAGCACTGAAAGAGAATGCTAACATAAAATAATCGTCGATGACAGAGGACAAGTCCTTTCTACTGTTGCTGGTAACACATTACCTACCGATACATCCTATCGTCAGCTTTCGGGTATTAACATTCAAACGGAAGATCAAAAGAAGACAGGTGTACTCTTCTACTAATATCATAAATCATATCTTGTCTACGTGCCAGAACTGTTACCTGTGTAAAAATAATGTTGTAATAGACAGTGAAATTGCCGGAATAATAAAAAAGGGCATATTGGTAGAAAATATCACTATGGAATATAAAGATGAATAAATGAAAAACAAAGTGCCAGCAAACGTTGCTACCATTGATCATAAAGACAAATGAACCTAATAATAGCAAAGATGAAATGCATATTGAACCTGTCTCTGACACACCAGTAAAAATTGTATGTGACTCAAAATGGAATAAGATTATTCTACTGATTACAAACTAAGAGAAAGACAATAGCTAGAATATCAAGAGAGAATATGTTGAACTATTTTGTGGAACAGATTCAAAATGTTCAAAGTTGTTTCGTTGATATTAATAATGTATAATATATATTTTTGTATTAATATCCTACATGAAATTATTTCATCAAAATATATTATGCATTACATTGTTTATATATTCATTATTTTTAGAGTATGCTAGCATATCAAACGTTTAGAATGTCTATTAAAACATCGGGATATAAGAAAAAAGAATTTGCATACATAATTAATTGGATAGATAGGTTACATGATAAAATCTAAGTATCAGAATGAATTAATTCTTTATCAGCACCTTTTGTCAGATAGGTCAGTATAAAATTGATAAAATCTAAGTATCAGAGCGAATGGATTATTTATCAACATCCTTTACCGGATATGTCGGTGAACATTATCAAAACCTAAGTGTCAGAGTGATGAAATTCTGTATCAACATCTATTGTTAGATACGTGGGATAACATTGACAAAATCTAAGTATCAGAGTGAATAAATTCTTTCTATCATAATCTTTGTCAGATTCATCGGATATAATTGACTAAATCTAAGTATCAGACTGAATAAATTCTATATCAACATCCTTTGTCAGATATATTGCATAAAATTGTCAAAATCTACCTATTAGAGTGAATAAATTCTTTATCAACTTCATTTGTCTGATACATCAGATAGCATTCGAAAAGCTAAGTATCAGAATGAGTAAATTCTTTTTCATCGTCTTTTGTCGTATATGATTGATAAAATTGAGAGAATCTAAGTATATGAGTGAATAAAATTCTTTATCAACTATTTTGCCGGATACATCAGATAACATTTACGAAATCTAAATATCAGAGTGAATAAATTCTTTATCAACTTCTTTCGTCGGGGTACATCAGATAACATTCACGAAATCTAAGTATCAGAGTGAATAAATTCTTTATCATCGTACTCCGTCAGATATCTCTAATAAAATTGATAACGTCTAGGCATCAGAGTGAATAAATTCTTTATTACTTTTTCTTTTACCGATACTTTTGGTAGCACTGATAAAATTTAAGTATCAGAGTGCACAAATCTTTATTGGCATTCTTTATCGATATCTTTTTTTCGGATACGTCAGTTATCGGTATCATATCTCGGATACGTCGGATAACATTGACAAATCTATATATTAGAAAGAATAAATTCCTTTATCAACATCCTTTGACGGATGGGTCGGGATAAAATTGATAAAATCTAAGTATCAAAGTGAATAGATTCCTTATCGGCATCTATTGAAGGAATGTTAGTTAAAATTATCAAAACCTAAGCGTCAGAGTGAATAAATTCTGTATCAACATCTATTATCAGATACATGGGGTAACATTGACAAAATCTAAGTATCAGTGAAAAAAATTTTCTATCAGCATCTTTGTCATATAAATCGGAAAAATTGACAAAATATAAGTATCATATTGAATAAATTCCTTATAAACATCTTGTGCCGGATACATCGGATAACATTGTCATAATCTAAGTATCAGAGTGAATAAATTCTGTATCAATGTCTTTTGACAGATAATTTTGGTAGCACTGATAAAATTTTAAGTATCAGAGTGAATAAATTCTTTATTAACATTCTCTATCGGTATCATTTTCCCGGATATGTCGGATAACATTGACAAAATCTATGTATTAGATTGAATAAATTCTTTATCAATATCTTTTAACAGATATGTCGAATAAAATTAAAAAATCTAAGTATCAGAGCGAATCAATTCTTCCATCATCAACATATGTCGGATACATCGGTCATTCGGATAAAATAGACAAAATCTATGTATCAGATTGAATAAATTCTTTATCAGCATCATATGTCGGATATGTTGGCTAACATTGTCAAAATCTAAGTATCAGTGTGAATAAATTTTTATCAACTCCTTTCGTTGGATATATCAGATAACATTCACAAAATCTAAGTATCAGAGTGAAAAAACCATTATCATCATCATTTGTCAGATACGCTTGATAAAATTGAGAAAATCCAAGTATCAGAGTGAATAAATTCGTTATCAATGTCCTTTGACAGATACGTTTAATAAGATTGACAAAATCGAAGTATCAGAGTGAATAAATTCTTTAATAACATTTTTTTTTTAATCGAGATAAGTTGTCGGGTACGTCGTCGGATAACATTCACAAAATCTATGTATTAGAATGAATAAATTCTTTATTCAACATCATTTGTCGGATACGTCAGATAAAATTGACAAAATCTAAGTATCAGAGTGAAAAAGTTCTTTATCAACATCCTATGCTGGATACATCGGATAACATTATCAAATCTAAGTATCAGAGTGATTAAATTCTATATAAATATCCTGTGTCAACACCATAGGATAACATTGACAAACTCTAAACGTTAGAGTGAATAAATTCATTATCAACATTCTTTTCTGGATACGTCAGATAACATTAACAAAATCTAAGTATCAGAGTGAGTAATTCGATAACAACATCCTTTTCTCGGATACATAGGATAAATTGACATAACATAAGTGTCAGAGTGAATACACTTTTTTTTATCAACATCCTTTGTCAGATACATCGGATAAATTGACAAAATCTAAGTATCAGAGTGAATAAATCCTTTATCATCGTCCTTTGTCAGATATACCTGATAAAATTGAGAAATCTAAGCATCAGAGTGAACAAATTCCTTATTGGTATTCTTTATCGATATAATTTTCTCAGATATATAGGATAAAATTGACAAAAATAAGTGTCAAAGTGAATACATTTTTTATCAACATCCTTTGTCAGATACATCAGATAAAATTGACAAAATCTAAGTATCAGAGTGAATAAATTCTTTATCATCGTCATTTGTCAGATATACCTGATAAAATTGAGAAAATCTAAGTACCAGAGTGAATAAATTCTGTATCAATGTCTTTTGACAGATACTTTTGGTAGCACTGATAAAATTTTAAGTATCAGAGTGAATAAATTCGTTATTAACATTCTTTATCTATATCATTTCTCGGATATATCGGATAACATTGACAAAATCTATGTGTTAGAATGAATAAATTCCTTATCAACGTCTTTTGAAGGATATGTCGGATAAAATTTACAAAATCTAAGAATCAGAGCGAATAAAATTCTTTATCATCATCATATACCAGATACAACGGTTATCCGATAAAACTGACAAAATCTAAGTATCAGATCGAATAACTTCTTTATCAGCATCTTATGTCAGATATTTCAGATAACATTGTCAAAATCTAAGTATCACAGTGAATAAATTCTTTATCAACTTCTTTTGTTGGATACATTGGATAACATTCACAAAATCTTAGTATCAGAGCGAATAAATCCATTACCATCATCATTTGTCAGATAAAATTGATAAAATTGAGGAAATCTAAGTATCAGAGTGAATAACTTCGTTATCAATGTCATTTGACAGATAATTTTAAATAACATTGACAAATCTAACTATCAGAGTGAATAAATTCTTTAGTAACAATTTTTTTTATTGACATCAGTTTCGGTTTATGTCGAATAACATTGACAAATTCTATGTATTAGATGAATAAATTCTTTATCAACATCATTTTTTCGGATCGTCGGATAAAATTGACAAAATTTAAGGATCAGAGTGAACAAGTTTTCTTTTTCAATATCCTATGCTGGATACATCGGATAGCCTTATAAAAATGTATATATCAGAGTAATTAAATTCTATATCAACATCCTTTGTCGGATACATAGGATAACATTGACAAACTCTAAGTGTCAGAGTGAATAAATTTTTTTTCAACATCTTTTTGCTGGGTATTTCGGATAAAATTGACAAAATCTAAGTACCTCGCAGAGCGAATAAATTCTTTATCATGATCACATGCTGGATACATTTGTTATCCGGATAAAATTGACAAAATGTAAGTATCAGATTGAATAAATTCTTTATCAGCATTTTATATGATATATGTCAGATAACATTGTCAGAATCTAAGTATCAGAGTGAATAAATTCTTTATCACTTTTTTTGTTGGATACATCGGATAACATGCACATAATCTAAGTATCAGAGCAAATAAATACATTATCATCATCATCATTTGTCAGATACACTTGATAAATTGAGAAAATCCAAGTATCAGAGTGAATTAATTTCGTCATCAATGTCTTTTGACAGATACGTTTATTAACATTGACAAAATCTAAGTATCAGAGTGAATAAATTCTTAAATAGCATTTTTTTTTTATCAACATTGGTTGTCGGATGCGTCGGATAACATTGATAAAATCTATGTATTAGAATGAATAAATTCTTTATCAACATCATTTGTTGGATACGTCGGATAAAAATTGACAAATCTAAGTATCAGAGTGAACAAGTTCTTTATCAACATCATATGCTGGATATGTCGGATAACATTATCAAAATTTAAGTATTAGAGTGATTAATCCTTTTCCCGGATACATAGGGTAAAATTGCGCCACTAAAAGTGAACCTAAATTTACCTAACTTTTTGCATGTCTCTCTACTATAAATATTATTTTTCTAAAAGTAAAAGTCATGACTAACATATCTATACCATTCTCTTTTGAGTTTGAAAAATATTAAATGTAAATTTTTTTTATGTTTTAAGTATGTTTTATCTCATTCTAAGACATGTAAAAAAGTGGAAAAATACCATGTTTAAAAAAATTTGAAAAAAAAGTTCCAAAAAAAGAAAAACTTCAAAAAATATTAAAAATGGGAGGAGGGGGCCCTAAAAGCTGGGGGGAGCCCCATGGAGGTTGGGGATATGGATACCCTTGGAGTTGAGGTCCTTGCTGGATCGGGTCATTGGTGGTTGCGGTCCTTGATGGTTCAAACCCATAATCATCTCACTAGTTGATTTCTAAGGATTTCGAAGGATTTGTTCTGAATTTTTTTAGTACAATTATTTTCTTTTACAGCCTACATCTTTATTAGTATCAACTTTTTGGTATACTACAATGTTAAAGCATATTTTTATATTGACAACACTGCTCAAATGGTACTTGTGTATTATACAGAAGACAGTCGAGAAGTAAAGCTAGGTCAAGTCACTAGGTCATCTTGTCATCAGTAAACCATTTCCATAGATTGATTAGTATCAACTTTTTAGTATACTACAATGTTAAAGCAAATTTTATATTGACGACACCGCTCAAATGGCACTTGTGTATTATACAGAACACAGTCAAGGAATAAAGCTAGGTCAACCCATAAGGTCATCTTGGTGCCTATAGTCTATCACTTTCAACAATTTTAGTATACCCCAATGTTCATCATTGCGAACACTGACCTAGTTGTTGGTCAGTTTAAATCACATTTTATATTACCAACACTGCTCAACTGGTACTTGTGTATTGTACAGAACACCGTCAAGAGGTAAAGCTAGGTCAAGTCCCATGATCACCTTGTCATCGTTAACCATTCCAACAGATTGATGCCAACGATGTTATTTCCAAATTTATAATAAATTTGCCTATGAGTTTTAGCAACCCAATCGGGCTTACCATGACTGGTAAGCAGTTTAAACCCTTTTTTTACCACCCTCATATAATGCAATTAAAATGTTAGCGAGCTATGTTTCACCCCTACTATTCAATCACCAGTTTAAAATCATTCATAGCAGAGTATGCCAATGAGATACCTTTTTCGCGAATTGAGTTAGCTTTACGTAAAATGATATAGCTTTGAAGTTGAAACAATTATGACTCTATCATATCATTCATTGTTCTGTTAATACCCATTAGGCATTCTTAATCAAACCTGAAATTTTTAGTTCAAAAAAACATGATTATAAGGCCTCTTGGCCAAAACTAGTATTTTTACAAAGAGACCACCTTTGAATACGCAATATGACGATCTCTAGTTTTGGCTATTGAACCTAAAAAACCTGTTTGATTGCTTGGTCATATTATAGGACCACTATATAACAGGCTTGGTCACTTTATAGGTCCATAATGTAGAGGGTTTGGTCGCTTTATAAACTAGCCGTAAACAAAATAGCAATATAGCACACTACTAGCACGGTAGTTCTGTTTAGTCAGTATGCCTTTTATGTAAGATATTAAGGTGGCTCGGGGGAGGCAATATTAAAGAGGGAAATCCTACACCTGAGGCTTAGGGCTTTAAGTCTTACCAGAGTATGATAGTACACTTTTCTTTTTCTCCAGACTTTTAATTCCAGAAATAAAACGCAAAGAGCAAAATTTATAAAAAAAAAAAAATGATTAGATATGAAAAGTTGCTTTAAAATGAGGTTGTAGCAGCCTGCTAGCTCCGCTAGTGAGTAGTCGATTTGGAAAGGATACTAAGGGGATGGGAGGGAGGAATATCGAAAAGGGAAATTAAATTTTAGGCTCAGGATTTTTGACCACAGTAATTATGATAGTAGTTTTTTTCATTTTTCCCAGCCCAGGCCATTTCAAAAATGGCTCCCAAAGTACACATTTTGGGTGCAAGATGGTATTTTTTTTTATGATGGCGTTATCATGTCATAATTGTAAAAAGATGGTTGGATATTAAAGTTAGGTTTTGAATGAGCTCTTAAGCAGCTCTCTAAAGATTTTTGAGTGTCCAACCAGCGGCGAAGAGAGAAAAAAACGAAAAGCCGAAAAAAGAAGACACGTCAGTGCTACCTATGCACAAAAGTGACTTTCCATTGTTCTTCATGGTCATGGCCTGTAATTTTTCTTTATATGGTTTTCGACAATGGTGATTCAGACCGCATTTTGAGTGAAAATAGATTATTTATTTTCCAATCTTGTAAATTTGTTCTTCACGCTGAAGTTTTTTAGTATTTTTAAATAGCTTCTGATTCTAATTAATTGGCCCTTGTGTTTTCATGAACCGATCTGAAAGAATTGGGACAACAAGTCAAACTTTAGCTTTAAACAGCTAGTTTTGAGTAGGAGACAACCCCCCTCATGTTTTGTTTGTTTTTTAATTTTTAATGTGGCTCTTTTACTTTCAGTTGAAAATCTTTTTTTTTTAGTTAATGTTTTGCTGCTTTTCAAATGATGCAGGGAAATCCACCTCACCTCTCCATTGAAAACCCACCCCCTAAGAAAATTTTTCACTTTGGTTTTCCAGTCTCCTCTCATGTAAAATAGTCTTCTCCCCCCTGAAAAATTCCCCCCGGACATTTCCATCCTCGCTAAAATTCACCCGGGAAAATTCCCTCGGACAATTCCGCCTGAAAAATTCTTCTTAGTCTACTTTCATTTGAAAAAAACTTATCTTTTATTTAATTTCTGACCGGTTTTTCAAATTATGCGGGGAATTCCTCCCTCAGTGGTAATTTTTTCCCGGAAATCAGCCCTAAATGGAAAGTTTCTCTCTCCATGGAAATAAATTCTTCATGGGAAAATTTCTTTCTCCATAAAAAATAAATCCCTCACCGCACGGAAAATCCCCCAGACAATTCTAGCTGCACTGAAAAATTCCCCCAGAACCTCTCCACTAGTACGAGAAAGTAAGACAAATAACCTAACCAAAAAGACAAATACAAAAATTTTGTATAGGACTTCTGGCAAATACCCCACCGTAAAAAATTTTTCGTGGGAAAAATCTCTCCCCAGAAACTTATCTTCCAACGGAAAATACTTCCAGTGATAAATCTCCCTGATGAAAATCCCCGCCCCCCCCAAAAAAAAAACAAATGTCTGTATACATCCCAATAACAAATACTATATGTAAACAATTTGCAAATTTCTTAATTTACAGCTCTTCCCCAGATACTGTGGGGGGTCATGTGATCCCCAGAGACACAATTATTAGACTTTACAGCTATGCTGGGCAAAAAGTCTGTCTCAAAATTTAACCAGATGACTTTTGGGAAAAACGGGGTATGGCAGGGGAGTTAGTTGTCCTCCAGTATTCTTGGTCACTTAAAAAGAGCAGTAGAATTTTTAATTCCCGTTTAACTAAGAGCCCTCTACCAATCTTCTAGGACCATTGGCTCAATACGATCACTCTAAAAAAAAACACTTGCGTGATCTTTCTTCTGGTAAAACAAATACAAAACTTCGCATTCCACATTTGCAGATGGGTAGATTGAGACCTTTATTATAGGGTTTTGTGATGCGCTAAATCTGACGGTATGATTTTCATTAAGATACTTTGATCTTCTATTGGTGTTTGCCCCCTTTTTGGAAAACCACAAGAAAAGTTCTCAGGGTCAAAACCTTAGGATGGGACACATTAAACTTAATTTATTCTATATATTTGGAATCGAGATAAAAATCCAATTTTTTTGTTGTATTTATTGGTATCGAAAGTACTGTTTTTTTTTTAGAGTTCTGGTTACTATTGGGCCGTAGTCGCTCCTTACTTATAGATCGTTACCAAGAAACTGTTTCGATTAAGAAGACATTATTTTTCAGCGTCTCTTTACTCTCAGCTTTGAAGTAAAAGATTCTCTTTTTTTACCATTGCAAAGAGGAAACTTTTTTTTTTAGAGGCAAATCAAAGCTTCTAATGAACATAAAGAAACAGTCAGTGATCCTGCTACTAAATAGAATAAAAAAAAGAAGAAGAAAGCAACTAAGCAATATCCCTAATTTATAATCTTCTTCAGGAAGTTGCTTGAAATGTTTTCCGATTTCTGATGCATTGAATCTCAATCTATTTCATAGACCATAAAACAGCTTGAAATACAAAAATATTTCTGCGCTTTTTCCGTTTGAAAGTGAAAAAAATTTAAAATAGACGATGCTATATGATAAAGATTTGAAATAAAATTACGGCCGTAATTCAGTCCCTAGCTTTTATCCCACAAAACGTTTAATTAGGAAACAATTTAACGTGAGGTTAAGTATTAGCTAGATAGCACATAGAATAGCTTAAAAAACAGGAAATACTGAGGGATACACAAGAGAAAACAAATAAATAAAAAGATTTTATAATTTAACAATTTTGTAACAGCCTTTCTTAAGGCTATCAGAGATTTACAGTGACTCACTAAGCATAGCCTGCCTTGATTGATGCTGTCAAAAAAAAATTACTTTTGACATGAAAACTTGCAAATTTTAACAGGACTTCCCTCGAGGGAGGTTCCCCTCAGAAATCACTTGAAATCTTCATAGTCGTCTCAAAAGATAGATATACAAAAAATATTCTCTTCGACATTTTAAAATAAGCAAAGATCAGTAAAGGCAACAGAACATCCATTCAAATGTGTGTGCTGGGCAACATATCGACACAATTTTTCTAGTGCTGTCTCTAGCTTTTCCTTGCAAAAGAAAATCTTTCTTCGCTTTCAAACTTTCGACAAAATTTCTCTCCTTTTCTGTATTAAATCCCTGGAACTTAACCATGTTTCAACGCATCAGAATATTTTATCTCTATCTCAATTTTACGTTTTATGTATGAGTAACTGAGGGTTTGTTACTATCTTGAGCTGGGGCAAGTCCAGACTGCCTACTTTTTTATTGCTTTCTGGATATGCTTTTACAGTAACTTACTATTACGCTCTCTGCTGGCTGCATCTTCAAATATGGAGCATTGTATCCATGGTCACCATTTCAAATATATTTTATTCAAAATTTAATATTTTCTCTTTTTCCTTTACTTTCCTTTTATTCCATAAGATCTATCACCCATTAATGTCTTGTAAAAACCCTTCTCTCTTTTACCAAATTTATTGTTTTCGATGATATTTCTAGCGTGTTTCCAAATTTCATCCTAAAATATAACCTTCTACTACTTTGCAAAGTCTTTTTCTAAAACTATTCTAGCCATCTATACATCGTGAAGAACTAAACCGGTTTCATATCCAACTGTTCCTGGAAAGCTCCTTGCAAATTCTCACCCTGAAAGTTTGATGATGCAATTCTCATTCGAACCAAACTGTGTTTTGGTGGTTTTTTTTCGCCTTTTCTAAATTGTATAACAATTATATCATGGCAATAATAAATTATTAGAACTATTTTATGACAGGATTTTTTGAATCCACAGATAATTTCTTCAGCTCTCACTGTGACTTTGCCTAGCAATTGATCTTCTAACAATTTAGGATGTTCCATGTTCATGCTGACACTCAAAATGTGACTATACTTATAACAAGCTGCAATCAAAATTAAAATTGTTAACATATCCATGGTCCTCATAACTACCAAAAAATATGACTAAGTTATCCCTTAAAGTAAGGCGGAAGGCACAAAAAAGTTGCAAGGTTTAATCCATGGAAAATGATACGTTCTATAGTGTTATTGTGGTCGTAGAAAAGTGAAATAGAATGCTTAAAATTACCAGATAGCTAGATAGATGTCGCTTAATTTTTTTAGATTCCCTTTAGCGTTTAAAATTTCGAGCTGATTCAGGCAGCTTATTCCGTGTAATATGAGTCACCATTATCGGATTAAAATTTGCCTTTGCTCAAAGACTAAAAGGAATTTGAATATGCGTATTAAAAATTAAGCCAAATCCTTTGGGAGTGTCCCGGTGTAAATCAGAATAGTCCAGACTTTAGAACATATATGGAAAGGCACATTTAATATTGTCCATGCAAAGAGCAAGTGAACTTAATAAGTATGGCTTAAACCCGTTTTCAATTTGTCACATAAAATAAAGAGGAAGCCCTTAAACATCATTAATGTTAAAGGCAGACAAAAGCTAACTTGGCATTCGAAAAGGAGATTTCCCGACACGATATCTATAGTACAATGCGTACAATGCGCATTGTTTTTAATTCAAACCTGTTTTTGCTAATAGAAACCTTTTCAAAATTGTTAAAGTTTCTAGGGGACTTTCCCAATAGTTTCTTTAAACTTTATACCCTGAAGAGAGCGCATTTCGCGCATTTCGTACATGCGCATCTTTTTAATTCAAACCTATTTTGCTAATAGAAGACTTTTTCAAAAATGTTAAAGTTTCTAGGGGACTTCCCAACTTTTCTTTAAACCTTATACCCCGAAGAGAGCCAAAGCTGTCAGTTTTACTTCAATTTAGGACCTACTGGTACATATGCAACCACCAAAGGTCCACAAATGCACGCATTGATGGTGAGTGTCGAGGATGTACACATTATAAGGATGTCGAGGCCTTCATTTGGAATATTGGACAGCAAGCATAAATAAGGACTTTGCAATTTCATTTACGGACACTGAAGCTTGATTTCTATAAATTTTGTTTTTTCTGCTCGCCGTCAGGTAAACTTGGAAGCCTCTACGGAACGCAAAGTTTGAACTAGCCTTTTCCAGAAAAATAATTAGCCCGTGACAGACAACTAGAGATCATCAAAATTCTATTCCCAAATCTTACTGTTTTCCGCTTGCGCATGTGCAAGCTAGTAGTGAGGGGTTCCAGGATTAAGGAGTGCTTTATCCCTTCAAATAGCGGTCCGGATAGTTTTCTTAGAAACTTCTTCAAGACACAGTTGTTATTAATTTTCTTAAGAATGAAGGTGCTTGTTACGTAATAGTGTATGTTTAATTATTCCAATGATTTCTTTGGATGCTACGTAATAAAACTTGTTAAATTTCAGGGTCAAGCCAAATCAAGGTGCAAACGTACAATTTTACGCGATATTTTCTTTGATTGTTTAGAAAAGCCACGAGGCCCAGAAAAAACCTTCAGGCAAACTATTTGGGCACCTTTAAGACGCCGGGCCCTATGGAGCAATTCCACCGGGCCCCTAGCAACCTTTTGCACCTGTGGGGGGCCTGAACTAAACTAACCTAGCAACCTTTCCCACCCGGGTGCCCCTAGCAACTAATTCAACCGGGGGCCCTAGCAACAATTCCCAACGAGGAGACCATAGTAGTCAATTCCAACGGGGACCCCAGAAAGCAATTCACAGGGAGGCCCTAGAAATCAGTTTTTCCAATGGAATCTATAATAATCAATTCCTACGGGGCCCTAGCATCCAATTCCAATGAAGCCCTAGCATCCAATTTCACCGGACATCCTAACCTATCCACCAGGCCCTAGAATCTAACTTCACTGGAGCCCTAGATTCCAATTCCAAAAGGGGCTCTAGCAAGTACGGGGGGACTTAGCAACAATTCCAACGGGCGGCCCTAGTAGTCAACTCAAACTGGGTCCTAGCATCCAATTCCAATAGGATCCTAGTGTCCAATTTCACGTCAAGACATTTTTTAAGACGTTTTCAAGATATTTCAAGAAACGTCTTCGTTTCAAGACATTCAAGACTTAGGCAGCGAAATAGCACAACCTAAGTAAAGAAAGATGCTGGCACAATGTATTATTTATTTTTTCCATACCCGGGCACTATGATCAAAGGAGTTGTCGTAAAAACTTCAAAAAGGAGGCTCATTCGATTGGAAATTGGAGTGGCTAGTGCCCTTTTTAATAGTCGAAAGTGATTGGAGGGCAACTAGCCCCCCCCCCCACACGCCAATTCCCCGAAACACATCCATTAAAATTTTGAGATAGCTGTTTTGTTCAGTGTAGTTGATTTCCAGATAAAAAATATGTTTTTGAGGAGGACACTCCCCCACAACCATCAGGGCAAGGGTTTTAAGTTATGCCCTGATGGCATATAAGAACGATATTGGCACAATGTATTATTTATTATTTTTTACTTTAGAGCAGGGCACTTTGTATCGAAGAAGTTGTCGTAGAAACTTCAAAAAGGGCTTATTCAATTGGAAATTGGAGTGGCTTGTGCCATTTTCAATGGTCAAAAGTGATTGGAAGGCAACTAACACCCCTTCAACGCCCAACATTTCCCGAAACACATCCAATCAAAATTTTGAGATAGCCATTTTGTTCAGTGTAGTTGATTTCCATATAGAAATTATGTTTTTGAGGAGGACACTCCCCCAGAGCCATCGGGGCAAGGGTTGTAATTTGTGCCCTGGGGGCATATAAGGTTTTAATAGAAGGCGTTGTCGTAAAAACTTCAAAAAAGAATCATTTGATTGGAAATCCAAAGGGCTAGTGCCCTTTTTAATAGTCAAAAGTGATTGGAGGGCAACTAACCCCCCTCTCCCGCCTACCTTTTCCCCAAACACATCCATCAAAAATTTGAGACAGCCATTTTGCTCAACGTAGTTTTGAGCTCTGGAAATTAGGTCTTTGAGGATGACAACCCCCCAACATCCCTCAGGGCAAGGGTTGTAAGTTAAGCCCTGGGGCATATAAGGTTTTTATAGAACGCGTTGTCGTAGAAACTTCAAAAAGGACTCATTTGATTGGAAATTGAAATGGCTAGTGCCCTTTTTTTAATAGTCGAAAGTAATTGGAAGGCAACTAACACCCCTTCCCACGCCCACCGTTTCCCCAAACACATCCAATCAAAATTTTGATATAGCCATTTTGTTCCACGCAGTTTAAAGTTCAGGAAATTATACATTTGAGCAGGAAACTCCCCCGCAGTCTTCAGGGTAAGAGGATATAAGTTTATGCCCTGGGGGCATATAAGTTTTTATTGAAATCTTTTTCGTAGAAACTTCAAAAAGGGCAAAATTCGATTAAATTCAAAGGTCTAGTGCCCTTTTTAATAGTCAAAAGTGATTTGAGGGCAACTAGCCCCCTTCTCACGCCCACCTTTTCCCCAAACACATCCAATCAAAATTTTTAGATAGCCATTTTGGTCAGCGTAGTTTTGATTTCCAGATAGAAATTATGTTTTTGAGGAGGGAACTCCCCACACAGCCCTCAGGGCAAGGGTTGTAAGTTATGCCCTGGGGGCTTATAAGGATTTTATAGAACGCGTTGTCGTAGAAACTTCAAAAAGGGCTCATTCGATTGGAAAATTGAAATGGCTAGTGCCCTTTTTAATAGTCGAAATTGATTGGAAGG
Organism: Artemia sinica; assembly: GCA_027921565.1. Lineage (NCBI taxonomy): Eukaryota > Metazoa > Arthropoda > Branchiopoda > Anostraca > Artemiidae > Artemia > Artemia sinica. The sequence continues at coordinate 29,489 of JAPEVW010000614.1, read as the reverse complement.
CAACCAACACCCCTTCCACGCCCACCATTTCCCCAAACATATCCAATAAAAATTTTGAGATAGCCATTTTGTTCCACGCAGTTTAAAGTTCATGAAATTATACCTTTGAGAAGGTAACTCCCCTCATAGTCTTCAGGGGCAAGGGTTATAAGTTATACCCTGGGGGCATATAAGGTTTTTATTGAAATCTCTGTCGTAGAAACTTGAAAAGGGGCTCTTTCGATTGGAAATTCAAAGGGCTAGTGCTCTTTTTAATAGTCGAAAGTGATTTGAGGGCAACTAACCGACCTCTCAGCCTACCTTTTCCCCAAAACATCAATCAAAATTTTTGGATAGCCATTTTCTTTTACGCAGTTTAAAGTTCAGGAAATTATACCTTTGAGCAGGACACTCCCCTCACAGTCTTCAGGGCAAAGGTTTATAAGTTCTGCCCTGGGGGTATATAAGTTTTTTATTGAAATCGTTGTTGAAGAAACTTGAAAAAGAGATCTTTCGATTGGAAATTCAAAGGGCTAATCCCCTTTGATATAGTCGAAAGTAATTTGAGGGCAACAAACCCCTCTCTCCACGCCCACCTTTTCCCAAAACACAACCAATCAAAATTTTTAGATATCCATTTTATTCAACGTAGTTGAAAGTTTTGGAAATTTTTATGTCTTTAAGGAGAACAACCCCTCCCCCCACAACCCCTCAGGGCAAGGGTTTTAAGTTATGTCCTTGGGCATGTAAGTTTTTTTTAGAAAGCGATGTTGTAAAAACATCAACAAGGGCTCATTCAATTGGAAAGTGAAGGGAATAGTGCCCTTTTCCTAGACGAAAGTGAATGAATGGCAACTAGCCCCCCTCTCACGCCCACCATTTCCCCAAACACATCCAATCAAAATTTTGAGATATCCATTTTGTTCAACGTAGTTGAAAGTTCTGGAAATTAGGTCTTTTAGGATGATAAGCCCTTCAGAGCCCTCAGTGCAAGGGTTGTAAGTTATGCCCTGGGGCATATAAGGTTTATATAGAAAGTTGTTGCAGGAATTTCAAAAAGGGCTCATTTGTTTGGAAATCGAATTGCCCTTTTTATTAGTTGAAAGTGAGTGGAGAGTAATTGACCCCCAATCCACGCCCACCATTTCCCAAAACACATTCATTCAAAGTTTAGAGATAGCCATTTTGTTCAACGTAGTTGAAAGTTCTGGAAATTATGTATTTAAGGACGACAAACCCCCAGAGTCCCAAGGGCAAAGGTTGTAAGCTATGCCCTGGGGGCATATAAGGTTTTTATAGTTAGAGTTGTCGTAACAACTTCAAAAGGAGCTCATGCAATTGGGAATTGAGAGGGCCAGTGCCCTTTTTAATAATCGAAAGTTATTGGAGGGTAGCTAACCACCCTCTCATGCGCACCATTCCCCTAAACTCATCCAATGAAAATTTTCAGATAGCCATTGTGTTCAACGTAGTACAAAGTCCTGAAAATTACGTCTTTGAGGGTGACAACGCCCTCCAGCCCTTAGGGCAAGGTTCGTAAGTTTATGCCCTGGGGGCATATAAGGTTTTTTATTGAAAGTGTTGTCGTAAACACTTCAAAGGGCTCATTTGATTGGAAATTGAAAGAGCTAGTGCTTTTTTTAATAGTTGAAAATGATGGGAGACCGACTAACCATGTTCCCAAACACATCCAATCAAAATTTTGAGATCGCCATGTTGTTTAACGTAGTTGAAAGTTCTGGAAATTATGTCTTAGAGGATGACAACCACCCTCACAGCCCTTAGGGTAAGGGTTGTAATTTATGTCCTTGGGACATATAAGGTGTTTATAGAAAGCGTTGTCGTAGAAACTCAAAAAGGGCTCATTCGATTGGAAATCGAAGGCCTAGTGCCCTCTTTAATAGCCAAAAGTGATTGGAAGGCTTAAAATTTTATAGTATGGATCGGTATAATGTATGACTTTTTGTTGTTTTTTTGCTGTTCAAACCAGGGCACTTAGTATCGAAGGAGTTGCCGTAGGAACTTCGAAAAGGGCTCATTTGATTGAAAATAGAAAGGGTTGATGCCCTTTTTAACAGTAGAAAGGGATTGGAGGCACCTAATCCCCCTCATACGCCCACCTTCCTATTTGCTTTTATGTTTAAAAACTAAATGTTGCCCTAAGATTAAATCAAATGCACTGTGTTAATGCTAATTCCCAACAAGGTATCTCAGAAGTGTCCCAAGAACGACTGAGGGTATTATCTTCAAACTTTCGGGGCTACTTCTACTCTTAAATTTAATAAAGGCAAAATAGGCAAGTCAAATGAAAAAAAAAACGAATTTGCATTGTCATTTTAATATACATATACTGATATTTAGTAATCAAAATGTTAATATTATTTGATTTATTAAAGTTATAAAAGTAAGGACATTTATATTTTTTTCAGCAAAGTGCAAATTATGTTCTGGCCTTGGGAGGCATAGAGTTTTGAGCCCAACTTAGGTTAATTTCTGCTCGTTTTGAGTTTGACTCAGTATCTTTATTGTAATTTCTGTTCGTTTTGGGTTTCATTTATTTATCATTGCTGATTTGCGGCAGTTTCACGCTTCGTAGATTATTTTTCTCATTTTTTGTTTAATGGAGTTCTTTACTTTTCTTTGAAAAACTTATTTTGTGAAAAAAGTTTTTTTTAATTAATACGATCAAAACTCTACCTTTTCCTCTCACTACACATAATTTTGCACTTATATTACAGGCAATTTTTGACGAGCATATCTATGTACATAGGCTAGAAGATGCTTAAATTGCATTAGTGAATTATATTGAAGTTTTATCCTGGAATAAGAAATCTAAAGAATGAGGGCTTTTTTTTGCGTACAACTTTTATTAATAAAAATAAATTTACATGCATTATTAAAATGCTTTATTCTTAAGACAAAGAAATTAATAGTATCAAGCAGCTCGTGGTAACAAACTGTAAGTAAGGAGCGACCCGGCTAACTAGTAGCAGAAACTCTCAAAAACGGAAGTTTGATACCAATAGATGTGTCAAAAGAATTGGAGTTTTATGCCGATCTCTATATATAAGTTTCAATTAGTTTAAACCTTATCCATTAAAGGTTACGACCCTGAAAAGTCTGCCTGATTTTTGAAAAAGGGGACAGTATTGAAAAAAAAAAGTTTTTTTCAACTGCAAGTAAGGAGCAACATTAAAACTTAAAACGAGCGGAAAATATTGCGTGTATGACGGAGATTACTCCTCCGCAACACCTCGCTCTTTACGCTAAAGTTTGAATTCTGTCCCAATCCTTTACGAACGACTCCTGAAACACTATGTTCATTTAATTAAAACAATAAGAAGTTTTTTTTAAAGTACTAAGAACTTTAGCATAAAGAACTAGGTATTGTGTAGGAATACACCGCCTCATATACGTAATAACTATCGAAGGTTACCCATCAAAGGTTACGAGCCTGAGAAAATTTACCTGATTATTGAAAAAAGAGGAAACGCCACCTAAAAATTATAGAATCGTAATGAAAATCAAACCATCAGATTCCACGTATCGGATAACAGTAGGTCTAATGTAGAATTTTTCAAGCGCATATGTGAAAAAAATTTTGTATTCTCTGCCAGAAGAAAGATCACGGGTTCATGTTGATTTGTTTGTTTCTTTTATTTTGTTTTTATTTTCCCAGGGATGATCGTATCGACCCAGTGGTGCTAGAATATCGCGAGAGGGTTCATTGTAACAGAAATTAAAAGTTTTAGTGCCATTTTTCAGTGTCAATTGGAGGGCACCTAGGCCCCCTCCCACGCCCCTTTTTCTCAAAATTGTCCGATCAAAATTTTGAGATAGGCATTTTGTTCAGCACAGTTGAAAGGCCGAATAACTATGCCTTTGGGATATCAAGACCCTCCACAGCCCTTGGGGAAAGGTATTTAAGTTACAAAGTTTACCTATTGCTTACGCATAGTATTTGTTATTGGGAAGTATACATACATTTTTAAGGGGAGAATTTTCTACTAATGGGATTTCACACGGGGATAATTTTCCCTGGGGAGGGAAGTTTCCAGGGGTGAAATTTTCAAGAAATATTTTAAACTCCTATACAAATTTCTATACGAATTCTTCTTTTGTTAGTAGTATCCGTTCATAATTTAAAGTGTCAGATAGGGGGGGGGGGTAAAAGTGGAGCTTCAAGTCGCACAAGATGTTATTACGTGCACCTTTGCAGTACTTGTGCAACCCTCTGATTTTAAAGGGTCGTGTATCCTACAATACAAGCGCTCACGGCAGCAGGTGTTACATTCGGTTGCTATGTAATAGAAGATGACACAACTTTGCGTGACTCAAAAAGTGTTACATCATAGGGGGTGTTAAGTAATTGGAGCTGGGACTCATGCGTGACCTAGTGGATTTATCGGAAATAACTTAATGGCAGCGCACACATGGATCTTACGTAATGACAGCCCATATGTTAAATATGACTGCGCACATGTGGGGCTTACGTAATGACAGCACCATTAGTGGATTTATCGAAAATAACTTAATACAGCGCCCCCAAGGGTCTTACATAATGACAGCGCAAATGTTACATGATTACAGCGCACACGTGGGTCTTACTTAATGAAAGCACCAGACAGTGGAATTTTTATTAAGACATTTCAAAACGTTGCTTGAAACATTTCAAGAAGTTTCTTAATACGTCTTCTGAGACGTTTTTTCTAAGACACTTCAAGACATTTTCTAAGAAACTTCAAGACGTTTTTAAGACATTTTTTCTTTAAGATTTTCAAGACCTTTTTTCTAGAACATTTTTCTTCAAGACGTTTTCTAAGACGCTTCAAGATGTTTCTTATGAAATTTTTCTAAAGACATTTTCAAAGACACTTCAAGGTGTTTTTATTCTTTTTAGGCTTTTTTTTCTTTCAAGGCGTTTTTTCCTTCAAGACGTTTTTTTTCTTTACTTCTTACGTAATGAGGAATCTTTACGGATGACGAATTATCAGATGATATGTTTCTTCAGAGTCCACGTTGCTTGTTACATAATAATTTTTGTTACTTTATTTTTCTGTCAGTTCATTTCTCAAAGGATCATTACACTCCTATGATTTTTGTCACTGTTTGGACTCGAGACAACAATTTCCATCCAATAGAGCTCTGCCTTGATCAACTTGCCCATGAAACCCTTTCCAATGTTTTTTTCCAAGGAACACTTTCTACATAACAGCCATTACCATGCAATAAAAATCCCCAAGTTCCAATCGTTAAAATGGCGTTTGTGTGTTTCCCATGCCTGCAATAAATGAGGCGAAGAGGGGAAAGTTGATTACTAGAGTTTGGTTACATTTTAAGTGTACGTGCTTGCTACGTAATGCTTTTAGAAGGGTATTATAAACCCGAAAACAGCAATTCTTCACTTCTTAGCGATATGATCCTAGTATTTTCGAGGGTTTTTCTTAGAAAATTTCTAGAGATGTTTTCTTAGAGAATGATCTAAGATTTTCCAAAACATATGAAAATGTTGCGGAAGACATTTGACTTAAAGGAATACTTTTTTTTTGCTACTATCTTCTCTCGGTTCCAACCCTGTGACACTGAATGGTTGACACACGGCACCCTCTAGTATACATTATTGCACACACAGCATTTTCGGGCATTTCTTACACTACAACTGATCGTTAAAACTTAGTGAAAAAAAAACTATTAACATATCTTCCGAGGAATACTATCAATTTAGGCCAGCACCGTACAATCTACTGCGCCCGACCACACCCACTGGGGGCAAATTATCATATATAGGGATTTTTAAACCTTTTTTTCTCAAAAATAAATTTTGTGAACTAAAAAAATGACCATTCATTTTAATTTGACGGTGGAAATTTACCATTTCATTGATAGATTTTGATGTTCCATGGTAATTCCGAGCCTTTGAAACTGAATGATTGACACACAGCACCCTCTAACAAGCATTTTTTTTATTGCACATATGGCATTTTTTGGGAATTTTCCAGCAAATTAATTCATTTACACTAGAATTGATCGTTTAAACTTAATGAAAAAAAACCATTAACGTTTCTTCTGATGACTCCTAATAATTGAGGCCAGCCTGGCACAATGTACCACCTCCAACAACACCCTCTGGGGGGGGGGGCAAATTATCGCACAAAAGGCTTTTTCAAAATTAACACTCCTAAAATAAGCTTGTGAATTTAAATTAAAAACTGTGTTATATTTGAACAGCGGGACCTGACATTTCATTGCTAGAATGTGATACTACAAGGCAATTCACGCCACTTAGAAATAAAAAAAACTCTTGAACGAGCCCTGCTACTTATTTCCATTGGTTTCTCATAAAATTGGTGACACCTCAAGCGACAAGTGGAATCAACATTTGAGCGTTTTTCTAACGCTAGAATGCCCCCAATTAATATTTTATTTGCATGCCCCCAATTAATATTTTTCTACTGCTATTATTTTCCGAAAATTCTCAACCTAAGCGACACACTTAATGCTCTCTGCCACCCCTCTGACATCACCTCAACACCTCCAAGACATTTTCAGACATTTCTTCTTAATAATTAGGATTCAATTCACTGATTCAAGTTTTCTCAAACCAAGCCTATCATGATGCTTCACAAAACATCTCACACCACCATGTAATTATGAACTTGACTCCGTGACATTCAAGTGGCATCCGGTATCATCTGTAGAGCATTTTAAGCTATTTCGCTGCAAAAATACCCTGTTTTACACTAGAATCGATCGTTTAAACTCAACGAAAAACTCTCAATAATGTCGCTTTCTGACGAGTCCTGCCAATTGAGGATAGCGTAATACAATGTACCCCCCCCCCTATACACACATCCGGCCAACATCCTAAGAAATCACAAATTCTTATTACAAAATACGAAGTACATCTTACAAAACAAAAAATAATTCTTACAAAACAAAAGTACAATCCTAAGAAATCACAAATTCTTCTTACTCCCAAGCGGTTTTGTTACATATCAATCAGTTTTTCTCCTTCTTTGGAAAATTCAAAATCGAAGCGGAAAATTTTCTCTTCATCGGAAAAATTCAGAGCTCAAGTTCAACATTTTGCTCTTCTCTGAAAAAAATTCACAGTCGAAGTGTAACTTTTTTCTCATCTACGGGAAAATTCAGAGTAGAACTTGAACTTTTCTTTCTATTTATTGAGAAAATTCAGGACTGAAGTACAACTTTTTATCTTCTTTGGCAAAATTCAGTATCGAAGCTGAACATTTTCTCTTCTTCGGAAAAAATCAGAAGTGACATGGAACTTTTTCTCTGTCACATAGAAACATATGACTTAGGATATTTTTGTAGTGTTGTGTCGTGGTCTATCATGTCTGTGCTACCTCAGTTGATGTTTCAAAGTGCATTTTGGAAGTTTTTCTTTTTGAAACGTATGACTTGGGATATTTTTTAGTGTTTTTATCATGGTTTATCTGGTATGTACTACCTCATTTGACATTTCAAAGGGTATATCGGAAGTTTTTCGTTTGAAACATATGACTTAGGATATTTTTTGTAGTGTTGTGCTGTTGTTTTTCATGTTTATGCTACCTCGGTTGATATTTCAAAGTGCATTTTGGAAGTTTTCGCTTAAAACATATGACTTAGGATATTTTTGTAGTGTAGTTTTTGTCATGGTTTATCTTGTCTGTGCTACCTCTGTTGGTGTTTCAAAGCGCATTTTGGAAGTTTTTCGTCTGAAACGTATAACATGAGGATATTTTTGCAGTAATGTGTCTTGGTTTAGCATGTCTATGCTACCCCAGTTGAAATTTTAAAGTGCATTTTTGAAGTATTTTGCTTAAAACATGTTACTGACGATATTGGTGTAGTGTCGTGTCAGGGTTTTTCTTGTCTGTACTGCCTCAGTTGATGTTTCAAAGTGCATTCGTAAGTTTTTTCGTTAGAAATTTATGATTTAGAATGTTATTGCAGTGTTGTGTCGTGCTTTGTCTTGTCTGTGCTACCTCAGTTGATGTTTCAAAGTGAATTTGGGAAGTTTTTCGTTTGAAACGTATGACTTAGGATATTCTTGTGGTTTTGTGTCGTGCTTTGTCTTGTTTGTGCTACCTCGTTTTGACGTTTCAAAGTGCGTTTTGGAGTTTTTTTCATTTGAAACGTTTTTACTTCGGATATTTTTTTTAGCGCTGTTTCGTGGATTATCTTGTCAGTGCTACGTCAGTTGATATTTCAAATTGCATTTTGGAAGTTTTTCGTTTGAAACGTATGATTTAGGTATTTTTTTACTATTGTTTCGTGGTTTATTTATTCATTGCTACTTCATTTGATGTTTCAAAGCGCATTTTGGAAGTTTTTCGTTTCAAACTTAGGACTTAGGATATTTTTGTAGTGTGGATCCTAGTGTCAAATGTTGATGCCACTTGTCACCTGGGGTTTCAGCATGCTGTCAATTTTTATAAAAAAAAACAGTGGAAATATGGAATACGGCACTCGTTCAGAATGTTTTTAAATTCTAAGTGGTGTGAATCGCCTTGGAGTATCAAATTCTAGCAATGAAATGCCAGGTCCCGCTTTTCAAATAAAAACAGTGTTTCTTTTAGATTCACAAGCTTATTTTCGGATGGAAGAGGTTGAAAAATCCTAATGTTTGATAATTTGCCCTCCCTAGAGGGTGTTTTTTGGGGGTGGTTCATTGTACCAGAAATTCTAATGGGGGTTTTTACATTAAGTTTTAAACGATCAATTCTAGTGTAAATGAATATTTTTCTGGAAAATGCCTAAAAAAATGCCTTATGTGCAATAACGCCTGTTAGTGGGTGCCGTTTGTCAATCATGCAGTTTCAAAGGCTCAAAATTACCAAAAATGGTCATTTTTTTAGTTTACAGTTTATTTTTGAGAAAAAAGGTAGAAAAACCTTTATGTGTGATAATTTGCACCCCCCCCCCACCCGAGGGTGTCCTCAGGGGTGGTACAATGTGCCACGCGGACCGTTATTGTTAGGAGTCCTCAGAAGATGATTAATTCTAATGTAAATGAATTTTTTCGCTGGAAAAATGCCCCCAAAAAATGACATATGTGCAATAATGCCTGCTAGAGGGTGCCGTTTGTCAGTCATTTATTATCAGAAGGCTCGGGATTACCATTGAACATCACAATCTAGCAATGAAGTGGTAAGTTTCCACCGTCCAATTAACAAGAATGGTCATTTTTAGTTCACAAAATTTATTTTTCAGAGAAAACGGTTGAAAACCCTTTGGTGTGATAATTTGCCCCCAGAGGGTGTCGTTGGGTTTGGTACACTCTGCCACGCTGGATTTATTGTTAGGAGTCATCAGAAGATTCGGAAATGATTTTTTTCACCTAGAGGGTGCTTTGTTTCAACCATTCAGTGTCACAGGCTGACACTGAGAAAATAATAGCAAGAAAAAATAAATAAAACATGGAAATAAATCACATATCTTGAACACCAAATTCACTTGTTTTGGACAAAGTTAGATAATACTCTAAGAAACATCAGTAAACTATCATTCTCTAAGAAAACATCTCTGAAAATTCTCTAAGAAGGACCCTACAAAAGGCTAGGATCATATTGTTAAAAATGAACAATTGCTATGTCTGGGTTTATAATACCCTTGTAAAATCACTACTTTGCAAGCACGAGCAATTCATAGATAACCGAACTCTAATAATCAGTTTTCCCCCTCTTCGTCTCATTTATTGCAGGCATGGGAAACACACAAACACCATTTTAACGATTGGAACTTGGGGATTTTTATTGCATGGTAATGACTATCATGTAGAAAGTATTCCTCGCTACAGAATATTGGAAAGGGTTTCTTGGACGATTTGATTAAGGCACAGTTCTATTGGATGGAAATTGTCTTTTCGAGTCCTAACAGGAACGAAAATTATAGGAATATAATGATCCTTTGAGGAATGCACTGACAGAAAATAAAGTCTCAAAAATTATTATGTAACAAGCCACGTGGACTCTGAAGAGACATACCACGTGAGAATCCGTCATCCATAACATTCCTCATTACCTAAGTAGTAAAGAAAAACGACTTGAAGGAAAAAACACCTTGGAAGAGAAAATAAGTGCCTTGAAAGTGTCGAAGAAAAATGTCTTAAGAGAACCTTTTGAAGTGTCATAGAAAGCGCCTTGAAGAAAATGTATTAATAGACGTCTTGAAGTGTTTTAGAAACATCTTGAATCGTCTTGAAGAAAAATGTCTTCGAAAAAGGTCTTTAAACGTCTTAATGAAAAATGTCTTAAGAAGTGACTTGAAGTGTCTTAGAAAACATCTTGAAGGGTCTTAGAAAAAAGTCTTAGTAAACGTCTTAAGAAACGTCTTGAAATACTTTAATTAAAATTTCTCTGTCTGGCGCTGCCATTGCGTAAGACCCATGTGTTTTCACTGCCGGTAAGCTATTTCAAATAAATTCATTAAGTCACGCATGAGTCCTAACTTCAATTATTAAACACCCCCTGTGATGTAACGCCTGTTGAGTCACGGAAGGTTGCGTCATCCTCTATTACATAGCAACCTAATGCAACACCTGCTGGCTTGAGCGCTTGTAATGTAGGATAACTGACCCTTTGAAATCAAGGGGCTGCGCTTATATTGCACAGGTTCACGTAATAACGTCTTGAGGCACTAGAAGCTCCACTTGTACACCCTCTATCTGATGCTTTAAAATTGTTGAGGGGACACTACTTAAGTGTTGCTTTCTCTTTGTCGATTCAATTTTACGCGTGGACATGTTAAAGATAATTTTTCGAATTAAATTTTCACCAGGATTGAATTGTCTAGAGAATAAATCCTTGGGAAAGAGGGATTTTCCCGGGGAGGAGTAGTCAGGTTTCCTGGCATTATTGAAAAATCGATCAGAAATTAAATGGAAAAAACAATTTGTTTTCAACTGAAAGTAAGGAGCATTATTAAAAATTAAAACGAACAGTAATTATTAGTATATGAGGGGGGCTACCCCTCCATAATACCTCGCTCTTCACGCTTTAGTTTGAATTCCGTCCCAATTCCTTAAGAACGACTACTGAAACATTATGTTCGTTGAATCAAAAAAGTTTTTTTTTATATAGTAAAAAAGTTTAGCGTAAAGAGCCAGGTATTGTGGAGGAGTAACCCCAGTCTTATAAGTAATCATAGGCAGCGCAATATCGCTGCCTAAGTAAAGAACGATGTTGGCACAAAGTATTATCTTTTCCCTTTAGACCAGGACACTTTGTATCGAAGGAGTTGTCATAGAAAACTTCGAAAAGGGCTCATTCGATTGGATATTGGAGTGACTTGTGCCCTTTTTGATAGTCGAAAGTGATTGGAAGGCAACTAACACCCTTTCCACGCCCACCATTTACCCAAACACATCCAAACAAAATTTTGAGATGGCCATTTTGTTCAGTGTAGTTGATTTCCAGATAGAAAATATGTTTTTTGAGGAGGACACTCCCCTACAGCCCTCAGGGCAAAGGTTTTAAGTTTTGCCCTGGGGGCATATAAGAACGATGTTTGCACAATGTATTATTTTTTTTTTCCTTTAGACCAGGGTACTTCGTATCGAAGAAGTTGTCGTAGAAACTTCAAAAAGGGCTCATTCAATTTGAATTGGAGTGGCTTGTGCCCTTTTTAATAATCGAAAGCGATTGGAAGGCAACCAACACCCCTTCCACACCCACCATTTCCTGAAACACATCCAATCAAAATTTTGAGATAGCCATTTTGTTCAACATAGTTGATTTCCAGATAGAAATAATGTTCTTGAGGAAGACACTCCCCCACAGCCCTCAGGGCAAGGGATGTAAGTTATACCCTGGGGGGCATATAAGGTTTTTATAGAAAGCGTTGTCGTAGAAACTTCAAAAAAAGCTCATTCAATTGGAAATTTAAAGGGCTTGTGCCCTTTTTAATAGTCGAAAGTGATTGCCGGCATCTAACCCCTGTCTCACGCCCACCCATTTCCCCAAACCCATCCAATCAAAATTTTGAGATAGCCATTTTGTTCAAAGTAGTTGAAAGTTCTGGAAATTAGGTCTTTGAGGATGACAACCCCCCACAGCCCTCAGGGCAAGGTTTGCAAGTTATACCCTGGGGGCATATAAGGTTTTTATTGAAAGCGTTGTCATAGAAACTTCAAAAAGGGCTCATTCGATTGTAAATTGAAATGGCTAGTGCTCTTTTTAATAGTCGAAAAAATGATTGGAAGGCAACTAACACCACTTCCACGCCCACTATTTCCCCAAACACATCCAATAAAAATTTTGAGATAGTCATTTAGTTCAACGTAGTTGAAAGTTCTGGAAATCAGGTCTTTGAGGATGACAACCTCCAACAGCCCCCAGGGCAAGGTTTGTATGTTATGCCCTGGGGGTATATAAGGTTTTTTATAGAAAGCGTTGTCGTAGAATCTTCAAAAGGGGCTAATTCGATTGGAAATTGAAATGGTTAGTGCCCTTTTTAATAGTTGAAAGTGATTGGAAGGCAACTAACACCCCTTCCATGCCCACCATTTCCCCAAACACATCGAATTCAAATTTTCATATAGCTATTTTATTACACGCAGTTGAAAGTTCTGTAATTATACATTTGAGCAGAACACTCTCCCCCACAGTCTTAGGGATCCGGGTTATAAGTTATGCCCTGGGGGCATATAAGGTTTTAATTGAAATCTTTGTCGTAGAAACTTGAAAAAGAGCTCATTTGATTGGAAGTTCAAAGGGCTAGTGCCCTTTTTTAATAGTCGAAAGTGATTTAAGGGCAGCTGACCCCCCTCTCACCCACCTTTTCCTAAAACACATCCAATCAATTTTTCAGACACCCATTTTGTTCACCGTAGTTGAAAGTTTTGGAAATTCTGTCTTTAAGGATGACAAACCCTCCCCCCCCCCCACAACCTTCAGGGCAAGGGTTGTAAGGTATAACCTGGGGGCATATAAGGGTTTTACAGAAAGCGATGTTGTAGAACTTCAAAAGGGCTCATTCAACTGGAAATTGAAGGGGCTAGTGCCCTTTTAATAGTCGTAAATAATTGAAGGGCAACAAAACCCCCTCTCACGTCCACCATTTCCCTAAACACATCCAATCAAAATTTTGAGATATCTATTTTGTGTTCAACGTCATTGAAAGTTCTGGAAATTAGGTCTTTTAGGATGATAACCCCCTCAGAGCCCTTAGTGCAAGGGTTGTAAGTTATGCCCTGGGGGCATATAAGGTATATATCGAAAGGTGCTTAGAAATTTCAAAAAGGGCTCATTTGATTGGAAATTGAAAGGGCTAGTGCCCATTTTAATAGTCGAAAGTGAGGGGAGAGTAATTAACCCCCCTCTCACGCCCACCATTTCCTCAAACACATTTAATCAAAGTTTAGAGATAGCCATTTTGTTTAACATAGTTGAAAATTCTGGAAATTATGTAGTTGAAGATGACAAACCCCCCATAGCCCCTAGGGCAAAGGTTGTAAAATATACCCTGGGGGCATATTCGGTTTTTATAGATAGTTTTGCCGTAAAAACTTCAAAAGAGGCTCATTCAATGGAAATTGAGAGGGCTAGTGCCATTTTTAATCGTTGAAAGAGATTGGAGGGTAGCTTACCCCCCTCTCACACCCACCATTCCCCCAAAGACATCTGATCAAAATTTTCAGATAGCCATTTTGTTCAACGTAGTAGAAAGTTCTGGAAATTAGGTCTTTGAGGATGACAACTCCCCCCCATCCCTCAGGGAAAGGTTTGTAAGTTATGCCCTGGTGGCATATAAGGTTTATATTGAAACCGTTGTCGTAGAAACTTCAAAAGGGCTCATTTGATTGGAAATTGAAAGGGCTAGTGCCTTTTATAATAGATGAAAGTGATTGGAGAGAAACTAACGCCCCTCTCACGCCTACAATTTCCCCAAACACATCCAATCAAAATTTTGAGACAGCCATTTTGTTTAACGTAGTTAAAAGTTATGGAAATTAGGTCTTTGAGGATGAAAACCCCCCTCACAGCCCTTAGGGTAAGGGTTTTAATTTATGCCCTGGCGGCATATAAGGTGTTTATAGAAAGTGTTGTCGTAGAAACTCAAATCGGCTCATTCGACTGAAAATCGAAGGCCTAGTGCCCTTTTTAATAGTCGAAAGTGATTGGAAGGCTTGACTTTTTTATAGTAAAGATCGATGTGGGTACAATGTATTATTGGTTGTTTTGTTTTTTTTTTTTTTTTTTTTTTAGACCAGGGCACTTCGTATCGAAGGAGTTGTCTTTGGAACTTCGAAAAGTACTCATTCGATTGAAAATAGAAATTGCTGATGCCCTTTTTAATAGTCGAAAGTGACTGGAGGGCAACTAATCCCCTCCCACTCCCACGCTCCCATTTGCTCAGTTTTGTTTGAAAACTAAATGTTGTCTTAAGATTAAATCAAAATGCGTTGTGGTAATGTTAATTCCCAATAAGGAATCTCAGCAATATCCCAAGAATGACTGAGGGTATTATGTTCAAACTTTCGGGGCTACTTCTGCTCTTTCAATTTAACCAAATCAAATAGCGTAAGTGTATCCAAGCTATCAAAGAAAAGTAAACAGATTTTTTTACGAATGGTATCAAGTTTTCCATTTTAGGTCACTAGAGGAGGTATGAAGCTAAATTAAACACAAATATTTGTACCCAGATTTTTAAAAGGGTGTATGTTGTTTAAAAATTGCTGAAATTTGTCTCCAGCATACAAATAGCAGGCCAAACTACAATGTCTTTAAAAAAAACAAAAAGACTTAAAGTATTATTTTATTTTTCCCTGAAAGACTTTGTCAATATTAAACGAACAGAAATTTATTAAAAAAACTTTTTTCCACAAAATAAGTTTTTCAAGAAAAGTAAAGAACTCTCCATTAAACCAAAAATGAGCACAAATAAAATCAAATAATTTACAAAGCGTGAAACTACCACAAATCAGCATCGATAAATAATGAAACCCAAATCGAACAGAAATTACAATAATAACCGAGTCAAACTCAAAACGAGCAGAAATTAACATGATTTGGGCTCAAAGCCCCTAAGCCTTCCCAAGGCCAGAACATAATTTGCACTTGACTGAAAAAAATACAAATAATTTGTATTGTTAGTTTAATATACATATACTGAGATTTAGTAATTAAAATGTTAATATTATTTGATTTATTAAAGTTATAAAAGTAAAAAAAAAAACAGCTATATTTTTTCAGTAAAGTGTTAATTATGTTCTGGCTTTGGGAAGGCTTAGGGGTATTTTTTGAGCCCAACTCATGTTAATTTCTGCTCGTTTTTAGTTTGACTCGGTTATTTATTGTAATTTCTGTTCGTTTTGGGTTTAATTTATTTATCGATGCTGAGTTGTGGTAGTTTCACACGCTTGGTAGATTATTTGATTTTATTTTTTGTTCTTTTTTGGTTTAATGGAGTTCTTTACTTTTCTTTGAAAAACTAATTTTGTGGAACAACTTTTTTTTTAATTAATAACCATCAAAGGTTACCAATCAAAGGTACGAGCGTGAGAAAATTTGCCTGATTTTTGAAAAAAGGACAAAACCCCCCTAAAGTCATAGAATCTCAATGAAAATCACACCATCAGATTCAACGTATTAGAAAACCCTACTGTACAAGTTTCAAGTGCTTCTCTGAAAAATGTGAAATTTTGAATTTTCTGCCAGAAGAAAAGATCAACGGATGCGTGATCTTTGTGACGTTTTTTCTCAGGGGCGATTGTACCGGCCCAGTGGTCCTAGAATATTTTGAGAGGGCTTATTCGAACGGAAATTAAAAGTTCTAGTAACCTTTCTAAGTGACCCAAAAAATTAGAGAGTAACTAGGCTCCCTTCCACGCCCCTGTGTCTCAGAAATCGTCCGATATAAATTTTGAGATAGCCGTTTTGTTCAGCATAGTTGAAAGGCGGAATAACTATGCCTTTGGGGATATCATGACCCTCCTATAGCCCCTGGGGAAAGGTCTTTAAGTTACAAAATTTGTCTATTGTTTTACAATAGGCAAATACATTTTTCAGGGGGGAATTTTCTTCTGGTGGGATTTCCCATGGGTATAATTTTTCATGAGGAGGGTAGTCACTAGGGGTGTGAATTTTTTCAGGTAAATATTACGCAGGGGGATTTTTTCAGAATTCCTATACTAAATTCTTCTTATGTCTTAGTGTCTCTTTGCCGACTCAATTTTACACGTGGAGTTCTTGAGGCAACTGTACGGATAACTTTCTTCACTAGGATTATGAATTGTCTAGAGAATAAATCCTTGGGGAGGAGTGATTTTTCCGTGGCGGAGTAGCCAGATTTCTTGGCATTATTTGAAAAACGATCAGAAATTAAATTAAAAATCAAGTTCCTTCACCCGAAAATAAGGAGCAATATCAAAGCTTAAAAACGAGCAGAAATTATTACGTATATGAGGGGGTTACTCTTCCACAACACCCCCTACAGCCTCTAGAGCAAGTGTTGTAAGTTCTATAAGTTACCAATTGATACAATATACAAGGTTGACTATTTGAAAAAGGGGGAATATTTTACCACGAGTCTCCAAAAACTCAGGAATCCTGAGTCTTATTTTTTTTAATTAATTTCAGAAAATACTGAGAGGGGTGTTGAAAAAAAACAAACAAAATTTGCATGCTGGTTGTCAACAGGGTGTATCAGTATTATCTAGTTGAAACGGATGAGGATATCAAGTTGAAACTTTCAAGTTATGCTGATGGGTAGACCCCGGCGCCGCGCCGATAAGGGAAGACCAGTGGCGGCGGGGCCAAAAACAGCACGCCGCGCCGCGCCGCGCCGCCTGTAAGATGTCGGCGGCGCGCCGCCGGTAGGATGTCGGCGGCGCGCCGCCGGCGTGATCAATGTTGACCGCAAACATTAATGTTTTTCATCAGTCTTTCTCAAATCACATGCTTAATTTACAACAGATTCGAGCCTATTCATGAGTTTCAAAACAATTCACAAGTCGCTGGCTGGAAACTGGTCTTCTTCGTTATTCATCAAGAGAAGTAGAAATGTAGTAGAAACGAAATGGCTGTGGCGTTTCAGAACCCTTGCATAATACGAGTAGTTGAATTATCTATTAGTTATGTATTCTTAACATAAATAATTATCAAAATTAGTAGTTTTTTTTTCATCGAGCATTACTGCATATACAACTTCAAATACCGTATCACAAAATTCGTCAGTTATCTGGGTAAAAACTTTGAGTATAACTTTGAACTTAAAAGCTTAGTTTTTTCATAATGCCCTTGGTGCCTAAATCTGTTTTGTCCCCTTTAAAACAGTTGAAATGGTCGAATTTGATATTGATTGTTTTTTTTATCTCTTTTGGATTCTTAAAAGACTTCTTCTATTAAAAACTGGTTTTTTAATTACAATTTAAAAAAAATGCATTTTAAAGTTTTTTGGCTTCTTTATAGAATTATGTCATGTAGGCTAAGGCTGAACTGCTGCTCTTTTGGATATTATTCGTTTTTTTTTTCCTTTGGGGATTCATTCCAAATTATAAATTGATAAATACCTAATATCAGTCAATTATAAACTGCATCTAAAAGGAGTAAATTTATCAAATTGAAAAATACATGATGAACACTTCACATGAGAACACTTCAATTACAATGAAACAAAAAACGCTTATGGTTTATTCGGTATGAAGAAAAAATTAAATGCCAGCTATTTTCTGGTAAAAAAATGAAAAGCTCATCCGTTCTAAATGTAATTAAATGAAATAATATGCAGACTCAAGTAGCTCCAGGAAGATGTTGAGATTTTCATCCTAGTTTCGTCACTTTTAATTCAAGTAAATTGTTTGGACACCTAGTATCAGTTATTGAGTTTTAAGCTTTAATTTCCAAATGCTCACAAAAATTTACCAAATTTAAGAAAGTCGCAACAATAAGTCACCTGTGGTCAAAATACTCAAAGACTCCTCTTAGATTCCCACCCAGGCTCAAAGCTTCTGCTATGGTCATTTCCATGGAAATCTCCAAAGACTTTCTTTTTAAAATAGCTTTCAAGCGTAGTTAGGGGTATTTAACCTTTTTTGCTTTTCTTCAAAGCTTTGAAAAAGTGTTATAAATGTTCCAAATGTTACATTTGTTATATTTGTGCATATTTTTTGGTAATCATTTGTGCGGTGATCGAATTTTTTTAACCACTGTAGATATGTAAGAACGTTGCAACATCTAGTACCCTGAGGTCATAAGACTGACAAAGACTCCTCCATGAACCTCCCAAATTGAAAATTTAATATGACCTGGCCTTTCAATGTAACTTGGGCACTGGACCAAGGGCGCCATTGTCACTCGAGCGTAACGTTAGGTGGGGATGTCGATATCGCTTTCGTCACACCAATTCGTTTTAGTGTGAATCTGCCCTGGTACTTATGAATGAATGTTTTCAAATTAAACACGCTTCATCAATAAGAAAAAAAAAAAAAACGGTTGGACGCATATGTCCCTTTTCCTTTGGGCGATAAAACCATGCAAGTGCTGTATCAAGTATAAACTCACGAAATCTTGTTAATTTTTGTCAACTTTTCAACTTTTGGCATCCCTGCTTTCATATAAAAAAAATCAAGGTACTATCACTTAAATATAATAACTCCCTATGCCCCCCCCCCTATGGATACTATCTTGATAGGACACCGTCTCTGCTTTAAATAAAAAAAAAATAATTACTTATTGGCAACCCCTGCTTTCAAAATAAATCGAGGTATTATCATTTAAATATGATAGCTCTCACTACCCCCCCCCCTCTGGATACCACCTTGATAAAATGCCGTCTCTGCTTTTAATTAAAAAAAAATAACTTTTTGGGATCCCTGCTTTCAATAAAAAAATTCCGAGATATTATCATTTAAATGTAATACCCCCCTAACCCCCCCCCCCCCCCTCTGGATACCACCTTGATAGGATACCGTCTCAGCTTTTCATTAGAAAAATCCGTTACTTAATAATTAACTAGGTCACTATATGGTTCAAACAAACACGCAAAATAACGTTAAACAGCTTAGTGTTCCTCGAAAAAAAAATTGAGGGTATGAGTAAAAGGGTACAAAGACAACAACAAAAATGTCGAAATTATTCAGATATACTTCAATTATTAGAAAACTGAGTCATAGATTCGCCTTGGCATTCATAAGATCCAAAGAATCTAACTAAAAGGGAGCACACACCAAAGCCAAATTAGGCCAGTAGCCTATGAGAAATCGAAAAATATCCAAGACAATGAACAAGTCTTAATGGGGGCCCTGGTTCTATCAAAATATTTCAATGGTTTTCCCAGGGAATTTGATATCATTTTCTTCTGTCTCCGCTTTAAATGAAAAAATAATTATCCTTTTGGCATCCCTGCTTTCAATAAAAAAAAAAAAAGGTATTATCACTTAAAAATGATAGCCCCCTATCCCCCCATATAGGCAGTAATTTACAATTTCTTTATCAGTCATATTTTTGGGGTAGCTTCCGAACAATTGAGTATTAAACATTCAGGCGTTTCAACAATTGAGTATTAAACATTAAGAAAATCTTATCTAAAAAAAACAGAAAAAAAAAACTGCAAACTTACAATTCAGCTGTAGAAAC
Organism: Artemia sinica; assembly: GCA_027921565.1. Taxonomy (NCBI): domain Eukaryota; kingdom Metazoa; phylum Arthropoda; class Branchiopoda; order Anostraca; family Artemiidae; genus Artemia; species Artemia sinica. The sequence goes on along the minus strand of JAPEVW010000614.1, from coordinate 9,927 downwards.
AATCTGTCGGCTATCAATTTCAAAATCCAACTGAAGGCTGAAGCTGTATAGCAGTTAATTCGTTCTATAATTCTATTCAACTTGAAAATAAAATTCGTGACTACTACGACGATATTAGAAATAGCGATTGGAAAACTACATTCAAAATGATTTAACTCATTTCATAAAGACGATACTGTTTTTTGTCAGCATATGAAGAACTGTGTATATTGCAATATTTGCAATTGCATATTGCATCTGTCTGGTTTTTTTATGCAAAGTAACAAAAGAGATGAAAATTAATGGACAAGAGAGTAGTGAAGAATTATGGTATGCAAAGTAATTTTGGCAGGGAAAGTCACTGGTGATAAATCGCTAGGGGTGGCACCGGATGATTGCGTGATTTTCGGGAATTAATTTTTTTTTTTTCGGGGTGAACGCATAGATTTTCGGGGAAATGCCCCGAAAATTCGGGATAGTGCAAGCCCTGCTTGATTTCTAATCAGGAAAATCGAAATACTAAACCACACGAGAAGGAAAAGTTCCGACTTTGCGGTTGACGCAATAAGAATTGCCGCAAAATTAATTTAAAGTCGAACGAAACGCCGCCACCTTTGTCGGCGGCGGCGCGCCTTTGGCACGCCGGCGGCGTTATGACACTTCGCGACCTTCGACCAGGCCTCTCGTCGGCGGCGTTCGGTCGATCCGCCGGCGCGGCGCCGGGGTCTACTGATGGTATGCTGAAGAATTTATTGGACGGTCCAGTCCCAACCCTTGTCTTTATTAGATACTCCCTCTCCATAACACTAATCGAAATTTTGAAAAATAAAATTGTGTACTAAATTGTCAAAAGGACTAATAATTATACCTCTGGGAGTGCAATGCCCTCCAAAGCCCCAGGGCAAGGACTATAATTTGTGTAATTTGCCTATTGTTTACATGTAGTATTTATCATTAGGGAAAGGGAAGATGCATGATCCAGTTTGGTCTGAAAAAGAAAATAATATTAAGTTGAAACCTTTCACTTCATTTTGAGAGGGATGTGATATTGCAGATACCTTTTTTTATAAACATGGTGCACATAGTATCTTTTGATTTATTTTAACACACGCCACTCAATATTCCCCGAAGCCTCACCTTAATACCCTTAGATTTTTCGAACATACCTAGAATCAAACATCCCCCCTTTTCGTAATGATAAATCCTGCAAGTAGTAAAGGACAAGTTTTGCATATTTTACAATCCTTGCTTTGGGGGACTATGGGACCTTTACATCCCCGGAGGCATAGCTGCTAGACCTTTTTTTCAGTTTTGAAACAAAATCACTTTTTCGAAAATTTGATTGGTGATGAGGGGAGGGAGCATCTAAAAAGGCCAAGTGGGACCTTTTTTAGATGCTCCCTTGCCTAGTTTCTGTAACATCCCCTCAAAATCTCTTTCACCTTAATTTTCTCAGTCATTCCTTAGATATGCGTCCTTCTGACAACAGTGTGTTTTATTGTATTTGACATCCCTCTCCAAAGCTGTGGCGGTTATATCATCTCCATGAGCCTAGGTACTTGAAGTTTTTTGACTGTTGATAACAAGATGTGTATTTAAAAGCTTGGGGGGGGGGCAATTGATTGAATTTTTTTTGAAGTTTGGGCGACTAAAAGGGCATGGGAAGGGACTGATGTCCCTTCAACCACGTTCCAAAACACCACTCAACTTGTCCTGAAAGTTTCAACTCAATACCCTCAACCATTCTTAAGATATTGTAGGTCCTCTTTTTTTGATAAACTGGATGCGCACAGTGCCTTTTGATTTAGCATAACATACCCTTTAATTTTCTGCAAAGCTTCACCTTGATTCCCTTAGCCTTTTCGGATACACCAAGAATCACATATTTACTCTTTCCTAATGATAAACCCTGCAAATGGGTAAAATGCAAAATTTAAATTGCTTGCCCCGGTACTATAGGGGGCATGGAAAACCTGGAAGTATAGCTATTAGACCTTTGACTAAATCGAACAAAATAAAAATTCAAAATGTTGAGCAGTGTTTTTGAGCAGAGGGTCATCTAGTAAGTAAGTTTTATTTGTAACCCGCAATATAAAATAAATACGGAGTAAAAAAAAGAAAAAAAATAATATAATCTACAAGAAATAATAAGGGAAAACACAACATAAAATAACGTAACAATATCGATAGAATCACTAATCTGGAAAAAATAAGTAAGAGGGGGTCACTGGCACATATCTTCTTTGAAGTATTGGTCCTCAGATCCTTAGCGATGTTGTCAAACAGCACTAGAGGGTCGATAAGTCCATAATGAAAATAATCTTGTGATTTTCTGTACCATCTTGGTAAATATAGCAGGAATTTACAATATTTAAAATAGCCTCTCCTTAGCTGAGACGGTCTTTTTTGGCGCATTAGAGGCTGAAACCGGAAAGAAAAAGAATTGCAGGAGAACAAAACTATGGTAAGTTTTACATAAGGCCTTGGCGGCTGTACCCCTTCTATTAGGTGAGATTTTACCATATGAGAAAGCGAATACACTGCAGAGCACTAGCAACCAGAGACGAGCATGTAGTCGAAAGTGCATCATAAAAAAGTAATCCCAAGCCATTTCTACTTTGAGACACACTTGAATAGCATTGTACCCACATGTAAAGGAGAAGCAGGTTAGAAATATAAAAACACAGAAACCCGCATTTTGAAGCATTTACAGAAAGCCCAATCATGCTCAAAGAATTAATCAAAACATTTAGATTCTTTGTGAGCCTTACCTAGTATGACTAACTAGAAGAACATCATCAGCATAGGCAATGTGACTAACAGCATTATTCTCTAAAAACACAGTAGTCTCCTACTGTGCATTCGCAAACAGTCCGCAAGCATAATTTTAAAATATAAGGAGACAGCACACCACTTTGCCAGACTCCCTTCTTTACTGAGATAGGCTCGGATATATCAGACATCCATTTTAACCAAACCCACGAATTGGAATACTAATAATGAAGAACTTTTACTAAGGAAGAATTAACTCCTGCTTTAGCTAAGCAGTGAAGCGCTTGCGAATGTACAATATTGTCAAAAGCACCCAAGATGTCAACAGAGCCAAAATAAAGTGGCCTTTTTGCATTTTTGCCGAGACTAGCAACTGACCGAGTATATGATGGGCTTGAGAACAAACCAAAACCGGCTCTAAGCCACTTGATAATCAGAAAAATCACATTTAGTCAAACTTCCAGGTAATTCGGCGTACTCGAACAGCTTGCTCATGAAGCAGGACACTGTAATAGGTCGATAACTGGAACACTGATCTGCGTACTTTCCCTTTTTTTCAAAACTGATGTTACGATTCCCGAAAGAAAACTATCTGGAACTAACGACTGGGCTAACACATCTGGAATAGGAGCTGAATGTGTGTTAACAATAATGGAACCACTTAATGGTGAAGTGATTGTAACACAGACCATCCATATCAGGAGCACTTGATTTCTTAACACCCTTTAAAGCCCGATAGATATCACCACTAGATATTGACAATATATGGACTTGCTGAGGAACTCTAGGAACAGTGTTATGCAATAAGGAAGAAAACATGGCCTGGATAGAATGATTAAATTTAGAAAAACACGATTTAGAAGACAATTTAGAAGACCAAGAGGAGGAGGAATGGCTGCTCTCTAATCCTCTATGTTTCAACATATCCTTAACATACCTTGAAAGTGTTTTTAACTAAATACCCTCAGTCGTTCTTTAGATATTGCTGTATTTCTTTTTTCACAAGCAGCAAGCGCACAGCGTGTTTTGGTTCTGTTCAGCATCCCTCTCACCACTTTTCCTTAAAGTTTAACCTTAATACCCGAGTCTTTTGGAGACACAGGATCAACTCTTTTCTGATGAAAAATTCTTTACGGTAACATGGGCAACTTGCATAATTATAGCTCATGGAGGCATGTTATTTGGAGGCAAGAAATGGAGGCATAGTTTATTTGACCTTTGAAATAATATGAATTGAATTGCTGTTTTACAAAACTTTGACCTGATATATTTTGGGCAAAAAGAGCATGGGGGGGGAATGAATACCCTCCAACGACTTTTGATGGATAAAAAAGGAAATAAAACTTTCAATTTTCAATCAAATGAACCTCCTCCAAAGTTTATACGACCACCCCTTCCATAAGAACCTATATATTAGTAACGAGCAACTTGCTTGTCTTGCAGCCCTTGCTCTGGAGACTCTGGGGGTGGGGTTTAACTCTGGAAGCGTAGTTTTTGGCCTTCGGATCATTTTGAACAAAATGGATGTCTTATAATTTTGATAGGACGTTCTCTCGGGGGAAAAGTGCCAGGGGGCATTGCTCTCCAATCACTTTTCACTCTTAAAAAGATAATTATAACTTTGTTTTCAATTAATTGAGCCTCCTCTGTAGTTTATAAATCCGACCACCCTTTTCAATAAAAACCGTATACTTTAATAACGGACAGCTTGCTTAACTTATAGCCCCTTTCCCGGGGGCTTGAAGGGAGGGGTCAAACTTATAAGCATAGTTATGTGATTTTTAAACTAATTTGAACAAAATGACTATTTAAAATTTTTTGATCGGAATCGTGTAGGGAAAAAGGTTGCGGGGGTGTTTTTGACCTCCGATCCCTTTCGACTGTTAAATAGGGAGGTTGTATTTTGGTTTCAAATTGAAATGAACCTCTTCCGAAGTTTTTACGACCACCCCTTCCATAAAAACCTCATATGTCAACAATGGGGCAGCTTGCATAGCTTACAAGCCCTGCCCCAGGGGCTGCGAGGGGTTTCGCCAACCCCAAATGCATGGTTATATAAGCCTTTGGACTATTTTGAAAAAATGACTATTCAAATTTTTTAACGGATCAATTTGGGGGGATAGGTTTGTAAGGGGAAACTGCTGGCTGCCCTCCGCTCACTTTTGACTCTTTAAAAGAGAGCTAGAACTTACAATTTCCAATAGGATAAGCCCCTCCGAAGTTTATACGACCAACCCTTTCATATGAAATGCCTCTGGGGAAAAATGAACAATATAACATGGAGCCTTAGGCTTTGTTGTATCGACAAGACTATAGCATTGCCTCTGATATTTTTCATGTTAGTGTCCTAACTTAAATCCGTTTTTTCCGCTGTATTAGCTTCTAATCTTTTTTTTTTTTTTTTTTTTTTTTTTTTTTTTTTTTTTTTTTTTTTTTTTTTTTTTTTTTTTTTTTAGCAAAATTCACAATGGACCAGATTGTTGGATTTTAAAAATCCTCTGCTAATCTCAAGTGAGACATAGATATGGTTTGTAGTTGGATACAGGACCAAAAGTTGTCCATTCTGGAACAGCTTAACCTTGCAGTTGCAAGCTTCTTCAGATAGTTTGTCATAACAAAAATTTTCCTCACAGCCTGCTTCTTTGTTCTGATTGGTTTTGTTACTTCATTATTTTTCTTTCTATTACTATTCTTTGCCTCCCTTAAAGCAAAGGTAGCTTCTATCCAATCCTTCACTGGTGTATCAGTGAGCAATTTTATTCCACCCTTCTTTTCTTAATCTACACTCGTATGGATAAGAAGATGGCAGTACAAGCGGGGACGGGGCTGGACTTGGAACATCTGATAACAACCTGACGTGTCCCCTGCTTCATAGGTCAAGAAACGTTTGGTCCTTCTGTACTATATGAGTTTGAAAATATTAGTCATACGAGTTAACTGAATTGAAAGGAGATAAGAGTGTTTTTTTTAGATCCCTTCTGGATGTTTGATGGCTCGAAATCTAAATAGGAGGGCATTTTCTTTCTTACCAGCTCAGCTATATCATCAAAATGGTGGTAGATCTTCAAGGATTGTTTTGACCATCCTTGTGTACATAGATCGATTGTACTGACACTTAAATTGGCCAACGATTTTTAATATCCCAGGGTTGGCAGGCGATGGCTGTAATGGGCTGGTGGTTGTCAACAGTATGACCCCATGTTACTGAGGGTGGTTTAAGACATTTGGATAAAGATGAGGATAGTGATGTGTTCTGTTGTCACTAGCTTTTATAGCATACGAAAGAGTCACTCGAATAATTCTTGTACATACCCCTTGTCCTCTTTATTAAACACAAAGTACTTTCAATATCAGCCCTAGCTGTGTTTCTAAAATTTCTTCCTTAAGACTCTATAAGCAACTTCACAAACTATTTAATAAAAGTTTTACTTCCATCTTTCGTCTTCCTACGTCCATAAATTCCTGTAAGGTAGCTGCTCTTTCTAAATTTCCGCTTTAAATTAACCCTATACACTACTAGATTGTGATCTTTGCTTTTTTACATCAATAACCACCCTTTTATATGCCTTAGTATCAGGCTAAACTTAAAACTTGGCGCTTCTAGACCAAACTGTATTTTTTTTTTGCCGTTCCGTATTTGCCATGTTTTTTTGGGGAAATTTTCCAAAACTTCAGGATAGTAGTGTAAACAATGAACAGGACGCAATTGATGAGCCAAAAGTAATAGAAGAGAGAGGTGATACCGAGCTCTCAGCTGATGATTTCTTGAGAGACATCTGACAGTTTGTGAGTGGGCAGGAATTCCTCTTTTTTTAAAATCACTTTCTTGTGAATAGGCAGCAAGGTGTTTTTTTGGAGTTCACCTGGCACTTTATCAATTAATTAAAAAGTTTTTTCCACAAAATAAGTTTTTCTCAAAAGAAAAGTTAAGACCTCCATTAAACAAAAAATGAGCAAAAGTAAAATCAAATACTCTAGCAAGCGTGAAACTACCACAATCAGCATCAATAATAAATGAAACCCAAGACGAACAGAAATTACAACAAATAACCGAGTCAAACTCAAAACGAGCAGAAATTAACATAAGTTTGGGCTCAAAACCCCTATGTCTTCCCAAGCCAGAACATAATTTGCACTCTACTGAAAAAAAAGTACAAATGAATGTGCATTGTCAGTTTTTAATCTTCATATACTGATATTTAGTAATCAAAATGTTAATATTATTCGATCTATTAAAGTTATAGAAGTAAAAAAAAATTATATTTTTTTTCAGTAAAGTGCTAATTATGTTCTGGCCTTGGGAAGGGATAGGGGTTTTTAGCCCAACTTATGTTGGGCTCAAAAAATATAATGTTGATGGTTTGTCATCCTTAAAGAACCCTAATTTCCAAAACTTTCAACTACGTTGAATAAAATGACTATCTAAAAATTTTGATGGATGTGTTTGGGAAAAGTGGGCGTGAAAGGGGGGTTAGTTGCCTCCAATCACTTTCGACTATTAAAAAGGACACTAGCCCTTTGAATTTTCAATCGAATGAGCCTTTTTTTGAAGTTTCTACGACAACGCTTACTATAAAAACCTTATATGCCCCCAGGGCATAACTTACAACCCTTGCCCTTGAGGGCTGTGGGGAAGTGTCCTCCTCAAAAACATAATTTCTTTCTGAAAATCAACTACGCTGAACAAAATGGCTATCTCAAAATTTTGATTGGAAGTGTTTCGGGAAATGGTGGGCGTGGAAGGGGTGTTAGTTGCCTTCCATTCACTTTCGACTATTAAAAAGGGCACAAGCCACTCCGATTTCCAATTGAATGAGCCCTTTTTGAAGTTTTCTACGACAAATTCTTCGATACGAAGTGCCCTAGTCTAAAGGAAAAAAACAAATTAAAATAATACATTGTGCCAACATCGTTCTTATATGCCCCCAGGGGATAACTTAAAACCCTTGCCCTGAAGGTAGTGGGCGAGTGACCTCCTCAAAAACATATTTTTTGTCTGGAAATCAACTATGCTGAACAAAATGGCTATCTCAAAATTTTCTTTCGATGTGTTTCGAGAAATGTTGGGCGTGGAAGGGGTGTTAGTTGCCTTCCAATCACTTTTGACTATTAAAAAGTGCACAATCCAGTCCGATTTCCAATTGAATGAGCCCTTTTTTGGAGCTTCTACGACAACTTCCTCGATATGAAGTGCTCTGGTCTAAAGGAAAAAAAATAATACATTGTGCCAGCATCGTTCTTATATGCCCCCCAGGGCATAACTTAAGACCCTTGGCCTGAGAGTTGTGGGGAGTGACCTCCTCAAAAATAAATTTTCTATCTGGAAATCAATACGTTGAAAAAAATGGCTATCTCAAAATTTTGATTGGATATGTTTGGGGGAATGATGGGCGTGGGGAGGGGGGGGGGGGCTAGTTGCCCTTCAATCACTTTCGACTATTAAAAAGGGCACTAGCCACTCTAATTTCCAATCGAATGAGCCCTTTTCGAAGTTTCTACGACAACTCCTTCAATACGAAGTGCCCTGGTCTAAGACTAAGAAAAAAAAAATACATCGTGCCAACATCGTTCTTTACTTAGGCAGCGCTATTGCGCTGCCTATGATAAATCACAGCAATCCGGTATTTGTTAGAAAAAATCACTCAGTGATAATTTATTGCGCCCCCTGGCATTGGTCGCCCATAGGCTTTGACCTTGTGGGCCTATAGGTAAATCCAGGCCTGCTTAGTATCATGTAATGATCCTACCAGTCTTCGGTTTGCGATGACATAACTAATAAGGTTAGCTGTCATGTCATTCATGTGAATACTATATTAACTTATGGGCCATTTGATTACCAAATATTATATTGGTTATATGTGGATTGTTATACCTACAAAATTGCAGCAAATATTGTCTCTAACCATTACTGTTTTCTTTCCTAATGCCAAATTTATCTTGGCTAGGATACCATCTAACCATATTTCTACCAACCTATGCATTAAATTCCTTAAATGAGAATATCATATTTTTACCTGGGACTTCTAGCATTAAGTAAAATTTTATCTGAGTCACTATCTCCATCAGTCGGCTCTACAAGGACATATATTGTTTATGACTCCTACCGTGTACTTTTTATTCGTAAAATAAATTACCAGCATTCTATTATTAGTACCTTATCAACCTAACAAGACTTGGCAGATTTCTTATTTATCTTTGACAGGGTGGGTGCATATGCCACCCCCTATTCTTCCTGCCTGAGTAAATACAATTTATATCACCTAGTTTTCATGTTTCCTGCCCCAAGGATGTTAGTTTTCTGAAACTCCTAATAAGTCCAGTTCGAAGCGTCTGAATTTGTCAGACAAAATGTCTATACGATAGCTCTGTTTTAACGTCTTAACATTCGAGGTTATGATTTTCTTATTCTTTAAATCATTGAAATAATTATGGCCTTAGGAGAAGTAATTGTCCCAGAATCAGTGCAGGACGGGGACTAACATATTTTCTCAAGTATACACGAAACGCTTAAAACTGGCTTTGAACTGTACAGCAAGAAATCCATGGGGCCTCCAGTTAAATGTGGGCTTTATGCAATCTTTGGCCCATCTTGGTCACAACATGGTTTTCGACACTTGTTGATTTGGCTGCAGCCGTAGCTGCAACCTAGTAAAAGACGAACACTGCCCATAGTACCAAAAAAAAAGCCTGAAAACCCCCAAAAATGGTGTCAATCGAAACTCAAAGCCCACCATTAGAATTGCCTTAGTCGAAAACCCCATACGGCAAACTTACAGTCCCTTGATTTGAACAACAAGGAATATCCATTGGCTAAGATTACAAGAGAAGAGCATCTTTTTTTTCCTCACCTGCTAGTTGGGCACTGGAATATCTAAGAGAGCTGTTTTCATTTTCAAGGATTGTTTGACCGTCCATGTGTAAATAGACCGGTTTGTACTAACACTTAAATTGGCCATAGCTGAAACAAATTACAATAAATAATCGAGTCAAACTTAAACGAGCAAAAATTAGCATGCGTAGTCCCATGCTTCTCAAGACCAGTTTATAAATTGCACTTTAGTGAAAAAAAAAGACCGCGTGTTGTTAGTTTCATATACATATACTCATAGTTATGCCTTAAAGTTTTAATAATTTTTTTATTTATTATAGTAAAAATGTTAAAAAATTTAAATGTAT
>JAPEVW010000613.1:0-69154 GCA_027921565.1 Artemia sinica | reverse complement strand
TCGTCTCTGTGTCGTCTCTGTGTCGTCTTTGTGTCACAGAGACGACACAGAGACGACACAGAGAGACGACACAGAGACGACCCAGAGACGGCACAGAGACGACACAGAGACGAAACAGAGACGACGACAAAGAGACGACACAGAGACGGTACAGAGACGACACAGAGACGACAACAGAGACGACACAGAGACGACACAGAGACGACACAGAGTCGTCTCTGTGTCGTCTCTGTGTCTGTGTCGTGTCTGTGTCGTCGTTTGTGTTCGTCTCTGTGCCGTCTCTGTGTCGTCTCTTTGTCGTCGTCTCTGTGTCGTCTCTGTGTCGTCTCTGTGCCGTCTCTGGGTCGTCTCTGTGTCGTCTCTGTGTCTGTGTCGTCTCTGTGTCTGTGTCGTCTCTGTGTCGTCTCTGTGTCGTCTCTGTAGTCGTCTCTGTGTCGTCTTTGTGTCACAGAGACGACACAGAGACGACACAGAGAGACGACACAGAGACGACACAGAGACGGCACAGAGACGACACAGAGACGAAACAGAGACGACGACAAAGAGACGACACAGAGACGGCACAGAGACGACACAGAGACGACACAGAGACGACACAGAGACGACACAGAGACGACACAGAGTCGTCTCTGTGTCGTCTCTGTGTCTGTGTCGTGTCTGTGTCGTCGTTGTGTCGTCTCTGTGTCTGTGTCGTCTCTGTGTCGTCTCTGTGTCATCGTCTCTGTGTCGTCTCTGTGTCGTCTCTGTGCCGTCTCTGTGTCATCTCTGTGTCGTCTCTGTGTTGTCTCAGAGACGACACAGACACAGAGATGACACAGACACAGAGGACGACACAGAGACGACACAGACACAGAGACGACACAGAGACGACTCTGTGTCGTCTTTGTGTCGTCTCTGTGTCGACAAAGAGACGACACAGAGAGGACGACACAGAGACGACACAGAGATGACACAGAGACGGCAGAGAGACGTTACAGAGATGACACAGAGACGACGACACAAAGACGACACAGAGACGACACAGACACAGAGACGAAACAGAGACGACACAGAGACGACACAGAGACACACGACACAGAGACGACACAGAGACGACACAGAGACAACACACAGAGACGACACAGAGACGACACAGTCTCTGTGTCATCTCTGTGTCGTCTCTGTGTCGTCTCTGTGTCGTCTCTGTGCCGTCTCTGTGTCGTCTCTTTGTCGTCGTCTCTGTGTCGTCTCTGTGTCGTCTCTGTGCCGTCTCTGGGTCGTCTCTGTGTCGTCTCTCTGTGTCGTCTCTGTATCGACACAGAGACGACACAGAGACGACACAGAGACGACACAGAGTCGTCTCTGTGTCGTCTCTGTGTCTGTGTCGTCTCTGTGTCGTCGCTGTGTCGTCTCTGTGTCTGTGTCGTCTCTGTGTCGTCTCTGTGTCGTCGTCTCTGTGTCGTCTCTGTGTCGTCTCTGTGCCGTCTCTGTGTCATCTCTGTGTCGTCTCTGTGTTGTCTCAGAGACGACACAGACAAAGAGATGACACAGACACAGAGACGACACAGAGACGACACAGAGACGACACAGACACAGAGACGACACAGAGACGACTCTGTGTCGTCTTTGTGTCGTCTCTGTGTCGTCTCTGTGTCGACACAGAGACGACACAGAGAGACGACACAGAGACGACACACAAAGATGACACAGAGACAGCAGAGAGACGTTACAGAGATGACACAGAGACGACGACACAAAGACGACACAGAGACGACACAGAGACGACACAGACACAGAGACGAAACAGAGACGACACAGAGACGACACAGAGACACACGACACAGAGACGACACAGAGACACACGACACAGAGACGACACAGAGACGACACAGAAACAACACACAGAGACGACACAGAGACGACACAGAGACGGCACAGAGATGACACAGAGACGACACAGAGACGACGACACAGAGACGACACAGAGACGACTATTTGTCGTCTCTGTGTCGTCTCTGTGTCGACACAGAGACGACACAGAGAGACGACACAGAGACGACTCTGTGTCGTTTCTGTGTCGTCTCTGCTTCGACACAGAGACGACACAGAGAGACGACACAGAGACGGCACAGAGACGACACAGACACAGAGACGACACAGAGACGACACAGAGACGACACAGAGACGACATAGAGACGGCACAGAGACAACACAGAGACGACAAACAGACGACGACACAGAGACGACACAGAGACGAGACAGAGACGACACAGACACAGAGACGACACAAAGACGACACAGAGACGACGACACAGAGACGACACAGAGACGACACAGAGACGACACAGACACAGAGACGACACAGAGACGACACAGAGACGGAGACGACACAGAGACGACACAGAGACGACACAGAGACGACACAGAGACGACACAGAGACGCACAGAGACGACACAGAGACGACGACAAAGACCGACACAGAGACGACACAGACACAGAGACGACACAGAGACGACTCTCTGTGTCGTCTCTGTGTCGTCTCAGTGTCGTCTCTGTGACACAGAGACGACACAGAGACGACACAGAGACGACACAGACACAGAGACGACACAGAGACGACACAGAGACGACACAGAGAGTCGTCTCTGTGTCTGTGTCGTCTCTGTGTCGTCTCTGTGTCGTCGTCTCTGTGTCGTCTCTGTGTCGTCTCTGTGCCGTCTCTGTGTCGTCTCTGTGTCGTCTCTGTGTTGTCTCTCTGTGTCGTCTCTGTGTCAACACAGAGACGACACAGAGACGACACAGAGTCGTCCTCTGTGTCGTCTCTGTGTCTGTGTCGTCTCTGTGTCGTCTCTGTGTCTGTGTCGTCTCTGTGTTGTCTCTGTGTCGTCTCTGTGTCGTCTCTGTGTCGTCGTCTCTGTGTCGTCTCTCTGTGTCGTCTCTGTGTCGACACAGAGACGACACAGAGACGACACAGAGACGACAAAGAGTCGTCTCTTTGTCGTCTCTGTGTCTGTGTCGTCTCTGTGTCGTCTCTGTGTCGTCTCTGTGTCGTCTCTGTGTCGTTTCTGTGTCGTCTTTGTGTCACAGAGACAACACAGAGACGACACAGAAAGTCGTCTCTGTGTCTGTGTTGTCTCTGTGTCGTCTCTGTGTCGTCTCTTGGTCGTCTCTGTGTCGTCGTCTCTGTGTCGTCTCTGTGTCGTCTCTGTGCCGTCTCTGTGTCGTCTCTGTGTCGTCTCTGTGTCGTCTCTGTGTCGTCTCTCAGTGTCGTCTCTGTGTCGACACAGAGAACACACAGAGACGACACAGAGTCGTCTCTGTGTCGTCTCTGTGTCGTCTCTCTGTGTCGTCTCTGTGTCAATACAGAGACGACACAGAGACAACACAGAGAGTCTCTGTGTCGTCTCTATGTCGTCTTTGTGTCGTCGTCTCTGTGTCGTCTCTGTGTCGTCTCTGTGCCGTCTCTGTGTCGTCTCTGTGTTGTCTCTGTGTCGTCTCTGTGTCGTCTCTCTGTGTCGTCTCTGTGGTCTTTGTCGTCTCTGTGTCGTCTCTGTGTCGTGTCTGTGTCTGTGTCGTCTCTGTGTCGTCTCTGTGTCGTCTCTGTTTCGTCGTCTCTGTGTCGTCTCTGTGTCGTCTCTGTGCCGTCTCTGTGTCGTCTCTGTGTCGTCTCTGTGTCGTCTCTCTGTGTCGTCTCTGTGTCGACACAGAGACGACACAGAGACGACACAGAGACGACAAAGAGTCGTCTCTGTGTCGTCTCTGTGTCTGTGTCGTCTCTGTGTCACAGAGACGACACAGAGACGACACAGAGAGTCGTCTCTGTCTCGTCTCTGTGTCTGTGTCGTCTCTGTGTAGTCTCTGGGTCATCTCTGTGTCGTCTCTGTGTCTTCGTCTCTGTGTCGTCTCTGTGCCGTCTCTGTGTCTGTACCGTCTCTGTGTCGTCTCTGTGTCACAGAGACGACAAAGAGACGACACAGAGAGTCGTCTCTTTGTCGTCTCTGTGTCTGTGTCGTCTCTGTGTCGTCTCTGTGTCGTCTCTGTGTCGTCTCTGTGCCGTCTCTGTGTCGTCTCTTTGTCGTCGTCTCTGTGTCGTCTCTGTGTCGTCTCTGTGCCGTCTCTGGGTCGTCTCTGTGTCGTCTCTCTGTGTCGTCTCTGTGTCGACACAGAGACGACACAGAGACGACACAGAGACGACACAGAGTCGTCTCTGTGTCGTCTCTGTGTCTGTGTCGTGTCTGTGTCGTCTTTGTGTCGTCTCTGTGTCTGTGTCGTCTCTGTGTCGTCTCTGTGTCATCGTCTCTGTGTCGTCTCTGTGTCGTCTCTGTGCCGTCTCTGTGTCATCTCTGTGTCGTCTCTGTGTTGTCTCAGAGACGACACAGACACAGAGATGACACAGACACAGAGACGACACAGAGACGACACAGAGACGACACAGACACAGAGACGACAGAGAGAAGACTCTGTGTCGTCTCTGTGTCGTCTCTGTGTCGTCTCTGTGTCGACACAGAGACGACAAAGAGAGACGACACAGAGATGACACAGAGACGGCAGAGAGACGTTACAGAGATGACACAGAGACGACGACACAAAGACGACACAGAGACGACACAGACACAGAGACGAAACAGAGACGACACAGAGACGACACAGAGACACACGACACAGAGACGACACAGAGACGACACAGAGACAACACACAGAGACGACACAGAGACGACACAGAGACGGCACAGAGATGACACAGAGACGACACAGAGACGACGACACAGAGACGACACAGAGATGACACAGAGACAATACAGAGACGACACAGAGATGACACAGACACAGAGATGACACAGAGACGACACAGACACAGAGACGACACAGAGACGACTCTCTGTCGTCTCTGTGTCGTCCCTGTGTCGACACAGAGACGACAGAGAGAGACGACACAGAGACGACTCTGTGTCGTTTCTGTGTCGTCTCTGCTTCGACACAGAGACGACACAGAGAGACGACACAGAGACGGCACAGAGACGACACAGACACAGAGACGACACAGACACAGAGACGACACAGAGACGACACAGAGACGACACAGAGACGACATAGAGACGGCACAGAGACAACACAGAGACGACAAACAGACGACGACACAGAGACGACACAGAGACGACACAGAGACGACACAGACACAGAGACGACACAAAGACGACACAGAGACGACGACACAGAGACGACACAGAGACGACACAGAGACGACACAGACACAGAGACCACACAGAGACGACACAGAGACGGCACAGAGACGACACAGAGACGACACAGAGACGCACAGAGACGACACAGAGACGACACAGAGACCCGACACAGAGACGACACAGACACAGAGACGACACAGAGACGACTCTCTGTGTCGTCTCTGTGTCGTCTCAGTGTCGTCTCTGTGACACAGAGACGACACAGAGACGACACAGAGACGACACAGACACAGAGACGACACAGAGACGACTCTGTGTCGTCTCTGTGTCGACACAGAGACGACACAGAGAGACGACACAGAGACGACACAGAGACGACACAGAGAGTCGTCTCTGTGTCTGTGTCGTCTCTGTGTCGTCGTCTCTGTGTCGTCTCTGTGCCGTCTCTGTGTCGTGTCTGTGTCGTCTCTGTGTTGTCTATCTGTGTCGTCTCTGTGTCAACACAGAGACGACACACAGACGACAAAGAGTCGTCTCTGTGTCGTCTCTGTGTCTGTGTCGTCTCTGTGTCTGTGTCGTCTCTGTGTTGTCTCTGTGTCGTCTCTGTATCGTCTCTGTGTCGTCTTTGTGTCACAGAGACGACACAAAGACGACACAGAGAGTCGTCTCTGTGCCTGTGTGTCTCTGTGTCGTCTCTGTGTCGTCTCTTGGTCGTCTCTGTGTCGTCGTCTCTGTGTCGTCTCTGTGTCGTCTCTGTGCCGTCTCTGTGTCGTCTCTGTGTCGTCTCTGTGTCGACACAGAGACGACACAGAGAGACGACACAGAGACGACACAGAGACGACACAGAGACGGCAGAGAGACGTTACAGAGATGACACAGAGACGACGACACAAAGACGACACAGAGACGACACAGAGACGATACAGACACAGAGACGAAACAGAGACGACACAGAGACGACACAGAGACACACGACATAGAGACGACACAGAGACGACACAGAGACAACACACAGAGACGACACAGAGACGACACAGAGACGACACAGAGACGACCCTGAGACAAAGACACAGAGACACGGAGACGACAGAGACGACACGGAGACGACACTGAGACGTCTCTGAGACGCACAGAGTCGTCACAGAGACGACACAGAGACGTCTCAGTGATGACACAGAGACGACACAGAGACAACACAGAGACGACACAAGACGACTCTGTGTCGTCTCTTGTTGTCGTCTCTGTGACACAGAGACGACACAGAGACGACACATAGACGACACAGAGACAACACAGAGACGACTCTGTGTCGTCTCTGTGTCAGACGAAACAGAGACGACAGAGTCTCTGTGTCGTCTCTGAGACGACACAGAGACGACACAGAGACGTCTCAGAGACGACACAGAGTCTCTGTGTCGTCTCTGTCACAGAACACAGAGAGTCTCTGTGTCGACACGACAAAGAGTCTCTCTGTCGTCTCTGTGTCGTCTCTGTGTCGTCACAGTGTCGTCTCTGTGACGACACAGAGACGACACAGACACAGAGACGTTGTCTCTAGTGTCGTATCTGTGTCGTCTATGATGACACAGAGACGACACAGAAACGACACAGAGATGACACAGAGATGACACAGAGACGACACAGAGACGACACAGACGACACAGAGACACTGAGACTCTGACACTGAGTCTCTGTGACTGTCATCTCTGTGACACTGAGACGACACAGAGACGACACAGAGACGACACACAGAAACAACACAGAGACGACACAGAGACGACACAGAGAGACGTCACAGAGACGTCGTCTCTGTGTCGTCTCTGTGACGACACAGAGACGACACAGAGACAAAAGACACAGAGACGACAAAGAGACGACACAGAGACGACACAGAGAGTCGTCTCTGTGCCGTCTCTGTGTCGTCTCTGTGTCGTCTCTGTGTTTGTGTCGTCTCTGTGTCGTCTTTGTGTCGTCTCTGTGTCTGTGTCGTCTCTGTGTCGTCCTCTGTGTCGTCTCTGTGTCGTCGTCTCTGTGTCGTCTCTGTGTCTGTGTCGTCTCTGTGTCGTCTCTGTGTCGTCTCTGTGTCGTCATCTCTGTGTCGTCTCTGTGTCGTCTCTGTGCCGTCTTTGTGTCGTCTCTGTGTCGTCTCTCTGTGTCGTCTCTGTGTCGTCTCTCTGTGTCGTCTCTGTGTCCACACAGAGATGATACAGAGACGACACAGAGTCGTCTCTGTATCGTCTCTTTGTCTGTTTCGTCTCTGTGTCGTCTCTGTGTCTGTGTCGTCTCTGTGTCGTCTCTGTGTCGTCTCTGTGCCGTCTCTGTGTCGTCTCTGTGTCGTCTCTGTGTCTGTGTCGTCTCTGTGTCTGTGTCGTCTCTGTGTCGTCGTCTCTGTGTCGTCTCTCTGTCGACTCTGTGTCGTCGTCTCTGTGTCGTCTCTGTGTCGTCTCTGTGCCGTCTCTGTGTCGTCTCTGTGTCGTCTCTGTGTCTGTGTCATCTCTGTGTCATCTCTGTGCCGTCTCTGTGTCGTCTCTGTGTCGTCTCTCTGTCGTCTCTGTGTCTTCTCTCTGTGTCGTCTCTGTGTCGTCGTCTCTGTGTTGTCTCTGTGTCGTCTCTGTGCCGTCTCTGTGTCGTCTCTGAGTCGTCTCTGTGTCGTCTCTGTGTCGTCTCTCTGTGTCGTCTCTGTGTCGACACAGAGACGACACAAACTGTGTCGTCTCTGTGTCGTCTCTGTGTCTTCTCTGTGTCGTCTCTTTGTCGTCTCTGTGTGTCGTCTCTGTGTCTTCTCTGTGTCGTCTCAGTGTCACAGAGATGACAGTCACAGAGTCGTCTCTGTGTCGTCTCTGTGTCGTCGTCTCTGTGTCGTCTCTGTGCCGTCTCTGTGTCGTCCCTGTGTCGTCTCTGTGTCGTCTCTGTGTCGTCTCTCTGTGTCGTCTCTGTGTCGACACAGAGACGACACAGAGACTCTGTGTCGTCTCTGAGACGTCTCTGTGTCGTCTCTGTGTCGTCAGGTCACAGTGTCACACAGTGACGACACAGTCGTAAGAGACGACACAGAGTCGACTCTCTGTGTCGTCTCTGTGTCGTCTCAGTGTCGTCTCTGTGACACAGAGACGACAAAGAGACGACACAGAGACGACACAGAGAGTCGTCTCTGTGCCGTCTCTGTGTCGTCTCTGTGTCGTCTCTGTGTTTGTGTCGTCTCTGTGTCGTCTTTGTGTCGTCTCTGTGTCTGTGTCGTCTCTGTGTCGTCTCTGTGTCGTCTCTGTGTCGTCGTCTCTGTGTCGTCTCTGTGTCTGTGTCGTCTCTGTGTCGTCTCTGTGTCGTCTCTGTGTCGTCATCTCTGTGTCGTCTCTGTGTCGTCTCTGTGCCGTCTTGTGTCGTCTCTGTGTCGTCTCTCTGTGTCGTCTCTGTGTCGTCTCTCTGTGTCGTCTCTGTGTCCACACAGAGATGATACAGAGACGACACAGAGTCGTCTCTGTATCGTCTCTTTGTCTGTTTCGTCTCTGTGTCGTCTCTGTGTCTGTGTCGTCTCTGTGTCGTCTCTGTGTCGTCTCTGTGCCGTCTCTGTGTCGTCTCTGTGTCGTTCTGTGTCTGTGTCGTCTCTGTGTCTGTGTCGTCTCTGTGTCGTCGTCTCTGTGTCGTCTCTCTGTCGTCTCTGTGTCGTCGTCTCTGTGTCGTCTCTGTGTCGTCTCTGTGCGTCTCTGTGTCGTCTCTGTGTCGTCTCTGTGTCTGTGTCATCTCTGTGTCATCTCTGTGCCGTCTCTGTGTCGTCTCTGTGTCGTCTCTCTGTCGTCTCTGTGTCTGTCTCTCTGTGTCGTCTCTGTGTCGACACAGAGACGACACAGAGTCGTCTCTGTGTCGTCTCTGTGTCGTCGTCTCTGTGTTGTCTCTGTGTCGTCTCTGTGCCGTCTCTGTGTCGTCTCTGAGTCGTCTCTGTGTCGTCTCTGTGTCGTCTCTCTGTGTCGTCTCTGTGTCGACACAGAGACGACACAAACTGTGTCGTCTCTGTGTCGTCTCTGTGTCTTCTCTGTGTCGTCTCTTTGTCGTCTCTGTGTGTCGTCTCTGTGTCTTCTCTGTGTCGTCTCAGTGTCACAGAGATGAAGTCACAGAGTCGTCTCTGTGTCGTCTCTGTGTCGTCGTCTCTGTGTCGTCTCTGTGCCGTCTCTGTGTCGTCCTGTGTCGTCTCTGTGTCGTCTCTGTGTCGTCTCTCTGTGTCGTCTCTGTGTCGACACAGAGACGACACAGAGACTCTTTGTCGTCTCTGAGACGTCTCTGTGTCGTCTCTGTGTCGTCAGGTCACAGTGTCACACAGTGACGACCAGTCGTAAGAGACGACACAGAGTCGACTCTCTGTGTCGTCTCTGTGTCGTCTCAGTGTCGTCTCTGTGACACAGAGACGACACAGAGACGACACAGACACAGAGACGAGACAGAGACGACTCTGTGTCGTCTCTGTGTCGACACAGAGACGACACAGAGAGACGACACAGAGACGACACAGAGACGACACAGAGAGTCGTCTCTGTGTCTGTGTCGTCTCTGTGTCGTCTCTGTGTCGTCGTCTCTGTGTCGTCTCTGTGTCGTCTCTGTGCCGTCTCTGTGTCGTATCTGTGTCGTCTCTGTGTTGTCTCTCTGT
This sequence comes from Artemia sinica, assembly GCA_027921565.1. Taxonomy (NCBI): domain Eukaryota; kingdom Metazoa; phylum Arthropoda; class Branchiopoda; order Anostraca; family Artemiidae; genus Artemia; species Artemia sinica. The sequence continues at coordinate 59,355 of JAPEVW010000613.1, read as the reverse complement.
GTCGTCTCTGTGTCAACACAGAGACGACACAGAGACGACACAGAGTCGTCTCTGTTTCGTCTCTGTGTCTGTGTCGTCTCTGTGTCGTCTCTGTGTCTGTGTCGTCTCTGTGTGTCTCTGTGTCGTCTCTGTGTCGTCTCTGTGTCGTCTCTGTGTCGTCTCTGTGCCGTCTCTGTGTCGTCTCTGTGTCGTCTCTGTGTCGTCTCTGTGTCGTCTCTCTGTGTCATCTCTGTGTCGACACAGAGACGACACAGAGTCGTCTCTGTGTCGTCTCAGTGTCTGTGTCATCTCTGTGTCGTCTCTGTGTCACAGAGACGACACAGAGACGACACGGAGACGACACAGAGAGTCGTCTCTATGTCGTCTCTGTGTCTGTGTCGTCTCTGTGTCGTCTCTGTGTCGTCGGCTCTGTGCCGTCTCTCTGTCGTCTCTGTGTCGTCTCTGTGTCGTCTCTGTGTCGTCTCTCAGTGTCGTCTCTGTGTCGACACAGAGAACACACAGAGACGACACAGAGTCGTCTCTGTGTCGACTCTGTGTCGTCTCTCTGTGTCGTCTCTGTGTCGAACAGAGACGACACAGAGACAACACAGAGAGTCTCTGTGTCATCTCTATGTCGTCTCTGTGTCATCGTCTCTGTGTCGTCTCTGTGTCGTCTCTGTGTTGTCTCTGTGTCGTCTCTGTGTTGTCTCTGTGTCGTCTCTGTGTCGTCTCTCAGTGTCGTCTCTGTGTCGACACAGAGAACACACAGAGACGACACAGAGTCGTCTCTGTGTCGACTCTGTGTCGTCTCTGTGTCGTCTCTGTGTCGTCTCTGTGTCGTCTCTGTGTCGTCTCTCAGTGTCGTCTCTGTGTCGACACAGAGAACACACAGAGACGACACAGAGTCGTCTCTGTGTCGACTCTGTGTCGTCTCTCTGTGTCGTCTCTGTGTCGATACAGAGACGACACAGAGACAACACAGAGAGTCTCTGTGTCATCTCTATGTCGTCTCTGTGTCATCGTCTCTGTGTCGTCTCTGTGTCGTCTCTGTGTGTCTCTGTGTCGTCTCTGTGTCGTCTCTGTGTCGTCTCTCAGTGTCGTCTCTGTGTCGACACAGAGAACACACAGAGACGACACAGAGTCGTCTCTGTGTCGACTCTGTGTCGTCTCTGTGTCGTCTCTGTGTCGTCTCTGTGTCGTCTCTGTGTCGTCTCTGTGTCGTCTCTCAGTGTCGTCTCTGTCGACACAGAGAACCACAGAGACGACACAGTGTCGTCTCTGTGTCGACTCTGTGTCGTCTCTGTGTCGTCTCTGTGTCGTCTCTCAGTGTCGTCTCTGTGTCGACACAGAGAACACACAGAGACGACACAGAGTCGTCTCTGTGTCGACTCTGTGTCGTCTCTCTGTGTCGTCTCTGTGTCGATACAGAGACGACACAGAGACAACACAGAGAGTCTCTGTGTCATCTCTATGTCGTCTCTGTGTCATCGTCTCTGTGTCGTCTCTGTGCCGTCTCTGTGTCGTCTCTGTGTCGTCTCTGTGTCGTCTCTGTGTCGTCTCTGTGTCGTCTCTCAGTGTCGTCTCTGTGTCGACACAGAGAACACACAGAGACGACACAGAGTCGTCTCTGTGTCGTCTCTGTGTCGTCTCTCTGTGTCGTCTCTGTGTCGATACAGAGACGACACAGAGACAACACAGAGAGTCTCTGTGTCATCTCTATGTCGTCTCTGTGTCATCGTCTCTGTGTCGTCTCTGTGTCGTCTCTGTGTTGTCTCTGTGTCGTCTCTGTGTTGTCTCTGTGTCGTCTCTGTGTCGTCTCTCTGTGTCGTCTCTGTGTCTTTGTCGTCTCTGTGTCGTCTCTGTGTCGTGTCTGTGTCTGTGTCGTCTCTGTGTCGTCTCTGTGTCGTCTCTGTGTCGTCTCTGTGTCGTCGTCTCTGTGTCGTCTCTGTGTCGTCTCTGTGCCGTCTCTGTGTCGTCTCTGTGTCGTCTCTCTGTGTCGTCTCTGTGTCGACACAGAGACTACACAGAGACGACACAGAGACGACAAAGGTCGTCTCTGTGTCGTCTCTGTGTCTGTGTCGTCTCTGTGTCGTCTCTGTGTCACAGAGACGACACAGAGACGACACAGAGAGTCGTCTCTGTCTCGTCTCTGTGTCTGTGTCGTCTCTGTGTAGTCTCTGTGTCATCTCTGTGTCGTCTCTGTGTCTTCGTCTCTGTGTCGTCTCTGTGCCGTCTCTGTGTCTGTACGTCTCTGTGTCGTCTCTGTGTCGTCTCTGTGCGTCTCTGTGTCGTCTCTTTGTCGTCGTCTCTGTGTCGTCTCTGTGTCGTCTCTGTGCCGTTTCTGGGTCGTCTCTGTGTCGTCTCTGTGTCACAGAGACGACACAGAGACGACACAGAGACGACACAGAGTCGTCTCTGTGTCGTCTCTGTGTCTGTGTCGTCTCTGTGTCGTCTCTGTGTCGTCTCTGTGTCTGTGTCGTCTCTGTGTCGTCTCTGTGTCGTCGTCTCTGTGTCGTCTCTCTGTCGTCTCTGTGCCGTCTCTGTGTCATCTCTGTGTCGTCTCTGTGTTGTCTCAGAGACGACACAGACACAGAGATGACACAGACACAGAGACGACACAGAGACGACACAGAGACGACACAGACACAGAGACGACACAGAGACGACTCTGTGTCGTCTTTGTGTCGTCTCTGTGTCGACACAGAGACGACACAGAGAGACGACACAGAGACGACACAGAGATGACACAGAGACGGCAGAGAGACGTTACAGAGATGACACAGAGACGACGACACAAAGACGACACAGAGACGACACAGAGACGACACAGACACAGAGACGAAACACAGACGACACAGAGACGACATAGAGACACACGACATAGAGACGACACAGAGACGACACAGAGACAACACACAGAGACGACACAGAGACGACACAGAGACGACACAGAGACGACCGAGACAAGGACACAGAGACACGGAGACGACAGAGACGACACAGAGACGACACTGAGACGTCTCTGAGACGCACAGAGACGACACAGAGACGACACAGAGACGTCTCAGTGATGACACAGAGACGACACAGAGACAACACAGAGACGACACAAAGACGACTCTGTGTCGTCTCTGTGTCGTCTCTGTGACACAGAGACGACACAGAGACGACACAGAGACGACACATAGACGACACAGAGACAACACAGAGACGACTCTGTGTCGTCTCTGTGTCAGACGAAACAGAGACGACCAGAGTCTCTGTGTCGTCTCTGAGACGACACAGAGACGACAGAGAGAGACGACACAGAGACGTCTCAGAGACAAGAGTTCTCTGTGTCGTCTCTGTCACAGAACACAGAGAGTCTCTGTGTCGACACGACACAGAGTCTCTCTGTCGTCTCTGTGTCGTCTCTGTGTCGTCACAGTGTCGTCTCTGTGACGACACAGAGACGACACAGACACAGAGACGTCGTCTCTAGTGTCGTCTCTGTGTCGTTTATGACGACACAGAGACGACACAGAAACGACACAGAGATGACACAGAGACGACACAGAGACGACACACAGACGACACAGAGACGACACAGAGACACTGAGACTCTAACACTGAGTCTTTGTGACTGTCGTCTCTGTGACACTGAGACGACACAGAGACGACACAGAGACGACACACAGAAACGACACAGAGACGACACAGAGAGATGTCACAGAGACGTCGTCTCTGTGTCGTCTCTGTGACGACACAGAGACGACACAGAGACAAACGACACAGAGACGACAAAGAGACGACACAGAGACGACACAGAGAGTCGTCTCTGTGCCGTCTCTGTGTCGTCTCTGTGTCGTCTCTGTGTCTGTGTCGTCTCTGTGTCGTCTTTGTGTCGTCTCTGTGTCTGTGTCGTCTCTGTGTCGTCTCTGTGTCGTCTCTGTGTCGTCGTCTCTGTGTCGTCTCTGTGTCTGTGTCGTCTCTGTGTCGTCTCTGTGTCGTCTCTGTGTCGTCATCTCTGTGTCGTCTCTGTGTCGTCTCTGTGCCGTCTTGTGTCGTCTCTGTGTCGTCTCTCTGTGTCGTCTTTGTGTCGTCTCTCTGTGTCGTCTCTGTGTCCACACAGAGATGACACAGAGACGACACAGAGTCGTCTCTGTATCGTCTCTTGTCTGTGTCGTCTCTGTGTCGTCTCTGTGTCTGTGTCGTCTCTGTGTCGTCTCTGTGTCGTCTCTGTGCCGTCTCTGTGTCGTCTCTGTGTCGTCTCTGTGTCTGTGTCGTCTCTGTGTCTGTGTCGTCTCTGTGTCGTCGTCTCTGTGTCGTCTCTGTGTCGTCTCTGTGTCGTCGTCTCTTTGTCGTCTCTGTGTCGTCTCTGTGCCGTCTCTGTGTCGTCTCTGTGTCGTCTCTGTGTCTGTGTCATCTCTGTGTCATCTCTGTGCCGTCTCTGTGTCGTCTCTGTGTCGTCTCTCTGTCGTCTCTGTGTCTTCTCTCTGTGTCGTCTCTGTGTTGACACAGAGACGACACAGAGTCGTCTCTGTGTCGTCTCTGTGTCGTCGTCTTTGTGTTGTCTCTGTGTCGTCTCTGTGCCGTCTCTGTGTCGTCTCTGTGTCGTCTCTGTGTCGTCTCTCTGTGTCGTCTCTGTGTCGACACAGAGACGACACAAACTGTGTCGTCTCTGTGTCGTCTCTGTGTCTTCTCTGTGTCGTCTCTTTGTCGTCTCTGTGTGTCGTCTCTGTGTCGTCTCTGTGTCGTCTCTGTGTCTTCTCTGTGTCGTCTCAGTGTCACAGAGATGACAGTCACAGAGTCGTCTCTGTGTCGTCTCTGTGTCGTCGTCTCTGTGTCGTCTCTGTGCCGTCTCTGTGTCGTCCCTGTGTCGTCTCTGTGTCGTCTCTGTGTCGTCTCTCTGTGTCGTCTCTGTGTCGACACAGAGACGACACAGAGACTCTGTGTCGTCTCTGAGACGTCTCTGTGTCGTCTCTGTGTCTTCAGGTCACAGTGTCACACAGTGACGACACAATCGTCAGAGACGACACAGAGTCACTGTGTCGACACAGAGACAGAGAGACGACAGAGACGACACAGAGACGACTCTGTGTCGTCTCTGTGTCGTCTCTGTGTCGTCTCTGTGTCGACACAGAGACGATACAGAGAGACGACACAGAGACGACACAGAGACGACACAGAGACGACACAGAGTCGTCTCTGTGTCGTATCTGTGTCGTCTCTGTGTCACAGAGACGACAAAGAGACGACACAGAGAGTCGTCTCTGTGTCGTCTCTGTGTCTGTGTCGTCTCTGTGTCGTCTCTGTGTCGTCTCTGTGTCATCTCTGTGTCGTCTCTGTGTCGTCTCTGTGTCGTACCTGTGTCCTCTCTGTGCCGTCTCTGTGTCGTCTCTGTGTCGTCTCTCTGTGTCGTCTCTGTGTCGACACAGAGACGACACAGAGAGTCGTCTCTGTGTCGTCTCTGTGTCTGTGTCGTCTCTGTGTCTGTGTCGTCTCTGTGTCGTCTCTGTGTCATCTCTGTGCCGTCTCTGTGTCGTCTCTGTGTCGTCTCTGTGTCGTCTCTCTGTGTCGTCTATGTGTCGACACAGAGACGACACAGAGACGACACAGAGTCGTCTCTCTGTCGTCTCTGTGTCTGTGTCGTCTCTGTTTCGTCTCTGTGTCTGTGTCGTCTCTGTGTCGTCTCTGTGTCGTCAACACAGAGACGACACAGAGAGACGACACAGAGACGACACAGAGACGACACAGAGACGACACAGACACAAGACGACACAGAGACGACACAGAGACGACACAGACACAGAGACGACACAGAGACGACTCTGTGTCGTCTCTGTGTCGTCTCTGTGTCGACACAGAGACGACACAGAGATACGACACAGAGACGACACAGAGACGACACAGAGACGGCACAGAGATGACACAGAGACGACGACACAGAGACGACACAGAGACGACAGAGACGACTCTGTGTCGTCTCTGTGTCGACACAGAGACGACACAGAGAGACGACACAGAGACGACACAGAGACGACACAGAGACGGACACAAAGACGACACAGAGACGACGACACAGAGACGACACAGAGACGACACAGAGACGACACATAGACGACACAGAGACGACACAGACACAGAGATGACACAGAGACGACTCTGTGTCGTCGGAGGAGGAGGAGGGATTTTGAATTGAAAGTTAAGCATTTTCCAGTAGAAAAACACTTCCGAGGAATATGCCAATTGCCCACGAGCCGCTTTAAAAACAATCAAGAAACGACAGAAGGCTGACCACAAGGAAAGAAATGGCGAAAAGAAAACTACGAGATGTCCCCAAGAATGTTTGAAAAGTTCAAAAGAAAGAAATAAGGAAGCTGCTCGAAATTACAGAATAAAGAAGCGAATCCGAAATCAAGATCTTGAAACAGAGGTTTCAAGACGACTCGTCTCTCTGTGTCGTCTCTGTGTCGTCTCTGTGTCGTCTCTGTGTCACAGAGACGGCACAGAGACGACACAGAGACGACACAGAGACGACGACACAGAGACGACACAGACACGAGCACAGAGACGACTCTCTGTGTCGTCTCTGTGACACAGAGACGACAAAGAGACGACACAGAGACGACACAGACACAGAGACGACACAGACACGAGACGACTCTGTGTCGTCTCTGTGTCGAGACAGAGACGACACAGAGAGACGACACAGAGACGACACAGAGACGACACAGAGACGACACAGAGACGACGACACAGAGACGACACAGAGACGACACAGAGACGACACAGACACAGAGACGACACAGAGACGGCACAGAGACGACACAGAGACGACACAGAGACGACGACACAGAGACGACACAGAGACGACACAGACATAGAGAAGACTCTCTGTGTCGTCTCTGTGTCGTCTCTGTGTCGACACAGAGACGACACAGAGAGACGACAAAGAGACGACACAGAGACGAAACAGAGACGGCACAGAGACGACACAGAGACGACGACACAGAGACGACACAGAGATGACACAGAGACGACACAGAGACGACACAGAGACGGAAAAGAGACGACACAGAGACGACACAGAGACGACGACACAGACACGACACAGAGACGACACAGAGACGACACAGACACAGAGACGACACAGAGACGACTCTGTGTCGTCTCTGTGTCGACACAGAGACGAAACTGAGAGACGACACAGAGACGACACAGAGACGACACAGAGACGACACAGAGACGGCAAGAGACGACACAGAGACACACAGAGACGACACAAGAGACGACACAGAGACGACACAGAGACGACACAGAGACGACAAGGACACAGAGACGACACAGAGACGACGACACAGAGACGACACAAGACGACACAGACACAGAGACGACACAGAGACGACTCTCTGTGTCGTCTCTGTGTCGTCTCTGCGTCGCTCTGTGACACAGAGACGACACAGAGACGACAAGACACAGAGACGACACAGAGACGACTCTGTGTCGTCTCTGTGTCGTCTCTTTGTCGTCTCTGTGTCGACACAGAGAGACGACACAGAGAGACGACACAGACACAGAGACGACACAGACACAGAGACGACACAGACACAGAGACGACACAGAGACGACACAGAGACGACACAGACACAGAGACGACACAGAGACGCACAGAGACGACACAGAGACGACACAGACACAGAGACGACACAGAGACGACTCTGTGTCGTCTCTGTGTCGTCTCTTTGTCGACACAGAGACGACACAGAGAGACGACACAGAGACGACACAGAGACGGCACAGAGACGACACAGAGACGACACAGAGACGACGACACAGAGACGACACAAACACGACACAGAGATGACTCTGTGTCGTCTCTGTGTCGACACAGAGACGACACAGCGAGAGGACACAGAGACGACACAGAGACGACACAGAGACGACAAAGACACAGACACGACACAGAGACGACACTCTGAGCATCTGACACAGAGACGACACAGAGACGACACAGACACAGAGACGACTCTGTGTCGTCTCTGTGTCGACACAGAGACGACACAGAGAGACGACACAGAGACGACACAGAGACGACACAGAGAGACGACACAGAGCCGACACAGAGACGACACAGAGACGACACAGAGACGACACAGAGACGACACAGAGACGACGACACAGAGACGAAACAGAGACGACACAGAGATGACACAGAGACGACACAGACACAGAGACGACACAGAGACGACACAGAGAGACGACACAGAGACGACACAGAGACGACACAGAGACGGCACAGAGACGACACAGAGATGAACTGAGAGACGACACAGAGACGACACAGAGACGACACAGAGACGACACAGAGACGGCACAGAGACGACACAGAGACGACGACACAGAGACGACACAGAGACGAAACAGAGACGACACGGACACAGAGACGACAGAGAGACGACGACACAGAGACGACACAGACACAGAGACGACACAGAGACGACTCTCTGTGTCGTCTCTGTGTCGTCTCTGTGACACAGAGACGACACAGACACAGAGACGAAACAGAGACGACTCTGTGTCGTCTCTGTGTCGTCTCTTGTCGTCTCTGTGTCGACACAGAGACGACACAGAGAGACGACACAGAGACGACACAGAGACGACACAGAGACGACACAGAGACGACACAGAGACGAAACAGAGACGACACAGACACAGAGACGACACAGAGACGACACAGACACAGAGACGACACAGAGACGACTCTCTGTGTCGTCTCTGTGTCGTCTCTGTGACACAGAGACGACACAGAGACGCACAGAGACGACACAGAGACGACACAGACACAGAGACGACACAGAGACGACTTGTGTCGTCTCTGTGTCGTCTCTGTGTCGACACAGAGACGAAACAGAGAGACGACACAGAGACGACACAGAGACGGCACAGAGACGACACAGAGACGACACAGAGACGACGACACAGAGACGACACAGAGACGACGACACAGAGACGACACAGAGACGACACAGACACGACACAGAGATGACTCTGTGTCGTCTCTGTGTCGTCTCTGCGTCGACACAGAGACGACACAGAGAGACGACACAGAGACGACACAGAGACGACACAAGACGACACAGAGACGGCACAGAGAAGACACAGAGACGACGACACAGAGACGACACAGAGACGACACAGACACAGAGACGACACAGAGACGACTCTCTGTCTCATCTCTGTGTCGTCTCTGTGTCTCGTGACACAGAGACGACACAGAGACGACACAGAGACGACACAGAGACGGCACAGAGACGACACAGAGACGACACAGAGACGACGACACAGAGAAGACACAGAGATGACACAGAGACGACACAGAGACGACACAGAGACAACACAGAGAGCCGACACAGAGACGACACAGAGATGACACAGAGACGGCACAGAGACGACACAGAGACGACACAGAGAGACGACACAGAGACGACACAGAGACGACACACAGATGATACAGAGACGACACAGACACAGAGACGACACAGAGACGACTCTGTGTCGTCTCTTTGTCGTCTCTGTGTCGACACAGAGACGACACAGAGAGACGACACAGATCGACACAGAGACGACACAGAGACGACACAGAGACGACACAGAGACGACACAGAGACGACGACACAGAGACGACACAGAGACGACACAGAGACGACACAGAGATGACAAAGAGACGACACAGACACAGAGACGACACAGAGACGACACAGAGACGACACAGAGACGACGACACAGAGACGACACAGAGACGACACAGAGACGACACAGACACAGAGACGACACAGAGACAGACTCTCTGTGTCGTCTCTGTGTCGTCTCTGTGACACAGAGACGACACAGAGACGACACAGAGACAACACAGAGACGACACAGACACAGAGACGACACAGAGACAACACAGAGACGACACAGAGACGACACAGAGACGACACAGAGACGACACAGACACAGAGACGACACAGAGACGACTCTGTGTCGTCTCTTTGTCGTCTCTGTGTCGTCTCTGTGTCGACACAGAGACGACACAGAGAGACAACACAGAGACGACACAGAGACGGCACATAGACGACACAGAGACGACACAGAGACGACGACACATGAGACGACACAGAGACGACACAGAGATGACACAGAGACGACACAGACACAGAGACGACACAGAGACGACTCTCTGTGTCGTCTCTGTGTCGTCTCTGTGTCGACACAGAGACGACACAGAGAGACGACACAGAGACGACACAGAGACGACACAGAGACGACGACACAGAGACGACACAGACATGGCACAGAGACGACACAGAGACGACACAGACACAGAGACGACACAGAGACGACTCTCTGTGTCGTCTCTGTGTCGTCTCTGTGACACAGAGACAACACAAGACGACACAGACACGACACGACACAGAGACGACTCTGTGTCGTCTCTGTGTCGTCTCTGTGTTGACACAGAGACGACACAGAGAGACGACACAGAGACGACACAGAGACGACACAGAGACGGCACAGAGATGACACAGATACGACACAGAGAACGACACAGAGACGACACAGAGACGACACAGACACAGAGACGACACAGAGACGAGTCTGTGTCGTCTCTGTGTCGTCTCTGTGTCGACACAGAGACGACACAGAGAGACGACACAGAGACGACACAGAGACGACACAGAGACGACGACACAGAGACGACACAGAGACGACACAGACACAAAGACGACACAGAGACGACACAGAGACGACACAGAGACGACACAGAGACGACACAGAGACGACTCTGTGTCGTCTCTGTGTCGTCTCTGTGTCGACACAGAGACGACACAGATAGACGACACAGAGACGACACAGAGACGACACAGAGACGACACAGAGACGGCACAGAGACGACACAGAGACGACGACACAGAGACGACACAGAGACGACACAAGACGACACAGACACAGAAAAGACACAGAGACGACTCTCTGTGTCGTCTCTATGTCGTCTCTGTGACAGAGAGACGACACAGAGATGACACAGAGATGACACAGAGACGAATGTGTTTCGTCTTTGTGTTGTCTCTGTGTCGACACAAAGACGACACAGAGACAACACAGATACGACACAGAGACGACGACACAGAGACGACACAGAGACGACACAGACACAGAGACGACACAGCCACAGAGACGACACAGAGACGACACAGAGACGACACAGAGACGGCACAGAGACGACACAGAGACGACACAGAGACGACACAGAGACGACACAGACACAGAGACGACACAGAGAGACGATACAGACACGACACAGAGACGACAAAAAGATGACACAGAGACGGCACAGAGACGACAGAGAGACGACACAGAGACGACGACAGAGAGACGACACAGAGACGACACAGACACAGAGACGACACAGAGACGACTCTCTGTGTCGTCTCTGTGTCGTCTCTGTGACACAGAGACGACACAGAGGTGACACAGAGACGACAAGACACAGAGACGACACAGAGGTGACACAGAGACGACACAGACACAGAGACGACACAGAGATGACTCTGTTTCGTCTCTGTGTCGTCTCTGTGTCGTCTCTGTGTCGACACAGAGACGACACAGAGAGACGACACAGAGATGACACAGAGACGACACAGAGACGACACAGAGACGGCACAGAGACGACACAGAGACGACACAGAGACGACGACACAGAGACGACACAGAGACGACACAGACACAGAGACGACACAGAGACGACTCTCTGTGTCGTCTCTGTGTCGTCTCTGTGACACAGAGATGACACAGAGACGACACAGACACAGAGACGACACAGAGACGACTCTGTGTCGTCTCTGTGTCGTCTCTGTGTCGTCTCTGTGTCGACACAGAGACGACACAGAGAGACAACACAGAGACGACACAGAGACGACACAGAGACGGCACAGAGACGACACAGAGACGACACAGAGACGACACAGAGACGACACAGAGACGACAGAGAGTCGACACAGACACAGAGACACTGTGTCGTCTCTGTGTCGACACAGAGACGACACAGAGAGACGACACAGAGAGACGACACAGAGACGACACAGAGACGACACAGAGACGGCACAGAGACGACACAGAGACGAAACAGAGACGACACAGACACAGAGACGACACAGACACAGAGACGACACAGACACAGAGACGACACAGACACAGAGACGACACAGAGACGACTCTCTGTGTCGTCTCTGTGTCGTCTCTGTGTCTCGTGCTGACGTCCGTGTCGTCTCTGGTTGACACAGAGACGACACAGAGACGACACAGAGACGACTCTGTGTCGTCTTCTGTTGTCTCTGTGTCGTCTCTGTGTCGACACAGAGACGACACAGAGAGACGACACAGAGACGGCAGAGAGACAACACAGAGACGACACAGAGACGACGAACAGAGACGACTCAGAGAAGACACAGACACAGAGACGACACAGAGACGACACAGACACAGAGACGACACAGAGACGACACAGAGACGACACAGAGTGACACAGAGACGGCACAGAGACGACACAGAGATGGCACAGAGACGACACAGAGACGACACAGAGACGAAGACACAAAGACGACACAGAGACGACTCTGTGTCGTCTCTGTGTCGTCTCTGTGTCGACACAGAGACGACACAGAGAGACGATACAGACACGACACAGAGACGACAAAGAGACGACACAGAGACGGCACAGAGACGACACAGAGACGACACAGAGACGACGACACAGAGACGACACAGAGACGACACAGTCACAGATACGACACAGAGACGACTCTGTTTGTCTCTGTGTCGTCTCTGTGTCAACACAGAGACGACACAGAGAGACGACCAGAGACGACACAGAGACGACACAGAGACAACACAGAGACGACGACACAGAGACGACGACACAGAGACGACACAGAGACGACTCTCTGTGTCGTCTCTGTGTCGTCTCTGTGACACAGAGACGACACAGAGACGACACAGACACAGAGACGACACAGAGACGACTCTGTGTCGTCTCTGTGTCGTCTCTGTGTCGACACAGAGACGACACAGAGAGACGACACAGAGACGACACAGAGACGACACAGAGACGACACAGAGACGGCACAGAGACGAAACAGAGACGACACAGAGACGACGACACAGAGACGACACAGAGACGACAGAGAGATGACACAGACACAGAGACGACACAGAGAGACTCTCTGTGTCGTCTCTGTGTCGTCTCTGTGACACAAGAGACGACAAAGACACAGAGAGACACAGAACGACTCTGTGTCGTCTCTGTGTCGTCTCTGTGTCGACACAGAGACGACACAGAGAGACGACACAGAGACGACACAGAGACGGCACAGAGACGACACAGAGACGAAACAGAGACGACACAGAGACGACACAGACACAGAGACGACACAGAGACGACACAGAGACGACACAGACACAGAGACGACACAGAGACGACTCTCTGTGTCGTCTCTGTGTCGTCTCTGTGACACAGAGACGACACAGAGACGACACAGAGACGACACAGACACAGAGACGACACAGAGACGACTCTGTGTCGTCTCTGTGTCGTCTCTGTGTCGACACAGAGACGACACAGAGAGACGACACAGAGACGACACAGAGACGACACAGAGACGGCACAGAGACGACACAGAGACGACACAGAGACGACACAGAGAAGACATAGACACAGAGACGACACAGAGACGATACAGAGACGACACAGAGACGACACAGAGACGACACAGACAAAGACACGACACAGAGATGACTCTGTGTCGTCTCTGTGTCGTCTCTGTGTGACACAGAGACGACACAGAGAGACGACACAGAGACGACACAGAGAGGACACAGAGACGACACAGAGACGCACAGAGACGACACAGAGACGACGCAGAGACAACGACACAGAGACGACACAGAGACGACACAGACACAGAGACAACACAGAGACGACTCTCTGTCTCGTCTCTGTGTCGTCTCTGTGTCATCTCTGTGACACAGAGACGACACAGACACAGAGACGACACAGAGACGTCTCTGTGTCGTCTCTGTGTCGACACTGAGACGACAAAGAGAGACGACACAGAGACGACAGAGAGACAACACAGAGACGACACAGAGACGACGAACAGAGACGACTCAGAGAAGACACAGACACAGAGACGACACAGAGACGACACAGACACAGAGACGACACAGAGACGACACAGAGACGACACAGAGACGGCACAGAGACGACACAGAGACGACACAGAGACGACACAGAGACGAACACAGAGACGACAGCAGACACAAAGACGACACAGAGACGACTCTGTCGTCTCTGTGTCGTCTCTGTGTCGACACAGAGACGACACAGAGAGACAATACAGACACGACACAGAGACGACACAGACAAAGAGATGACACAGAGACGACACAGAGACGACACAGAGACGACACAGAGACGACACAGAGACGACACAGAGACGACACAGACACAGAGACGACACAGAGACGACTCTGTGTCGTCTCTGTGTCGTCTCTGTGTCGACACAGAGACGACACAGATAGACGACACAGATAGACGACACAGAGACGACACAGAGACGACACAGAGACAACACAGAGACGGCACAGAGACGACACAGAGACGACACAGAGTCGTCTCTGTGTCGTCTCTGTGTCTTTGTCGTCTCTGTGTCGTCTCTGTGTCGACACAGAGACGACACAGATAGACGACACAGAGACGACACAGAGACGACACAGAGACGACACAGAGACGGACACAGAGACGACACAGAGACGACACAAAGACGACACAGACACAGAGAAGACACAGAGACGATTCTCTGTGTCGTCTCTATGTCGTCTCTGTGACAGAGAGACGACACAGAGATGACACAGAGATGACACAGAGACGAATGTGTTTCGTCTTTGTGTTGTCTCTGTGTCGACACAAAGACGACACAGAGACAACACAGATACGACACAGAGACGACGACACAGAGACGACACAGAGACGACACAGACACAGAGACGACACAGAGACGACACAGCCACAGAGACGACACAGAGACGACACAGAGACGACACAGAGACGACACAGAGACGACACAGAGACGACACAGAGACGACACAGACACAGAGACGACACAGAGAGACGATACAGACACGACACAGAGACGACAAAAAGATGACACAGAGACGGCACAGAGACGACACAGAGACGACACAGAGACGACGACAGAGAGACGACACAGAGACGACACAGACACAGAGACGACACAGAGACGACTCTCTGTGTCGTCTCTGTGTCGTCTCTGTGACACAGAGACGACACAGACACAGAGACGACACAGAGGTGACACAGAGACGACACAGACACAGAGACGACACAGAGATGACTCTGTTTCGTCTCTGTGTCGTCTCTGTGTCGTCTCTGTGTCGACACAGAGACGACACAGAGAGACGACACAGAGACGACACAGAGACGACACAGAGACGACACAGAGACGGCACAGAGACGACACAGAGACGACACAGAGACGACGACACAGAGACGACACAGAGACGACACAGACACAGAGACGACACAGAGACGACTCTCTGTGTCATCTCTGTGTCGTCTCGATGACACAGAGATGACACAGAGACGACACAGACACAGAGACGACACAGAGACGACTCTGTGTCGTCTCTGTGTCGTCTCTGTGTCGTCTCTGTGTCGACACAGAGACGACACAGAGAGACAACACAGAGACGACACAGAGACGACACAGAGACGGCACAGAGACGACACAGATACGACACAGAGACGACGACACAGAGACGACACAGAGACGACAGAGAGACGACACAGACACAGAGACACTGTGTCGTCTCTGTGTCGACACAGAGACGACACAGCGAGACGACACAGAGAGACGACACAGAGACGACACAGAGACGACACAGAGACGGCACAGAGACGACACAGAGACGAAACAGAGACGACACAGACACAGAGACGACACAGACACAGAGACGACACAGAGACGACACAGACACAGAGACGACACAGAGAGACTCTCTGTGTCGTCTCTGTGTCGTCTCTGTGACACAGAGACGATACAGAGACGACACAGAGACGACACAGATACGAGCCGACACAGAGACGACTCTGTGACGTCTCTGTGTCGTCTCTGTGTCGTCTCTATGTCGATACAGAGACGACACAGAGAGACGACACAGAGACGACACAGAGACGACACAGAGACGACACAGAGACGGCAAGAGCGGCACAGAGACGACACAGAGACGACGACACAGAGACGACACAGAGACGACAAGAGACGACACCGAGACGACAGACACAGAGACGACACAGAGACGACACAGAGACGACACAGAGACGACACAGACACAGACACGACACAGAGATGACTCTGTGTCGTCTCTGTGTCGTCTCTGTGTCGTCTCTAGTCGACACAGAGACGACACAGAGAGACGACACAGAGACGACAGAGAGACGACACAGAGACGCACAGAGACGACACAGAGACGACACAGAGACAACTCTGTTTCGTCTTTCTGTTGTCTCTGTGTCGTCTCTGTGTCGACACAGAGACGACACAGAGAGACGACACAGAGACGGCAGAGAGACAACACAGAGACGACACAGAGACGACGACACAGAGACGACTCAGAGAAGACACAGACACAGAGACGACACAGAGACGACACAGACACAGAGACGACACAGAGACGACACAGAGACGACACAGAGACGACACAGAGACGGCACAGAGACGACACAGAGACGACACAGAGACGACACAGAGACGAAACAGAGACGACGCAGACACAGAGACGACACAGAGAGACGATACAGACACGACACAGAGACGACAAAGAGATGACACAGAGACGGCACAGAGACGACACAGAGACGACACAGAGACGACGACACAGAGACGACACAGAGACGACACAGACACAGAGACGACACAGAGACGACTCTGTGTCGTCTCTGTGTCGTCTCTGTGTCGACACAGAGACGACACAGAGAGACAACACAGAGACGACACAGAGACGACACAGAGACAACACAGAGACGACGACACAGAGACGACGACACAGAGACGACACAGAGACGACACAGAGACGACTCTCTGTGTCGTCTCTGTGTCGTCTCTGTGACACAGAGATGACACAGAGACGACACAGACACAGAGACGACACAGAGACGACTCTGGTCGTCTCTGTGTCGTCTCTGTCGCTCGGACACAGAGACGACACAGAGAGACGACACAGAGACGACACAGAGACGACACAGAGACGACACAGAGACGGCACAGAACGACACAGAGACGACACAGAGACGACGACACAGAGACGACACAGAGACGACAGAGAGATGACACAGACACAGAGACGACACAGAGACGACTCTCTGTGTCGTCTCTGTGTCGTCTCTGTGACACAGAGACGACACAAGACACAGAGATGACACAGAAACGACTCTGTGTCGTCTCTGTGTCGTCTCTGTGTCGACACAGAGACGACACAGAGAGACGACACAGAGACGACACAGAGACGACACAGAGACGACACAGAGACGAAACAGAGACGAAACAGAGACGACACAGACACAGAGACGACACAGAGACGACACAGACACAGAGACGACACAGAGACGACACAGAGACGACACAGAGACGACACAGACACAGAGACGACACAGAGACGACTCTGTGTCGTCTCTCTGTCGTCTCTGTGTCGACACAGAGACGACACAGAGAGACGACACAGAGACGACACAGAGACGGCACAGAGACGACACAGAGACGACACAGAGACGACGACACAGAGACGACACAGAGACGACACAGACACAGAGACGACACAGAGACGATACAGAGACGACACAGAGACGACACAGAGACGACACAGACACAGACACGACACAGAGACGACTCTGTGTCGTCTCTGTGTCGTCTCTGTGTTGACACAGAGACGACACAGAGAGACGACACAGAGACAACACAGAGAGGACACAGAGACGACACAGAGACGGCACAGAGACGACACAGAGACGACGCAGGGACGACGACACAGAGACGACACAGAGACGACACAGACACAGAGACAACACAGAGACGACTCTCTGTCTCGTCTCTGTGTCGTCTCTGTGTCATCTCTGTGACACAGAGACGACACAGACACAGAGACGACACAGAGACGTCTCTGTGTCGTCTCTGTGTCGACACTGAGACGACACAGAGAGACGACACAGAGACGACAGAGAGACAACACAGAGACGACACAGAGACAACGAACAGAGACGACTCAGAGAAGACACAGACACAGAGACGACACAGAGACGACACAGACACAGAGACGACACAAAGACGACACAGAGACGACACAGAGACGGCACAGAGACGACACAGAGACGACACAGAGACGACACAGAGACGACACAGAGACGACGCAGACAAAAAGACGACACAGAGACGACTCTGTGTCGTCTCTGTGTCGTCTCTGTGTCGACACAGAGACGACACAGAGAGACGATACAGACACGACACAGAGACGACAAAGAGATGACACAGAGACGGCACAGAGACGACACAGAGACGACACAGAGACGACGACACAGAGACGACACAGAGACGACACAGAGACGACACAGACACAGAGACGACACAGAGACGACTCTGTTTGTCTCTGTGTCGTCTCTGTGTCAACACAGAGACGACACAGAGAGACGACCCAGAGACGACACAGAGACGACACAGAGACGACACAGAGAGGACACAGAGACGACACAGAGACGGCACAGAGACGACACAGAGACGACACAGAGACGACGACACAGAGACGACACAGAGACGACACAGACACAGAGACACACAGAGACGACTCTCTGTCTCGTCTCTGTGTCGTCTCTGTGTCATCTCTGTGACACAGAGACGACACAGACACAGAGACGACACAGAGACGACTCTGTGTGTCTCTGTGTCGACACAGAGACGACACAGAGAGACGACACAGAGACGACACAGAGACAGCACAGAGACGACACAGAGACGAACAGAGACGAACAGAGACGACACAGACACAGAGACGACACAGAGACGACACAGAGACGATGACACAGAGACGACACAGAGACGACACAGAGATGACACAGAGACGACACAGACACAGAGATGACACAGAGACGACTCTGTGTCGTCTCTGTGTCGTCTCTGTGTCGACACAGAGACGACACAGAGAGACGACACAGAGACGACACAGAGACAGCACAGAGACGACACAGAGACGAAACAGAGACGACACAGAGACGACACAGACACAGAGACGACACAGAGACGACACAGAGACGACACAGAGAGTCGTCTCTGTGTCGTCTCTGTGTCTGTGTCGTCTCTGTGTCGTCTCTGTATCGTCTCTGTGTCGTCGTCTCTGTGTCGTCTCTGTGTCGTCGTCTCTGTGTCGTCTCTGTGCCGTCTCTGTGTCGTCTCTGTGTCGTCTCTCTGTGTCGTCTCTGTGTTGACACAGAGACGACACAGAGACGACACAGAGACGAACAGAGTCGTCTCTGTGTCGTCTCTGTGTCTGTGTCGTCTCTGTGTCGCCTCTGTGTCGTCTCTGTGACGACACAGAGACGCAGAGACGACACAGAGACGACACAGAGACGAAACAGAGACGACACAGACACAGACACGACACAGAGATGACGCTGTGTCGTCTCTGTGTCGTCTCTGTGTCGTCTCTGTGTCGACACTGATACGACATAGAGAGACGACACAGAGACGACACAGAGACGACACAGAGACGGCACAGAGACGACACAGAGACGACACAGAGACAACTCTGTTTCGTCTTGTGTTGTCTCTGTGTCGTCTTTGTGTCGACACAGAGACGATACAGAGAGACGGCAGAGAGACAACACAGAGACGACACAGAGACGACGACACAGAGACGACGACACAGAGACGACTCAGAGAAGACACAGACACAGAGACGACACAGAGACGACACAGACACAGAGACGACACAGAGACGACACAGAGACGACACAGAGACGACGACACAGAGACGACAAAGAGACGAAACAGAGACGACACAGACACATGACGACACAGAGACGACACAGACACAGAGACGACACAAAGACGACTCTGTTTCGTCTCTGTGTCGTCTCTGTGTCGTCTCTGTGTCAACACAGAGACGACACAGAGAGACGACACAGAGACGACACAGAGACGACACAGATACGACACAGAGACGGCACAGAGACGACACAGAGACGACGACACAGAGACGACACAGAGACGACACAGAGACGACACAGACACAGAGACGACACAGAGACGACTCTCTGTGTCGTCTCTGTGTCGACACAGAGACGACACAGAGAGACAACACAGAGATGACACAGAGACGACACAGAGACGACACAGAGACGGCACAGAGACGACACAGAGACGATGACACAGAGACGATACAGAGACAACACAGAGACGACACAGAGACGACACAGAGAGACACAGACACAGAGACGACTCTCTGTGTCGTCTTGTGTCGTCTCTGTGACACAGAGACGACACAGACACAGAGATTACACAGAAACGACTCTGTGTCGTCTCTGTGTCGTCTCTGTGTCGACACAGAGACGACACAGAGAGAAGACACAGAGACGACACAGAGACAGCACAGAGACGACATAGAGACGAAACAGAGACGACACAGAGATGACACAGACACAGAGACGACACAGAGACGACACAGAGACGACACAGAGACGACGACACAGAGACGACACAGAGATGACACAGAGACGACACAGACACGACCTAACTGACACAGAGACGACACAGACACAGAGACGACACAGAGACGACTCTCTGTGTCGTCTCTGTGTCGTCTCTGTGTCGACACAGAGACGACACAGAGAGACGACACAGAAACGACACAGAGACGACACAGAGACGACACAGAGACGACACAGAGACGACACAGAGAAGACACAGACATAGAGACGACACAGAGACGACACAGAGACACACAGAGACGACACAGACACAGAGACGACACAGGGACGACACAGAGACGACACAGAGACGACACAGACACAGAGACGACACAGAGACGACTCTGTGTCATCTCTGTGTCGTCACTGTGTCGACACAGAGACGACACAGAGAGACCACACAGAGACCACACAGAGACGGCACATAGACGACACAGAGACGACACAGAGACGACGACACAGAGACGACACAGAGTCGACACAGAGACGACACAGAGACGACACAGACACAGAGACGACACAGAGACGACTCTCTGTGTCGTCTCTGTGTGTCTCTGTGTCGACACAGAGACGACACAGAGAGACGACACAGAGACGACACAGAGACACACAGAGACGACACAGAGACGGCACAGAGACGACACAGAGACGAAACAGACACAGAGACGACTCTCTGTGTCGTCTCTGTTTCGTCTCTGTGACACAGAGACGACACAGAGACGGCACAGAACGACACAGAGACGACACAGAGACGACGACACAGAGACGACACAGAGACGACACAGACACATAGACGACACAGAGACGACTCTCTGTGTCGTCTCTGTTTCGTCTCTGTGACACAGAGACGACACAGAGACGACACAGAGACGACACAGAGACGACACAGAGACGACGACACAGAGACGACACAGAGACGACACAGAGACAGCACAGAGACGACACAGAGACAGAGACGACACAGAGACGACAGAGAGACGACACAGAGACGACACAGACACAGAGACGACACAGAGACGACTCTCTGTGTCGTCTCTGTGTCGTCTCTGTGTCGACACAGAGACGACACAGAGAGACGACACAGAGACGACACAGAGACAACACAGAGACGACACAGAGACGACTCTCTTTCTCGTCTCTGTGTCGTCTCTGTGTCATCTCTGTGACACAGAGACGACACAGAGACGACACAGACACAGAGACGACACAGAGACGACTCTGTGTTGTCTCTGTGTCGACACAGAGACGACACAGAGAGACGACACAGAGACGACACAGAGACGACACAGAGACGACGACACAGAGAAGACATAGAGACGACACAGAGACGACACAGAGACGACACAGAGACGACACAGACATAGACACGATACAGAGACGACACAGACACAGAGACGACTCTGTGTCGTCTCTTTGTCGTCTCTGTGTCGTCTCTGTGTCGTTCTGTGTCGACACAGAGACGACATAGAGAGACGACACAGAGACGACACAGAGACGACACAGAGATGACACAGAGACGGCACAGAGACGACACAGAGACGACACAGAGACGACGACACAGAGACGACACAGAGACGACACAGAAATGACACAGAGACGACACAGACACAGAGACGACACAGAGACGACTCTATGTCGTCTCTGTGTCGACACAGAGACGACACAGAGAGACGACACAGAGACGAAACAGAGACGACACAGAGACGGCAAAGAGACGACACAGAGACGACACAGAGACGACGACACAGAGACGACACAGAGACGACACAGAGAAGACACAGACACAGAGACGACACAGAGACGACTCTCTGTGTCGTCTCTGTGTCGTCTCTGTGACACAGAGACGACACAGAGGCGACACAGAGACGACAAGACACAGAGACGACATAGAGACGAC
Organism: Artemia sinica; assembly: GCA_027921565.1. Taxonomy (NCBI): domain Eukaryota; kingdom Metazoa; phylum Arthropoda; class Branchiopoda; order Anostraca; family Artemiidae; genus Artemia; species Artemia sinica. The sequence goes on along the minus strand of JAPEVW010000613.1, from coordinate 36,646 downwards.
TCTCTTTCGTCTATGTGTCGTCTCTGTGTCGTCTCTGTGTCGACACAGTAGCGACACAGAGAGACGACACAGAGAGAGACACAGAGACGACACAGAGACGGCACAGAGACGACACAGACACGAAACAGAGACGACAAGACACAGAGACGACACAGAGATGACACAGAGACGACACAGAGACGACACAGACACAGAGACGACACAGAGACGACTCTCTGTGTCGTCTCTGTGTCGTCTCTGTGACACAGAGACGATACAGAGACGACACAGAGACGACAAAGACACAGAGACGACACAGAGACGACTCTGTGACGTCTCTGTGTCGTCTCTGTGTCGTCTCTATGTCGACACAGAGACGACACAGAGAGACGACACAGAGACGACACAGAGACGACACAGAGAGGCACAGAGACGACACAGATACGACACAGAGACGACGACACAGAGACGACACAGAGACGACACAGAGATCACACCGAGACGACATAGACACAGAGACGACACAGAGACGACACAGAGACGAAACAGAGACGACACAGCCACAGACACGAAACAGAGATGACGCTGTGTCGTCTCTGTGTCGTCTCTGTGTCGTCTCTTTGTCGACACTGAGACGACACAGAGAGACGACACAGAGACGACACAGAGACGACACAGAGACGACACAGAGACGGCACAGAGACGACACAGAGACGACACAGAGACAACTCTGTTTCGTCTTGTGTTGTCTCTGTGTCGTCTCTGTGTCGACACAGAGACGACACAGAGAGACGGCAGAGAGACGACACAGAGACGACACAGAGACGACTCAGAGAAGACAGACACAGAGACGACACAGAGACGACACAGACACAGAGACGACACAGAGACGACACAGAGATGACACAGAGACGGCACAGAGACGACACAGAGACGACACAGAGACGATACAGAGACGCACAGAGACGACACAGAGACGACACAGAGACACTCTGTTCGTCTTGTGTGTCTCTGTGTCGTCTCTGTGTCGACACAGAGACGACACGAGAGACGGCAGAGAGACAACACAGAGACGACACAGAGACGACGACACAGAGACGACTCAGAGAAGACACAGACACAGAGACGACACAGAGACGACACAGACACAAAGACGACACAGAGACGACTCTGTGTCGTCTCTGTGTCGTCTCTGTGTCGTCTCTGTGTCGACACAGAGACGACACAGAGAGACGATACAGACACGACACAGAGACGACAAAGAGATGACACAGAGACGGCACAGAGACGACACAGAGACGACACAGAGACGACACAGAGACGAACGACAAGAGACGACACAGAGACGACACAGACACAGAGACGACACAGAGACGACACAGACACAGAGACGACACAGAGACGACTCTGTTTCGTCTCTGTGTCGTCTCTGTGTCGTCTCTGTGTCACACAGAGACGACACAGAGAGACGATACAGAGACGACACAGAGACGACACAGAGACGACACAGAGACGGCACAGAGACGACACAGAGACGACGACACAGAGACGACGACACAGAGACGACACAGAGACGACACAGACACAGAGACGACTCTCTGTGTCGTCTCTGTGACACAGAGATGACACAGAGACGACACAGACACAGAGACGACACAGAGACGACACAGAGACGACACAGAGACGACACAGAGACGACACAGAGACGACGACACAGAGACGACACAGAGACGACACAGAGACGACAGAGAGATGACACAGACACCAGAGACGACACAGAGACGACTCTCTGTGTCGTCTCTGTGTCGTCTCTGTGACACAGAGACGACACAGAGACGACACAGACACAGAGATGACACAGAAACGACTCTGTGTCGTCTCTGTGTCGTCTCTGTGTCGACACAGAGACGACACAGAGAGACGACACAGAGACGACACAGAGACGACACAGAGACGGCACAGAGACGACACAGAGACGAAACAGAGACGAACAGAGACGACACAGACACGAGACGACACAGAGACGACACAGAGACGACACAAAGACGACACAGACACAGAGACGACACAGAGACGACTCTCTGTGTCGTCTCTGTGTCGTCTCTGTGACACAGAGACGACACAGAGACGACACAGAGACGACACAGACACAGAGACGACACAGAAACGACTCTGTGTCGTCTCTGTGTCGTCTCTGTGTCGACACAGAGACGACACAGAGAGACGACACAGAGACGACACAGAGACGGCACAGAGACGACACAGAGACGACACAGAGACGACGACACAGAGACGACACAGAGACGACACAGAGATGAAATAGACACAGAGACGACACAGAGACGATACAGAGACGACACAGAGATGACATAGACACAGAGACGACACAGAGACGACACAGAGACGACACAGAGACGACACAGAGACGACACAGACACAGAGACGACACAGAGATGACTCTCTGTGTCGTCTCTGTGTCGTCTCTGTGTCGACACAGAGACGACACAGAGAGACGACACAGAGACGACACAGCGACGGCACAGAGACGACAAAGAGACGACGCAGAGACGACGACACAGAGACGACACAGAGACGACACAGAGACGACACAGACACAGAGACGACACAGACACAGAGACGACACAGACACAGAGACGACACAGAGACGACTCTCTGTGTCGTCTCTGTGTCGTCTCTGTGACACAGAGAGGACACAGAGACGACACAGACACAGAGACGACACAGAGACGACTCTGTGTCGTCTCTGTGTCGTCTCTGTGTCGTCTCTGTGTCGACACAGAGACGACACAGAGAGACAACACAGAGACGACACAGAGACGACACAGAGACGACACAGAGACGACACAGAGACGACGACACAGAGACGACACAGAGACGACACAGAGACGACAGAGAGATGACACAGACCCTGACGACACAGAGGTGACACAAAGACGACATAGACACAGAGACGACACAGAGACGACTCTGTTTCGTCTCTTTGTCATCTTGTGTCGTCTCTGTGTCAACACAGAGACGACACAGAGAGACGACACAGAGACGACACAGAGACGACACAGAGACGGCAAAGAGACGACACAGAGACGACACAGACAGAGAGACGACACAGAGACGACTCTCTGTGTCGTCTCTGTGTCGTCTCTGTGACACAGAGACGACACAGAGATGACACAGACACAGAGACGACACAGAGACGACTCTGTGCCGTCTCTGTGTCGTCTCTGTGTCGTCTCTGTGTCGACACAGAGACGACACAGAGAGACAACACAGAGACGACACAGAGACGACACAGAGACGACACAGAGACGGCACAGAGACGACACAGAGACGACACAGAGACGACGACACAGAGACGACAAAGAGACGACACAGAGACGACATAGAGACGACAGAGAGATGACACAGACACAGAGACGACACAGAGACGACTCTCTGTGTCGTCTCTGTGTCGTCTCTGTGACACAGAGACGACACAGACAAAGAGATGCCACAGAAACGACTCTCTGTGTCGTCTCTGTGTCGTCTCTGTGTCGACACAGAGATGACACAGAGAAACGACACAGAGACGACACAGAGACGACACAGAGACGACACGGAGACGACACAGAGACGACACAGAGACGACACAGAGAAGACACAGACACAGAGACGACACAGACACACATGTACACACATGTACACTCATGTACAAACATGTACACACATGTACACACATGTAAACTCATGTACAAACATGTACACACATGTACACACATGTACACACATGTACACACATGTACACACATGTAAACTCATGTAAAAACATGTACACACATGTACACACATTTACACACATGTACACACATGTACAAACATGTACACACATGTACACACATGTACACACATGTAAACTCATGTACAAACATGTAAACACATATACACATGTACACTCATGTACAAACATGTACACACATGTACACTCATGTAAAAACATGTACACACATTTACACACATGTACACACATGTACACACATGTACACACATGTACATCATGTACAAACATGTACACATATGTACACGCATGTACACACATGTACACACATGTACACAATGTACACTCATGTACAAACATGTACAAACATATACACACATATACACACATGTACACACATGTACACTCATGTACAAACATGTACACACATGTAAACACATGTACACACATGTACACACATGTACACACATGTACACACATGTACACACATGTACAAACATGTACACACATGTACACACATGTACACACATGTACACACATGTACACTCATGTACAAACATGTAAACACATGTACACACATGTACACACATGTACACACATGTACACACATGTACACTCATGTTCAAACATGTACACACATGTACACACATGTACGCACATGTACACACATGTACACACATTTAAACACATGTATACACATGTACACACATCTACACACATTTACACACATGTACACTCATGTACAAACATGTACACACATGTACACACATGTACACAAATGTACACACATGTACACACATGTACACACATGTAAACTCATGTACAAACATTACACACATGTACACACATGTACACACATGTACACACATGTACACACATAAACATACATGTACACTCATGTAAAAACATGTACACACATGTACACACATGTACACAGATGTACACACATGTACACACATGTACACTCATGTACAAACATGTACACACATGTACACACATGTACACACATGTACACACATGTACACTCATGTACAAACATGTACACACATGTGCACACATGTACACACATGTACACACATACACATGTACACACATGTACACTCATTTAAAAACATGTACACTCATGTACACACATGTACACACTTGTACACACATATACACACATGTACACACATGTACACTCATTTACAAACATGTACACACATGTACACACATGTACACACATGTAAACTCATGTACAAACATGTACCCACATATACACACATGTACACACATGTACACACATGTACACACATGTACACTCATGTACAAACATGTACACACATGTACACACATGTACACACATGTACACACATGTACACACATGTACACTCATGTACAAACATGTACACACATGTACACACATGTACACACATGTACACACATGTACACACATGTACACACATGTAAACTCATGTACAAACATGTACACACATGTACACACATGTACACACATGTACACACATGTACACACATGTACACACATGTACACTCATGTACAAACATGTACACACATGTACACACATGTACACACATGTACACGAATGTACACTCATGTACAAACATGTAACACACATGTACACACATGTACACACATGTACACATATGTACACTCTTGTACAAACATGTACACACATGTACACACATGTACACACATGTACACACATGTACACACATATACACACATGTACACACATTTACACACATGTACACTCATTTACACACATGTACACACATGTACACACATGTACACACATGTACACACGTTTAAACACATGTACACTCATGTACAAACATGTACACACATGTACACTCATGTACAAACATTTACACACATGTACACACATGTACACACATGTACACACATGTACACTCATGTACAAACATGTACACACATGTACACACATGTACACACATGTACACACATGTACACACATGTAAACTCATGTACAAACATATACACACATGTACACACATGTACACACATGTACACACATGTAAAACATGTACACACATGTACAGACATGTACACACATGTATACAAATGTACACACATGTACACTCATGTACAAACATGTACACACATGTACACACATGTACACACATGTACACACATGTACACACATGTACAAACATGTACACACATGTACACACATGTACACACATGTACACACATTAACACACATGTACACACATGTACACTCACGTACAAACATGTACACACATGTACACACATGTACACACATGTACACACATGTAAACACATGTAAAGACATGTACACTCATGTACAAACATGTACACACATGTACACACATGTACACACATGTACACACATGTACACACATGTACACTCATGTACAAACATGTACACACATGTACACACATGTACACACATGTACACACATGTACACTCATGTACAAACATGTACACACATGTACACACATGTACACACATGTACACTCATGTACAAACATGTACAAACATGTACACACATGTACACATATGTACACACATGTACACACATGTACACTCATGTACAAACATGTACACACATGTACACACATGTACACACATGTACACACATATACCAACATGTACACACATGTACACTCATGTACAAACATGTACACACATGTACACACATGTAAACACATGTACACACATGTACACACATGTAAACTCATGTAAAAACATGTACACACATGTACACACATGTACACACATGTACACACATGTACACACATGTACACACATGTACACTCATGTACAAACATGTACACACATGTACACACATGTACACACATGTACACAGATGTACACACATGTACACTCATGTACAAACATGTGCACACATGTAAACACATGTACACACATGTACACACATGTACACACATTTACACTCATGTACAAACATGAACAGACATGTACACACATGTACACACATGTACACACATGTACACTCATGTACAAACATGTACACACATGTACAGACATGTACACACATGTATACACATGTACAAACATGTACACACATGTACACACATATACACACATGTACACACATGTACACACATGTACACACATGTACAAACATGTACAAACATGTTGACACATGTACACACATGTACACATGTACACATATGTACAAACATGCACACACATGTACACGCATGTACAAACATGTACACACATGTACACACATGTACATACATGTACACACATGTACACTCATGTACAAACATGTACGCACATGTACACACATGTACAACACAAGTACACACATGTACACTCATGTACAAACATGGACACACATGTACACACATGTACACACATGTACACACATTTACACTCATTTACAAACATGTACACACATGTACACACATGTATACTCATGTACAAACATGTACACACATGTACACACATGTACACACATGTACACACATGTACACTCATGTACAAACATGTACACACATGTACACACATGTACACACATGTACACACATGTACACACATGTACACACATGTACACTCATGTACAAACATGTACACACATGTACACACATGTACACACATGTACACACATGTACACACATGTACATACATGTACACACATGTACACTCACGTACAAACATGTACACACATGCACACACATGTACACACATGTAAACACATGTACACACATGTACACACATGTACACACATGTACAAACATGTACACACATGTACACACATGTACACACATGTACACACATACACATGTACACACATGTACACTCATGTACAAACATGTACACACATGTACACACATTTAGACACATGTACACGCATATACACACATGTACACACATGTACACTCATTTACAAACATGTACACACATGTACACACATGTACACACATGTAAACTCATGTACAAACATATACACACATTACACACATGTACACACATGTACACACATGTACACACATGTACACTCATGTACAAACATGTACACACATGTACACACATGTACACAAATGTACACACATGTACACTCATGTACAAACATGTACACACATGCACACACATGTACACTCATGTACAAACATGTACACACCTGCACACACATGTACACACATGTACACACATGTACACACATGTACACACATGTAACATTCATGTACAAACATGTACACACATGTACACACATGTACACACATGTACACACATGTACACACATGTAGACTCATGTACAAACATGTACACACATGTACACACATGTACACACATGTACACACATGTACACTCATGTACAAACATGTACACACATGTACACACATGTACACACATGTACACACATACACATGTACACACATGTACACTCATTTACAAACATGTACACACATGTACACACATGTAGACACATGTACACGCATATACACACATGTACACACATGTACACTCATTTACAAACATGTACACACATGTACACACATGTACACACATGTAAACTCATGTACAAACATGTACACACATATACACACATGTACACACATGTACACACATGTACACACATGTACATCATGTAAAAACATGTACACACATGTACACACATGTACACACATGTACACACATGTACACACATGTACACACATGTACACACATGCACACACATGTACACTCATGTACAAACATGTACACACATGTACACACATGTACACACATGTACACACATGTACACACATGTACACACATGTACACTCATGTACAAACATGTACACACATGTACACACATGTACACACATACACACATGTACACACATGTACACACATGTACACTCATGTACACACATATACACACATGTACACACATGTACACACATGTACACACATGTACACGAATGTACACTCATGTACAAACATGTAAACACATGTACACACATGTACACACATGTACACACATGTACACACATGTACACACATGTACACACATGTACACACATGTACACACATGTACACTCATGTACAAACATGTACACACATGTACACACATGTACACACATGTAAACACATGTACACACATATACACTCATGTACACATATGTACACACATGTACACTCATTTACACACATGTACACACATGTACACACATGTACACACGTGTAACACACATGTACACTCATGTACAAACATGTACACACATGTACACTCATGTACAAACATGTACACACATGTACACACATGTACACACATGTACAAACATGTACACACATGTACACACATGTACACATATGTACAAACATGTACACACATGTACACACATGTACAAACATGTACACACATGTACACACATGTACACACATGTACACACATGTACACACATGTACACACATGTACGAACATGTACACACATGTACACACATGTACACACATGTATACAAATGTACACACATGTACACACATGTACACACATGTACACTCATGTACAAACATGTACACACATTTACACACATGTACACACATGTACACACATGTACACTCATGTACAAACATGTACACACATGTACACACATGTACACACATGTACACACATGTAAACACATGTACACACATGTACACTCATGTACAAACATGTACACACATGTACACAAATGTACACACATGTACACACATGTACACACATGTACACACATGTACACTCATGTACAAACATGTACACACATGTACACACATGTACACACATGTACACACATGTACACACTTGTACACACATGTACACATATGTACACACATGTACACACATGTACACTCATGTACAAACATGTACACACATGTACACACATTGTACACACATGTACACACATGTACACACATGTACACACATGTACACTCATGTACAAACATGTACACACATGTACACACATGTACACACATGTACACACATATACACACATGTACACACATGTACACTCATGTACAAACATGTACACACATGTACACACATGTACACACATGTACACACATGTACACACATGTACACTCATGTACAAACATGTACACACATGTACACACATGTACACACATGTACACACATGTACACACATGTACACACATGTACACCCATGTACAACATGTACACACATGTACAACACATGTACACACATGTACACACATGTACACACATGTACACACATGTACACTCATGTACAAACATGTACACACATGTACACATGTACACACATGTACACACATGTACACACATGTACACTCATGTACAAACATGAACACACATGTACACACATGTACACACATGTACACTCATGTACAAACATGTACACACATGTACAGACATGTACACACATGTATACACATGTACAAACATGTACACACATGTACACACATGTACACATATGTACACACATGTAAACATATGTACACACATGTACAACACATGTACAAACATGTCGACACATGTACACACATGTACACATGTACACATATGTACAAACATGTACACACATGTACACGCATGTACAAACATGTACACACATGTACACACATGTACACACATGTACACACATGTACACACATGTACACTCATGTACAAACATGTACACACATGTACACACATGTACACACATGTACACACATGTACACTCATGTACAAACATGTACACACATGTAAACACATGTACACACATGTACACACATGTACAAACATGTACACACATGTACACACATGTACACACATGTACACTCATGTAAAAACATGTACACACATGTACACACATGTACACACATGTACACACATGTACAAACATGTACACACATGTACACTCATGTACAACATGTACACACATGTACACACATGTACACACATATACACACATGTACAAACATGTACACTCATGTACAAACATGTACACACATGTACACACATGTACACACATGTACACACATGTAGACTCATGTACAAACATGTACACACATGTACACACATGTACACACATGTACACACATGTACACTCATGTACAAACATGTACACACATGTACACACATGTACACACATGTACAAACATGTACACACATGTACACACATGTACACACATGTACACTCATGTAAAACATGTACACACATGTACACACATGTACACACATGTACACACATGTACACACATGTACACTCATGTACAAACATGAACACACATGTACACACATGTACACACATGTACACACATGTACACACATGTACACTCATGTACAAACATGTACACACATGTACACCATGTACAAACATTACACACATGTACACACATGTACACACATGTACAAACATGTACACACATGTACACACATGTACACATATGTAAATACATTACACACATGTAAACTCATGTACAAACATATACACACATGTACACACATGTACACACATGTACACACATGTACACACATGTACACACATGTACACACATGTACACACATGTACACAAATGTAAACACATGTACACACATGTACACACATGTACACTCATGTACAAACATGTACACACATGTACACACATGTACACACATGTACACACATGTACACTCATGTACAAACATGTACACACATGTACACACATGTACACACATGTACACACATGTACACACATGTAACACATGTACACTCATGTACAAACATGTACACACATGTACACACATGTACACACATGTACACACATGTACACACATGTACACACATGTACACTCATGTACAAACATGTACACACATTGTACACACATGTACACACATGTACACACATGTACACACTTGTACACACATGTACACATATGTACACACATGTACACACATGTACACTCATGTACAACATGTACACACATGTACACACTGTACACACATGTACACACATGTACACACATGTACACACATGTACACTCATGTACAAACATGTACACACATGTACACACATGTACACACATGTACACACATGTACACACATGTACACACATGTACACTCATGTACAAACATGTACACACATGTACACACATGTACACACATGTACACACATGTACACACATGTACACTCATGTACAAACATGTACACACATGTACACACATGTACACACATGTACACACATGTACACACATGTACACAAATGTACACTCATGTACAAACATGTACACACATGTACACACATGTACACACATGTACACACATGTACACTCATGTACAAACATGTACACACATGTACAACACATGTACACACATGTACACACATGTACACACATGTACAACACATGTACACACATGTACACTCATGTACAAACATGTACACACATGTACACACATGTACACACATGTACACTCATGTACAAACATGTACACACATGTACACACATGTACACACATGTACACACATGTACACACATGTACACTCATGTACAAACATGTACACACATGTACACACATGTACACACATGTACACTCATGTACACACATGTACACATGTACACATGTACACACATGTACACACATGTACACACATGTACACACATGTACACTCATGTACACACATGTACACACATGTACACACATGTACACACATGTACACACATGTACACACATGTACACACATGTACACACATGTACACACATGTACACACATGTACACACATGTACACACATGTACACACATGTACACGACATGTACACTCATGTACAAACATGTACACACATGTACACACATGTACACACATGTACACACATGTACACACATGTACACTCATGTACAAACATGTACACACATGTACACACATGTACACACATGTACACACATGTACACTCATGTACACACATGTACACACATGTACACACATGTACACACATGTACACACATGTACAAACATGTACACACATGTACACACATGTGCACACATGTACACACATGTACACACATGTACAAACATGTACACACATGTACACACATGTACGACACATGTACACACATGTACACACATGTACACACATGTACACACATGTACACACATGTACACATGTACACACATGTACACACATGTACACACATGTACACACATGTACACAACATGTACACACATGTACACACATGTACACTCATGTACAAACATGTACACACATGTACACACATGTACACACATGTACACACATGTACACACATGTACACACATGTACACACATGTACACACATGTACACACATGTACACACATGTACACACATGTACAAACATGTACACACATGTACACACATGTACACACATGTACACACATGTACAAAAACACATGTACACACATGTACACACATGTACACACATGTACACACATGTACACACATGTACACACATGTACACACATGTACACACATGTACACTCATGTACAAACATGTACACACATGTACACACATGTACACACATGTACACACATGTACACACATGTACACTCATGTACAAACATGTACACACATGTACACACATGTACACACATGTACACACATGTACACACATGTACAAACATGTACAACATGTACACACATGTACACACATGTACACACATGTACACTCATGTACAAACATGTACACACATGTACACACATGTACACACATGTACACACATGTACAACACATGTACACACATGTACACACATGTACACACATGTACACACATGTACACACATGTACACACATGTACAAACATGTACACACATGTACACACATGTACACACATGTACACATGTACACACACGTACACACATGTACACACATGTACACTCATGTACAAACATGTACACACATGTACACACATGTACACACATGTACACACATGTACACACATGTACACACATGTACACACATGTACACACATGTACACACATGTACACACATGTACACACATGTACACACATGTACACACATGTACACACATGTACACACATGTACACACATGTACACACATGTACAAACATGTACACACATGTACACACATGTACACACATGTACACACATGTACACACATGTACACTCATGTACAAACATGTACACACATGTACACACATGTACACACATGTACAAACATGTACACACATGTACACACATGTACACACATGTACACACATGTACACTCATGTACAACATGTACACACATGTACACACATGTACACACATGTACACACATGTACAACATGTACACACATGTACACACATGTACACACATGTACACACATGTACACACATGTACACACATGTACACACATGTACACTCATGTACAAACATGTACACACATGTACACACATGTACACACATGTACACACATGTACACACATGTACACACATGTACACACATGTACACACATGTACACACATGTACACACATGTACACACATGTACACATGTACACACATGTACACATGTACACACACGTACACACATGTACACACATGTACACACATGTACACACATGTACACACATGTACACACATGTACACACATGTACACACATGTACACACATGTACACACATGTACACACATGTACACATTACACATGTACACACATGTACACACATGTACACACATGTACACACATGTACACACATGTACACACATGTACACACATGTACACACATGTACACACATGTACACACATGTACACACATGTACACACATGTACACACATGTACACCATGTACAAACATGTACACACATGTACACACATGTACACACATGTACACACATGTACACACATGTACACACATGTACACACATGTACACACATGTACACACATGTACACACATGTACACACATGTACACACATGTACACTCATGTACAAACATGTACACACATGTACACACATGTACACACATGTACACACATGTACACACATGTACAAACATGTACACACATGTACACACATGTACACACATGTACACACATGTACACACATGTACACCATGTACAAACATGTACACACATGTACAACACATGTACACACATGTACACACATGTACAACTCATGTACAAACATGTACACACATGTACACACATGTACACACATGTACACACATGTACACTCATGTACAAACATGTACACACATGTACACACATGTACACACATGTACACACATGTACACACATGTACACACATGTACACACATGTACACACATGTACACACATGTACACACATGTACACACATGTACACACATGTACAAACATGTACACACATGTACACACATGTACACACATGTACACACATGTACAAACATGTACACACATGTACACACATGTACACACATGTACACACATGTACACACATGTACACACATGTACACACATGTACACTCATGTACAAACATGTACACACATGTACACACATGTACACACATGTACACACATGTACACACATGTACACACATGTACACACATGTACACACATGTACACACATGTACACACATGTACACACATGTACACACATGTACACACATGTACAAACATGTACACATGTACACACATGTACACACATGTACACACATGTACACACATGTACACACATGTACACTCATGTACAAACATGTACACACATGTACACACATGTACACACATGTACACACATGTACACACATGTACACACATGTACACACATGTACACACATGTACACACATGTACACACATGTACACACATGTACACACATGTACAACATGTACACACATGTACACACATGTACACTCATGTACAAACATGTACACACATGTACACACATGTACACACATGTACACACATGTACACACATGTACACTCATGTACAAACATGTACACACATGTACACACATGTACAAACATGTACACACATGTACACACATGTACACACATGTACACACATGTACACACATGTACACACATGTACACACATGTACACACATGTACACCATGTACAAACATGTAACACATGTACACACATGTACACACATGTACACACATGTACACACATGTACACTCATGTACAAACATGTACACACATGTACACACATGTACACACATGTACACACATGTACACACATGTACACCATGTACAAACATGTACACACATGTACACACATGTACACACATGTAAACATGTCACCATGTACAAACATGTACACACATGTACACACATGTACACACATGTACACACATGTACACACATGTACAAACATGTACACACATGTACACACATGTACACACATGTACACACATGTACACTCATGTACAAACATGTACACACATGTACACACATGTACACACATGTACACACATGTACACACATGTACACACATGTACACTCATGTACAAACATGTACACACATGTACACACATGTACACACATGTACACACATGTACACACATGTACACTCATGTACAAACATGTACACACATGTACACACATGTACACACATGTACACACATGTACACACATGTACACCATGTACAAACATGTACACACATGTACACACATGTACACACATGTACACACATGTACACACATGTACACACATGTACACACATGTACACACATGTACACTCATGTACACACATGTACACACATGTACAAACATGTACACACATGTAAACACATGTACACACATGTACACACATGTACACACATGTACACACATGTACACACATGTACACTCATGTACAAACATGTACACACATGTACACACATGTACACACATGTACACACATGTACACACATGTACACACATGTACAACCTGTACACACATGTACAAACATGTACACTCATGTACAAACATGTACACACATGTACACACATGTACACACATGTACACACATGTACACACATGTACACACATGTACACACATGTACACACATGTACACACATGTACAAACATGTACACACATGTACACACATGTACACACATGTACACACATGTACACACATGTACACACATGTACACACATGTACACACATGTACACACATGTACACTCATGTACAAACATGTAACACATGTACACACATGTACACACATGTACACACATGTACAAACATGTACACACATGTACACACATGTACACTCATGTACAAACATGTACACACATGTACACACATGTACACACATGTACACACATGTACACTCATGTACAAACATGTACACACATGTACACACATGTACACACATGTAACACATGTACAAACATGTACACACATGTACACACATGTACAACATGTACACACATGTACACACATGTACACTCATGTACAAACATGTAACACATGTACACACATGTACACACATGTACACACATGTACACTCATGTACAAACATGTACACACATGTACACACATGTACACACATGTACACACTCATGTACAAACATGTACACACATGTACACACATGTACACACATGTACACACATGTACACACATGTACACACATGTACACACATGTACACTCATGTACAAACATGTACACACATGTACACACATGTACACATGTACACACACGTACACACATGTACACACATGTACACACATGTACACACATGTACACACATGTACACACATGTACACACATGTACACATGTACACACATGTACACTCATGTACAAACATGTACACACATGTACACACATGTACACACATGTACACACATGTACACACATGTACACTCATGTACAAACATGTACACATGTACACACATGTACACACATGTACACACATGTACACACATATACACACATGTACACACATGTACACACATGTACACACATGTACACTCATTTACACACATGTACACACATGTACACACATGTACACACATGTACACACATGTACACACATGTACACACATGTACACACATGTACACACATGTACACTCATGTACAAACATGTACACACATGTACACACATGTACACACATGTACACACATGTACACACATGTACACACATGTACACTCATGTACAAACATGTACACACATGTACACACATGTACACACATGAAACACATGTACACACATGTACACTCATGTACAAACATGTACACACATGTACACACATGTACAGACATGTACACACATGTAAACTCATGTACAACATGTAACACATGTACACACACGTACACACATGTACACACATGTACACTCATGTACAAACATGTACACACATGTACACACATGTACACACATGTACACACATGTACACACATGTACACTCATGTACAAACATGTACACACATGTACACACATGTACACACATGTAAACACATGTACACTCATGTACAAACATGTACACACATGTACACACATGTACACACATGTACACACATGTACACTCATGTACAAACATGTACACACATGTACACACATGTACACACATGTACACACATGTACACTCATGTACAAACATGTACACACATGTACACACATGTACACACATGTACACACTCATGTACAACATACACATGTACACACATGTACACACATGTACACACATGTACAAACATGTACACACATGTACACACATGTACACACATGTACAAACATGTACACACATGTACACACATGTACACACATGTACACACATGTACACACATGTACACTCATGTACACACATGTACACACATGTACACACATGTACACACATGTACACACATGTAACACATGTACACTCATGTACAAACATGTACACACATGTACACACATGTACACACATGTACACACATGTACACACATGTACACACATGTAAACTCATGTACAAACATGTACACACATGTACACACATGTACACACATGTACACACATGTACACACATGTACACACATGTACACACATGTACACTCATGTACAAACATGTACACACATGTACACACATGTACACACATGTACACACATGTACACTATGTACACACATGTACACACATGTACACACATGTACACACATGTACACACATGTACACACATGTACACACATGTACACACATGTACACACATGTACACACATGTACACACATGTACACATGTACACACACGTACACACATGTACACACATGTACACACATTACACACATGTACACACATGTACACTCATGTACAACATGTACACATGTACACACATGTACACACATGTACACTCATGTACACATACACATGTACACACATGTACACACATGTACACACATGTACAAACATGTACACACATGTACACACATGTACACTCATGTACAAACATGTACACACATGTACACTCATGTACACACATGTACACACATGTACACACATGTACACTCATGTAAAAACATGTACACACATGTACACACATGTACACACATGTACACACATGTACACACATGTACACACATGTACACTCATGTACAAACATGTACACACATGTACACACATGTACACACATGTACACACATGTACACTCATGTACAAACATGTACACACATGTACACACATGTACACACATGTACACACTCATGTACAACATGTACACACATGTACACACATGTACACACATGTACACACATGTACAACACATGTACACACATGTACACACATGTACACTCATGTACAACATGACACAATGTACACACATGTACACACATGTACACACATGTACACACATGTACACTCATGTACACACATGTACACACATGTACACACATGTACACACATGTACACACATGTAAACACATGTACACACATGTACACTCATGTACAAACATGTACACACATGTACACACATGTACACACATGTACACACATGTACACACATGTACACTCATGTACAAACATGTACACAATGTACACACATGTACACACATGTACACACATGTACACACATGTACACACATGTACACACATGTACACACATGTACACACATGTACACTCATGTACACACATGTACACACATGTACACACATGTACACACATGTACACACATGTACACTCATGTACAAACATGTACACACATGTACACACATGTACACCATGTACAACATGTACACACATGTACACACATGTACACACATGTACACACATGTACACACATGTACACACATGTACACTCATGTACAAACATGTACACACATGTACACACATGTACACACATGTACACACATGTACACACATGTACACTCATGTACAAACATGTACACACATGTAAACACATGTACACACATGTACACACATGTACACTCATGTACAAACATATACACACATGTACACACATGTACACACATGTACACACATGTACACACATGTACACACATGTACACACATGTACACACATGTACACACATGTACACACATGTACACTCATGTACAAACATGTACACACATGTACACACATGTACACACATGTACACACATGTACACTCATGTACAAACATGTACACACATGTACACACATGTACACACATGTACACACATGTACACTCATGTACACGCATGTACAAATATGTACACACATGTACACACATATACACACATGTACACACATGTACACTCATGTACAAACATGTACACACATGTACACACATGTACACACATGTACACACATGTACACACATGTACACACATGTACACTCATGTACAAACATGTACACACATGTACACACATGTACACACATGTACACACATGTACACTCATGTACAAACATGTATACACATGTACACACATGTACACACATACACACTCATGTACAAACATGTACCCACATGTACACACATGTACACACATGTACAAACATGTACACACATGTACACACATGTACACTCATGTACAAACATGTACACACATGTACACACATGTACACACATGTACACACATGTACACACATGTACACTCATGTACACACATGTACACACATGTACACACATGTACACACATGTACACACATGTAAACACATGTACACACATGTACACTCATGTACAAACATGTACACACATGTACACACATGTACACACATGTACACACATGTACACACATGTACACTCATGTACAAACATGTACACACATGTACAACACATTACACACATGTACACACATGTACACACATGTACACACATGTACACACATGTACACACATGTACACACATGTACACTCATTTACACACATGTACACACATGTACACACATGTACACACATGTACACACATGTACACTCATGTACAAACATGTACACACATGTACACACATGTACACTCATGTACAAACATGTACACACATGTACACACATGTACACACATGTACAAACATGTACACACATGTACACACATGTACACTCATGTACAAACATGTACACACATGTACACACATGTACAAACATGTACACACATGTACACACATGTACACACATGTACACTCATGTACAAACATGTACACACATGTACACACATGTACAGACATGTACACACATGTACACCATGTACAAACATGTACACACATGTACACACATGTACACACATGTACACACATGTACACACATGTACACTCATGTACAAACATGTACACACATGTACACACATGTACACACATGTACACACATGTACACTCATGTACAAACATGTACACACATGTACACACATGTACACACATGTACACACATGTACACTCATGTACAAACATGTACACACATGTACACACATGTACACACATGTACACACATGTACAAACATGTACACACATGTACACACATGTACACACATGTACACACATGTACACTCATGTAAAAACATGTACACACATGTACACACATGTACACACATGTACACACATGTACACACATGTACACACATGTACACTCATGTACAAACATGTACACACATGTACACACAGGTACACACATGTACACACATGTACACTCATGTACAAACATGTACACACATGTACACACATGTACACACATGACACACATGTACAAACATGTACACACATGTACACACATGTACACACATGTACACACATGTACAAACATGTACACACATGTACACACATGTACACTCATGTACAACATGTACACACATGTACACACATGTACACACATGTACACACATGTACACACATTAACACTCATGTACACACATGTACACACATGTACACACATGTACACACATGTACACACATGTACACACATGTACACACATGTACAAACATGTACACACATGTACACACATGTACACACATGTACACACATGTACACACATGTACACTCATGTACACACATGTACACACATGTACACACATGTACACACATGTACACACATGTACACACATGTACACTCATGTACAAACATGTACACAAATGTACACACATGTACACACATGTACACACATGTACACACATGTACACACATGTAAACTCATGTACAAACATGTACACACATGTACACACATGTACACACATGTACACACATGTACACACATGTACACACATGTACACACATGTACACACATGTACGCTCATTTACACACATGTACACACATGTACACACATGTACACACATGTACACACATGTACACTCATGTACAAACATGTACACACATGTACACACATGTACACACATGTACACACATGTACACACATGTACACACATGTACACTCATGTACAAACATTTACACACATGTACACACATGTACAAACATGTACACACATGTACACACATGTACACTCATGTACAAACATGTACACACATGTACACACATGTACACACATGTACACACATGTAAACTCATGTACAAACATATACACACATGTACACACATGTACACATGTACACACATTTACACACATGTACACTCATGTACAAATCATGTACACACATGTAAACACATGTACACACATGTACACACATGTACACACATGTACACTCATGTACAAACATGTACACACATGTACACACATGTACACACATGTAAACACATGTACACTCATGTACAAACATGTACACACATGTACACACAAGTACACACATGTACACACATGTACACTCATGTACAAATATGTACACACATGTAAACACATGTACACACATGTACACACATGTACACTCATGTACAAACATGTACACACATTACACACATGTACACACATGTACACACATGTACACACATGTACACACAGTAAACTCATGTACAAACATGTACACACATGTACACACATGTACACACATGTACACACATGTACACACATGTACACACATGTACACTCATGTACAAACATGTACACACATGTACACACATGTACACACATGTACACACATGTACACACATGTACACACATGTACACACATGTGCACTCATGTACAAACATGTACACACATGTACACACATGTACACACATACACACTCATGTACAAACATGTACACACATGTACACACATGTACACACATGTACACACATGTACAAACATGTACACACATGTACACACATGTACACTCATGTACAAACATGTACACACATGTACACACATGTACACACATGTACACACATGTACACACATGTACACTCATGTACACACATGTACACACATGTACACACATGTACACACATGTACACACATGTACACACTTGTACACACATGTACACTCATGTACAAACATGTACACAAATGTACACACATGTACACACATGTACACACATGTACACACATGTACACTCATGTACAAACATGTACACATATACACACACATTTACACACATGTACACACATGTACACATATATACACACATGTACACACATGTACACACATGTACACACATGTACACTCATGTACACACATGTACACACATGTACACACATGTACACACATGTACACACATGTACACTCATGTACAAACATGTACACACATGTACACACATGTACACTCATGTACAAACATGTACACACATGTACACACATGTACACACATGTACACACATGTACACACATGTACACTCATGTACAAACATGTACACACATGTACACACATGTACAAACATGTAAACACATGTACACACATGTACACTCATGTACAAACATGTACACACATGTACACACATGTACAGACATGTACACACATGTAAACTCATGTACAAACATATATACACATGTACACACATGTACACACATGTACACACATGTACACACATGTACACTCATGTACAAATATGTACACACATGTAAACACATGTACACACATGTACACACATGTACACACATGTACACTCATGTACAAACATGTACACACATGTACACACATGTACACACATGTAAACACATGTACACTCATGTACAAACATGTACACACATGTACACACATGTACACACATGTACACACATGTACACACATGTACACTCATGTACAAACATGTACACACATGTACACACATATACACACATATACACACATGTACACTCATGTACAAACATGTATACACATGTGCACACATGTACACACATACACACTCATGTACAAACATACCCACATGTACACACATGTACACACATGTACACACATGTACAAACATGTACACACATGTACACACATGTACACTCATGTACAAACATGTACACGCATGTACACACATGTACACACATGTACACACATGTACACACATGTACACTCATGTACACACATGTACACACATGTACACACGTGTACACACATGTACACACTTGTACACACATGTACACTCATGTACAAACATGTACACAAATGTATACACATGTACACACATGTACACACATGTACTCACATGTACACACATGTAAACTCATGTACAAACATGTACACACATGTACACACATGTACACACATGTACACACATGTACACACATATACACACATGTACACACATGTACACACATGTACACTCATTTACACACATGTACACACATGTACACACATGTACACACATGTACACACATGTACACTCATGTACAAACATGTACACACATGTACACACATGTACACACATGTACACACATGTACACACATGTACACACATGTACACACATGTACACACATGTACACACATGTACACTCATGTACAAACATTTACACACATGTACACACATGTACAAACATCTACACACATGTACACACATGTACACTCATGTACAAACATGTACACACATGTACACACATGTACAGACATGTACACACATGTAAACTCATGTACAAACATATATACACATGTACACACATGTACAACATGTACACACATGTACACACATGTACACTCATGTACAAATATGTACACACATGTAAACACATGTACACACATGTACACACATGTACACACATGTACACTCATGTACAAACATGTACACACATGTACACACATGTACACACATATAAACACATGTACACTCATGTACAAACATGTACACACATGTACACACATGTACACACATGTACACACATGTACACTCATGTACAAATATGTACACACATGTAAACACATGTACACACATGTACACACATGTACACTCATGTACAAACATGTACACACATTTACACACATGTACACACATGTACACACATGTACACACATGTACACACATGTAAACTCATGTACAAACATGAACACACATGTACACACATGTACACACATGTATACATATGTACACACATGTACACTCATGTACAAACATGTACACACATGTACATACATGTACACACATGTACACACATGTAAACACATGTACACTCATGTACAAACATATACACACATGTACACACATGTACACACATGTACACACATGTACACTCATGTACAAACCTGTACACACATGTACAAACATGTATACTCATGTACAAACATATACACACATGTACAAACATCTACACACATGTAAACACATGTACACACATGTACACACATGTACACACATGTACACACATGTACACACATTTACACTCATTTACAAACATGTACACACATGTACACACATGTACACACATGTACACACATGTACACTCATGTACAAACCTGTACACACATGTACAAACATGTACACACATGTACAAACATGTACACACATGTACACACATGTACATACATGTATACACATGTATACAAACATATATACACATGTACACACATGTACACACATGTACACACATGTACACACATGTCACACATGTGCATACATGTACACACATGTACACTCATGTACAAACATGTACACACATGTACACACATGTACATACATGTATACACATGTATACAAACATATATACACATGTACACACATGTACACACATGTACACACATGTACACTCATGTACACACATGTTCACACATGTACACACATGTACACACATGTACACACATGTACACACATGTACACTCATGTACAAACATGTACACACATGTACACACATGTACACACATGTACACACATGTACAAACATGTACACACATGCACACACATGTACAATCATGTACAAACATGTACACACATGTACACACATGTACACACATGTACACTCATGTACAAACATATACACACATGTACACACATGTACACACATGTACACACATGTACACACATGTACACACATGTACACTCATGTACAAACATGTACACACATGTAAACACATGTACACACATGTACACACATGTACACTCATGTACAAACATGTACACACATGTACACACATTTACACACATGTAAACACATGTACACACATGTACACTCATGTACAAACATGTACACACATGTACAAACATGTACACACATGCACATGTACACACATGTACACTCATGTACAAACATGTACACACATGTACACACATGTACACACATGTACACTCATGTAAAAACATGTACACACATGTACACACATGTACACACATGTACACACATGTACACACATGTACACACATGTACACATGTACACTCATGTACAAACATGTACACACATGTACACTTATGTACACTCATGCACAAACATGTACACACATGTACACACATGTACACACATGTACACTCATGTAAAAACATGTACACACATATACATACATGTACACACATTATTACACATGTACAAACATGTACACACATATACACACATGTACACTCATGTACAAACATGTACACACATGTACAGACATGTACACACATGTATACACATGTACAAACATGTACACACATGTACACACATGTACACACATGTACACACATGTACCCACATGTACACACACGTACACTCATGTGCACACATGTACACACATGTACACTCATGTACAAACATGTACAAACATGTACACACATGTACACACATGTACATACATGTACACTCATGTACAAACATGTACACACATGTACACACATGTACACACATGTACAAACATGTACACACATGTACACTCATGTACAAACATGTACACACATGTACACACATGTACACACATGTACACTCATGCACAAACATGTACACACATGTAAACACATGTACACACATGTACACACATGTACACACATTTACACTCATTTACAAACATGTACACTCATGTACACACATGTACACACATGTACACACATGTACACACATGTACAAACCTGTACACACATGTACAAACATGTATACTCATGTACAAACATGTACACACATGTACACACATGTACATACATGTATACACATGTATACAAACATATATACACATGTACACACATGTACACACATGTACACACATGTACACACATGTCACACATGTGCATACATGTACACACATGTACACTCATGTACAAACATGTACACACATGTACACACATGTACATACATGTATACACATGTATACAAACATATATACACATGTACACACATGTACACACATGTACACACATGTACACACATGTACACACATGTTCACACATGTACACACATGTACACACATGTACACACATGTACACACATGTACACTCATGTACAAACATGTACACACATGTACACACATGTACACACATGTACACACATGTACAAACATGTACACACATGCACACACATGTACAATCATGTACAAACATGTACACACATGTACACACATGTACACACATGTACACTCATGTACAAACATATACACACATGTACACACATGTACACACATGTACAAACATGTACACACATGTACACACATGTACACTCATGTACAAACATGTACACACATGTAAACACATGTACACACATGTACACACATGTACACTCATGTACAAACATGTACACACATGTACACACATTTACACACATGTAAACACATGTACACACATGTACACTCATGTACAAACATGTACACACATGTACAAACATGTACACACATGCACATGTACACACATGTACACTCATGTACAAACATGTACACACATGTACACACATGTACACACATGTACACTCATGTAAAAACATGTACACACATGTACACACATGTACATACATGTACACACATGTACACACATGTACACACATGTACACATGTACACTCATGTACAAACATGTACACACATGTACACTTATGTACACTCATGCACAAACATGTACACACATGTACACACATGTACACACATGTACACTCATGTAAAAACATGTACACACATATACATACATGTACACACATTATTACACATGTACAAACATGTACACACATATACACACATGTACACTCATGTACAAACATGTACACACATGTACAGACATGTACACACATGTATACACATGTACAAACATGTACACACATGTACACACATGTACACACATGTACACACATGTACACACATGTACACACACGTACACTCATGTGCACACATGTACACACATGTACACTCATGTACAAACATGTACAAACATGTACACACAAGTACACACATGTAAACACATGTACACTCATGTACAAACATGTACACACATGTACACACATGTACACACATGTACAAACATGTACACACATGTACACTCATGTACAAACATGTACACACACGTACACACATGTACACACATGTACACTCATGCACAAACATGTACACACATGTAAACACATGTACACACATGTACACACATGTACACACATGTACACTCATGTACAAACATGTACACACATGTACACACATGTACACACATGTACACACATTTACACTCATGTACAAACATGTACACACATGTACACACATGTACACACATGTACACTCATGTACAAACATGTACACACATGTACACACATGTACACACATGTACACACATGTACACACATGTACACTCATGTACAAACATGTACACACATGTACACACATGTACACAGATGTACACACATGTACACACATGTACACACATGTACACTCATGTACAAACATGTACACACATGTACACACATGTACACACATGTACACGCATGTACACACATGTACACACATGTACACACATGTAAACACATGTACACTCATGTACAAACATGAACACACATGTACACAAATGTACACACATGTACACACATGTACACACATGTACAATCATGTACAAAAATTTACAAACATGTACACATATGTACACACATGTACACACATGTACACACATGTACACACATGTACACTCATGTACAAACATGTACACACATGTACACACATGTACACACATGTACACTCATGTACAAACATGTACACACATGTACACACATGTACACACATGTACACACATGTACACACATGTACACACATGTACACACATGCACACTCATGTACACACATGTACACACATGTACATACATGTACACACATGTACACTCATGTACAAACATGTACACACATGTACACACATGTACACACATGTACACACATGTACACTCATGTACAAACATGTACACGCATATACACACATGTACACACATGTACACACATGTACACACATGTACACTCATTTACAAACATGTACACACATGTACACACATGTACACACATGTACACACATGTACACACATGTACACTCATTTACAAACATGTACACACATGTACACACATGTACACACATGTACACACATGTACACTCATGTACAAACATGTACACACATGTACACACATGTACACACATGTAAACACATGTACACACATGTACACTCATGTACACACATGTACACACATGTACACACATGTACACACATGTACACACATGTACACTCATGTACAAACATGTACACACATGTACACACATGTACACACATGTACACACATGTACACTCATGTACAAACATGTACACACATGTACACACATGTACACACATGTACACACATGTACACACATGTACACTCATGTACAAACATGTACACACATGTACACACATGTACACACATGTACACACATTTACACTCATGTACAAACATGTACATACATGTACACACATGTACACACATGTACACTCATGTACAAACATGTAAGGCATATAAGCATTATCATAGGCAGCACCACTCTATAATATCTAGAAATCTCTTTGAAATCTTTAAGAGTAAGTTGTGGGAGAATTTTGAACTAGCCAGAAAGTGCTATGTGTATGCTTTTAGTACTACAACCACAGTTGCTCTAACTAATGACGCTTAGAGTTTTAAGGTGAAACTTCTTGGAAACGTTTAGGTGGCGTTCCAATTAAACCAAGAAAAACTGTATACATGTAGGTTTTCAAAAGGGCCTATAATGAATATCATAGGCAGAACCACTCTATAATACCTAGAAATATCTTTGAAACATTTAAAGAGGCTAATTCCATTTAAAATTAAAAGTTCTTGTGTCCTTTCTAAGAGTAAAAGAGATTTGAGTGGAATCAACCCGTCTCTTAAATCAATTTATTTCCCAGACACATCTTTTTAAAATTTGAGACAAGTACTTTTGTTTAGTATAGTAGAACGGTGAAGCAACTATGTCTTTAGGAATATTGAGCATGTCAAATTATGGATTCGTTTAGAAAACCTGAGAACAATATATATTATTAGGTTATATCTTTAAGAGTAAGTTGTGGGAGGATTTGAACTAGCCAGAAAGCACTGTGTGTATGCTTTTAGTACTATAACTAAAGTAGCTGTAACTAATGACGCTTAGCGTATTAAGGTGAAACTTCTAGGAAACGTTTAAGGAGCGTTCCAATTAAACGAAAAAAACTGTATACATGCTTGTTTTCAAAAAGGCATATAAGCAATATCATAGGCAGCACTACTCTATAATAGCTAGAAATATCTTTGAAACATTTAAAGAAGCTAATTTGATTCAAAATTAAAAGTTCTAGGATCCTTTCTAAGAGTAAAAGAGATTGGAGTTTAATCAACCCGTCTATCAAGCCAATTTATTTCCCAGGCACATCTTTTTAAAATTTGAGACAACTATTTTTGTTTAGTATACTAGAACAGTCCAGCAACTATGTCTTTAGGAATATTGAGCATTTCAAATTATGGATTCGTTTAGAAATCCCGAGAAAAATATATATTATTAAGTTAAATCTTTAAGAGTAAGTTGTGGGAGGATTTTGAACTACCCAGAAAGCATTATGTGTATACTTTTAGTACTATTACTACAGTTGCTGTAACTAATGACGCTTAGAGCATTAAGCTGAAACTTCTAGGAAACGTTTAGGGAGTGTTCCAATTAAAAGAAAAAAACTGTATACATGCTTGTTTTCAAAAAGGCATATAAGCAATATCATAGGCAGCATCACTCTATAATAGCTAAAAATGTCATTGAAACATTTAAAGAAGCTAATTTGATTCGAAATTAGCACTTTCTTCTTCTTTGGCACAGTGACAAACTATCTGCCCTCATTTCAAATAATAGCTCTATTTATTTTTTTTCAAACTCATCTTAAAAATAAGACTTCACTTCAAATGTCCTTCTGAACTCGAGTCACAAAAATAATAAAATAATATGAAAAAAAGGCTTAAAGTGAACGAGTACAGCCGTAAGCATATTTCATGTCATTTTGAGAAAAAGTAACCTAAAAGGAATCCCGAGGTAGCTTTTGGCCCAAAGTTTTACGGTTTACCGAAATTACATAAGCAAGGTATTCCCTTAAGGTCAAATGTAACATGTATGAAAGCCCCATGCTTCCGAAATTTAGAAAGTGGTTATGTACAGCCTTCAAACCTTTGTTTTATTCTCAAAAATCGTACATATGTAATTCGCTAGAGTTAGTGGAAAAATTTAAACCCCCCTAGTCAAAATTTGTAATAAGTATTCAATGTATTTTTAGTTCCGTAATTCTTTTTATCAACAAAAAATGGTCTCCCTTTGAGAGAAATGCTATCCGGATTATTATTGAACATTTATGTAGAACACCTTGAAAATTGAGCCTTAAATTGATATTTTTAAAAACAAGTCAATTGGGGGTGTTATATGGATGATGTAATATCACTCTGAGATTATGGGGAAAGTGGACTTATGGGCTTTCTAGATCACCTTAATACATATGATCGAAATTTACAATTTACCTTAGAAATTGAAAAAGGCAAATAATTTATCGTTTCTGGATGTATTAATTAGTCGTAGCATTGATAAACTGGATTTTACGATTTACAAAAAAAAAAAACACACAAAATAATTGATAACTACATTTTAAATTCAATCACTCCTCCTTCCACAAGTTAAAGAAGGTATTGTTACATCTCATGTCGATCATTCCTTAAACCTTTGCTCTGATTCCTACATCACAGATGAGCTAAATTTTATTAGAGCCATTAGCGAAAAAAGAACAATAAACTTATCAACGTTTCACGAACGTCTTCAATCTGTATCGCATTTTCTACCCGTTTAAATTAGACGGTCAAAAATGTGTTTGGAAATAGACGTTTTCGTTGTGTCTTAATTTTATGTGTTGGATGTTTGTATGAATAGCTGAAGTACTTATTAGTAGGGGAAAGATACGGAAAAAAATGGTCGAACCAGGAAAAAATTGGTATAGAAATTATTTTTTGCACCACTGTGTTCAGAAAAGAAAGCTCTACAACATATCAAAAATCTAAATCTCCATCCCATTGCGAAATTCCCTTTTTTTACGTTTTTTGCGCCTATTTTTTAGATATTTCCAGAATCCGAGAATGAGGAACCGTGAAAAGTAAAGTAGTTTATTGATGGTTTCCCTTTTAAGAAACGATTGTTTTTGTGCTCTTTTATTAGACAGAAACATCACGTTTAATCATTTAATTCTTTTTTATGTTTTGTTTTTGTTTTTTTATGAAATAAAAAATCAAAAAAAAAAAAAAAAAAAAAATCAAGCGACACACGATCACAGGGTATTTTTCGAAGAGGAGCACGAATTTTCGGTTCATTTTTCCCCATCTGAACAAATAGCCTACCGGCGTTCCGAATCCATTTCTTTTCCTACCGAGCTTTATTGGTGACGACATTTACAACCAGCTGGAAAGTCCCTTCTGATATTCACTTTCTGTTACACCATGCCTTGATCTTACACTCTTTTCAAATTTGCTTCAGTCTGCTGAGCCATGTAGAGCCACCTATCTGCAAAAAAACTCCTCAGATGGAAAGTATTTTGGAGTCCGAGCAGAGATTTAACACAGGTGCGTTTTTGTTTGTTTTTCTTGCCGATGCTTTTGTAACGTGACTACTAGGAAGCGGAAAGGAATCGGAGGAAGGAAACATAGAAAGGAAAGAAGACTCTACGCTCGTCCTACCTCTCTTTTCTGACGCACATTTTATCAGCGCCATCTGTCTGAAGAAAACTTAAGTACAGCAAACAAGTCGCTAGAGTGCAGCACGGTCGACGCCGCTAGGCGGAACGAAAAAGCTATTTCTCTAGTGGAAGCGAGAGTACTATCGACTATTGCCGGTCCCTTTCGCGGATGTGACTGTCAGATTTCCCTGGTCAAGAATCCTTAAAGCACCCATGATACTCGACGCCGGCCCTCAATAAGATTGACAGTTCATTTATTTTAGTAACCTATCTGAACTGGGGAGGGTTTAGCTACAGATTTTTCGGTTCAGAATCAGGGTTTTCGTTGTAACATTCACCGACAGCTCTACTTATTCCCATACTTATATTCACTTATTACTTATACTACTTATACTTATACTACTTTTACTCACTTATTTCCAGTTCTTTTTTTAGATGGCGGAGACTGCAATTTTATGTCTCCTTTGTGAACGTTCAATAGACACCTCAGAATCCGCGGTACTGAAAGAAAAAGGAGCTACGGCAATCAATGAAGCTAGCAAAACGAGAGGTACCAGCATCTCTGTCGAGGCAGGGAACCAAGCCCATGTTACTTGCAGAAAGACTTTCACAAACAAAATATACCTGTCGAAAATTGAGAATGAGAGACGACGAACCTTGCAAGAAAAGACGGAAGCAGAAAAAGTGGTACTCCGATCACGGACTCCAAGTTTCAACTTCCAAGAGTGTTGCTTTTTCTGCACTACAAGGATAAATCTCAACACTACCCACAGAAAAGGACACGAGTGGTACAAATTTCGGACTAAAGACTTTGAAGAGAGTATAAAGGCAGTGTGCAAAAGCCGTGATGATGATTGGTCAAATAACTTTTTTCGCCGAATATGTGCAGTGTCAGACCTGCACGCAGTTGACGCAATTTATCACAAAACCTGTTCTTCTATGTTTCAATTAAATAAGAGCCTTCCAGCCATATTTGCGACGCAAGAACTTTTTGGAATACTCGAAGATACTGAGCCAGATAAAAAACGTCCAAAAAGGGGGAGGCCAAGGCAAGATGAAAGATATCAGGTGTTTTTGAAGCTGGCTACTTTTTTCGACGAAAATGACGAAGAATAGTATACAGTCAGTGAACTTGTTGTTAAAATGGAAGAGCTTTTGAATGGGACAGACCTTGAACCGTACTCTAACAAGTACTTGAAGAGCAAGCTTCTGGAATATTTCAGTGACCAGCTAGTATTAGCAACTATTGACGGTAAGGCTGACGTGGTGATATTCAAAGAAAAAGCATCAGCGATACTCCAGAATTTTTATTACTTGGACAAAACCGATAACGAAGAGAGTGAGAAAATCAAGCTTATTAGAGCAGCAGCAAAGATTATCAAAAGTGATATCAAACGACTGCCAGCACAGAAGGAATCATATATGACCGCAAAGCAGATTTCTTCTGGAGAACAGCTGAAAGGCTCTCTACCTAATAGCCTAATGGTGTTCTTAGATGAAATATTCGTTGGAACCGATATTTCCTTCAAAGTGCTTGTCATTGGCAATTTCATCGTTCAAGCAGCTCGCCCGCGTGCCCTCATTTGTCCACTGCAACTAGGCTAAGCAGTGCAACTGGATCACCATTTCAAGTCCAGATTTCTTATTGACACTTTACACAGCCATGGATTCTGCTCCTCCTATGCTGAAGTCCAGAAATTTAAACGCTGTGCATCAGTCCATGACGAATCTAGCCTTGCAGGAGTTACCTCCGCACATGCTGTGCAGCATGTAGCTGATAATGCAGATCACGATGTTTGCACGATGGACGGAAGAAACACTTTCCATGGGATGGCTCTGCTAGCAACAGTCACGCCTCCTCTCATTAACAGCCGATCACCCATTCCGAGAGTTGAAGTTTCATTAGATGAAGTAGCCCAAAAAGGAAAAATTCCCATCTACCCTTACCGCTTAAGTGAGACAGTGCTTTCAAAGGTGCAATATGAGAAGATCCCTTGCAAAAATGTCAACGACCCATATGCCTCACTCGATCAGCTCTGGTTAGCTACCGGGTTCCTGAATGTCCCAAGACCGAGCTGGAATGGATTCATGCAGTCAGTTTTCTCTAACCAAATACATCATGAAACGGGAAACCTTCGCAGCAAGGCAAGCGTCTTGTTTTTGCCGATGATTGACCTCCCGTCTAGCAACGAATCCTGCCTTTACTCAACCTTGCGCTTTGTAGCTTCGCAAGGCAGAACCTACGGATTCACACCCGTTCTCACATTTGACTAGCCGCTCTGGTGGAAGTCTATGAAAATCCTCAAGTCCGACACGACGAATGAGCTGAGTAGTATTGTTCTCAAGTTAGGTGGTTTTCATTTGATGATGAGTTTCGTCGGATGCATAGGACACCTCATGCAAGGTTCTGGTCTGAAAGAGGTTCTGGAATTGGTATACGCGACTGGTGCAGTGCCACACATTCTTTCTGGAAAAGCAGTTTCTAGAGCTGTTCGATCTCACATTCTCGTGAGCTCGGTCATATATGCTCATCTCCTCGAAGAAGAGCAAGCGACGTTGACGTCTCTAGACATGTCTACTGTCTTCGCTAACGTACTGGATGGATACCTCCCACCCGAAGATCTCAGTCATGATCCCCAGCTCAAGCAACTTGAAAACTTTCTCAAGCAGAGACGCCAAGACCTGCTGACTCAGAGAACTGCGAAGCTCTGGTTTTAGTATCTTGACATGGTTGGGATACTGCTTAAGTTCATACGTGCCGAGAGACTAGGCCTGTGGGATTTGCACCTACAATCTCCAGTAGAGATGCTTCCGTTTCTAGCAGCATCTGGACATAACCTCTGTGTCAAGTCGGTCTGGATATACCAGTAAGAGATGGCTAAGCTTCAAACTAGTCACCCACCAATCTTCGAAGCATTTGAACAGGGAGGTCACACCATTAGAAGATCAGAGCGACGCTGGGCTAGGCTCTCGGCAGATCTTGTCATCGAGCAGGAGTATATGAGAAGTCTGAAAACATCGGGCGGTCTTACAACTGGAGGTGGGATGACAGAACAGCAGAGAGCCATTTGGGTTCTGTCAAGACCAGCATGCCTGGAGATAAACCTCTTGATGCAAAATTTGACAAAAATTTGTTACTCGACAAGTGAGCAGCACCGCGACATGAGTTCCAGTAGAAAGGA
>JAPEVW010000612.1:0-69510 GCA_027921565.1 Artemia sinica | reverse complement strand
AGACCCGTGATTTCCTAAGGTAAAAAGACGACACGTTAATCGACTGAACCAACAAGCCATTGAACATATTATGATTTTAGAAATACATCCCATGTATTGTTTCTGGGACATTGCCCAGCTGATGTTAAGCGTCACGATATCGTATCATTCCATTGAACTGGAACAAGTTCAAGCACATTCGATTTATCAATTGGATTTTTGATAGGTGTTACAAGTGACCTGTTTCGGGGCATTTTTATGGCAGCATCGTGAGAATAAGCACACCACGATGATTTGAGATGCATACTAGACAGACAATTTCTTCTGATGCTTGGGCCCCAAGTACTACCTGTATCCCTCAACCTTATCCCTCCGCCCTCCCTCCAACCCCAACCAACCCCCCCACCAACTTTTTTTTTACATCTCTTAGAATGACATGACACATAATTAAAACATAAAAAAATCACATTTAATATTTTCCAACTTCAAAATGGGAATGATATAGATGTGTGTTTCGCAACTTTTACTATTAGAAAAATAATGTTTGTAGTGACCATTTTTTTTCAACTTTTTTTTACATCTCTTAGAATGAAATGTAACATACTTAAAACATAAAAAATCACATTTAATATTTTCTAAATTCAAAATGAGAATGATATAGAAATATTAGTCGTGACTTTTACTATTAGAAAAATATTGTTTGTAGTAGCACTTTTTTTAACTAAATTGTTTTTTGGAACGAAATTATTCAACTTTTTTTTTATTTTTTAACATGATATTTTTTTCAAATTTTTTTTTACATCTCTTAGAATGACATGAAACATACTTAAAACATAAAAAAAATCACATTTAATTGGAATAAGCAAACACCCACCCAGACAAACAGGCAAAAAGAGTGAGAGAGACAAAAACACATACAAATACGTAGATTCAGACACCCAAACCAAGAAAGACATGCATTTGGAATAAGCAAACACCCGCCCAGACACACAGGCAAAAAGAGTGAGAGAGACAAAAACACATACAAATACGTAGATTCAGACACACACACCGAGACAGACATACATTGGAATAAGCCAACACCCGCCCAGACACACAGGCAAAAAAAAGTGAGAGATAAAAAAACGCATACAAATACGTAGATTCAGACACACACATCGAGACAGACATGCATTGGAATAAGCAAACACCCGCCCAGACACACAGCCAAAAAGAGTGAGAGAGACAAAAAAACACATACAAATACTTAGATGCAGACACACAAGACGAGAAAGACATGCATTGGAATAAGCAAACGCCCACCCAGATACACAGGCAAAAAGAGTAGAGAGAGACAAAAACACATACAAATACGTAGATTCAGACACACAAACCGAGAAAGACATGCATCGGAATAAGCAAACACCTGCCCAAACACACAGGCAAAAAGAGTGAGAGAGACAAAACAAATACAAATACGTAGATTCAGACACACAAACCGAGAAAGACATGCATTGGAATAAGCAAACACCTGCCCAGACACACAGGCAAAAAAGAGTGAGAAAGACAAAAACACATACAAATACGTAGATTCAGACATACACACCGAGAAAGATATGCATTGGAATAAGCACACACCCGCCCAGACACACAGGCAAAAAGAGTGAGAGAGACAAAAACACATACAAATACGTAGATTCAGACACACAAACCGAGACAGACATGCATTGGAATAAGAAAACAACCGCCCAGACACACAGGCAAAAAGAGTGAGAGAGACAAAAAAACATACAAATACGTAGATTTAGACACACAAACTGAGAAACACATGCATTGGAATAAGCAAACACCTGCCCAGACACACACGCAAAAATAATGAGAGAAACTAAAACACATACAAATACGTAGATTCAGACATACAAACCGAGAAAGACATGCATTGGAATAAGCAAACAACCAACCGCCCAAACACACAGGCAAAAAAGAGTGAGAGAGAAAAAAACACATACAAATACGTAGATTCAGACACACAAACCGAGAAAGACATGCATTGGAATAAGCAAACACCCGCCCAGACACACAAGCAAAAGAGTGAGAGAGACACAAAAACATACAAATACGTAGATTCAGATACACAAACCGAGAAACACATGCATTGGAATAAGCAAACACCTGCCCAACACACGCAAAAAGAATGAGAGAGACTAAAACACATACAAATACGTAGATTCAGACATACATACCGAGAAAGACATGCATTGGAATAAGCAAAACAACCGCTCAAACACACAGGCAAAAAAGAGTGATAGAGACAAAAACACATACAAATACGCAGATTCAGACACACAAACCGAGAATGACTTGCATTGGAATAAGCAAACACCCGCCCAGACACACAGGCAAAAAGAGTGAGAGAGACGAAAACACATACAAATACGTAGATTCAGACACACAAGCCGAGAAAGACATGCATTGGAATAAGCAAACACCCGCCCAGACACACAGGCAAAAGAGTGAGAGAGACAAAAAACATACAAATACGTAGATTGAGACGCACAAACCGAGAAAGACATGCATTAGAATAAGCAAACACCCGCCCCAGACACACAGGCAAAAAGAGTGAGAGAGACAAAAACACATACAAATACGTAGATTCAGACACACAAACCGAGAAAGACACGCATTGGAATAAGCAAACTCCCGCCCAGACACAAAGGCAAAAAGAGTGAGAGAGACAAAAACACATACAAATACGTAGATTCAGATATAGAAACGGGAAAGATATGCATTGAATTAAGCAAACACCCGCCCAGACACACAGGCAAAAAGAGTGAGAGAGGCAAAAACACATAAGAATTCGTGTGAAAGAGACAAAAAAAAACAAATACAAATAAATGGATTCAGACACATAAACCGAGAAAGACATGCATTGGAATAAGTAAACACCCACCCAGACACACAGGCAAAAGAGTGAGAGAGACAAAAACACATACAAAAACGTAGATTCAGACAAACGAACCGAGAAAAGAAGTGCATTGGAAAAAAGCAAACACCCGCCCAAGACACTGAGGCAAAAAGAGTGAGAGAGACAAAAACACATAAAAATACGTAGATTCAGACACACAAATCGAGAAAGACATGCATTGGAATAAGCAAACACCCGCCCAGACACACAGACAAAAGAGTGATAGAGACAAAAACACATACAAATCCGTAGATTCAGACACACAAACCGAGAAAGACACGCATTGGAAAAAGCAAACAAACGCCCAGACACACAGGCAAAAAGAGTAAGAGAGACAAAAACGCATAAAAATACATAGATTCAGACACACAAACCGAGAAAGACATGCATTGGAATAAGCAAACACCCGCCCAGACACAAAGATAAAAAGAGTGAAAGAGACAAAAACAGATACAAATACGTAGATTCAGACACACAAACCGAGAAAGACATGCATTGGAATAAGCAAAAACCCGCCCAGACACACAGGCAAAAAGAGTGAGAGACACAAAAAATATACAAATACGTAGATTCAGACACACAAACCGAGAAAGACATGCATTAGAATGAGCAAACACCCGCCCAGACA
The DNA here is from genome assembly GCA_027921565.1 of Artemia sinica. Lineage (NCBI taxonomy): Eukaryota > Metazoa > Arthropoda > Branchiopoda > Anostraca > Artemiidae > Artemia > Artemia sinica. Next base: position 65,959 of record JAPEVW010000612.1, on the reverse strand, counting down.
CACAAGCAAAAAGAGTGAGAGAGACAAAACACATACAAATACGTAGATTCAGTCCCACAAACCGAGAGAGACAAAAACACATACAAATACGTAGATTCAGTCGCACAAACCGAGAAAAACAAGCATTGGAATAAGCAAACACCCGCCCAGACACACAGGCAAAAAGAGTGAGAGAGACAAAAACACATACAAATACGTAGATTCAGACAAACAAACCGAGAAAGACATTCATTGGAGTAAGCAAACACAACACCCACCCAGACACACATGCAAAAAGATTGAGAGAGACAAAACACATACAAATACGTAGATTCAGTCACACACACCGAGAAAGACATGCATTGGAAAAAGCTAACACCAGCCCAGAAACGTGGCAAAAAGAGTGAGAGAGACAAAAAAAACTTACAAATAAGTAGATTCAGACACACAAACCGAGAAATGCATGCATTGGAATAAGCAAACACTCGCCCAGACTCACAGACAAAAGAGTGGGAGAGACAAAAAACACACAAAAATACGAAGATTCAGACACACACACCGAGAAAGCCATGCATTGGAATAAGCAAACAACCGCCCCAGACACAAAGGTAAAAAGAGTGAGAGAGACGAAAACACATACAAATACGTAGATTCAGACACAAAAACCGAGAAAGACATGCATTGGAATAAGCAAACACCTGCCCAGACACAAAAGCAAAAAGAGTCATAGAGAGAAAAACACACACAAATACGTAGATTCAGACACAAAAACCGAAAAAGACATGCATTGGATTAAGCAAACACCAGCCCAGACACACAAGCAAAAAGAGTGAGAGAGACAAAAACACATACAAATACGTAGATTCAAACACACAAAACGAGAAAGATATGCATTAGAATAAGCAAACACCCGCCCAGACACACAGGCAAAAAACAGTGAGAGAGACAAAAACACATACAAATACGTAGATTCAGACACAAAAACCGAAAAAGATATGAATTGGAATAAGCAAACACCTGCCCAGACACACAATCAAAAAGAGTGAGAGAGACAAAAACACATACAAATACGTAGATTCAAACACACAAACCGAGAAAGATATGCATTAGAATAAGCAAACACCCGCCCAGAGACACAGGCAAAAAACAGTGAAAGAGACAAAAACATATACAAATACGTAGATTCATAAACACAAACCGAGAAAGAAATGCATTGGAATAAGCAAACACCCGCCCAAACACACAGGCAAAAAAACAGTGAGAGAGACAAAAACACATACAAATACGTAGATTCAGACACAAAAACCGAAAAAGACACAGGCAAAAAGAGTGTACCCCGCAACGGCGGATACATAGTGAGAGAGATATGCAAAGTCGACATAGCTTTATTTTATTTATTTAGACTAGGTTACGGTTACTTTATTTCAGGTTAATTTAGACTAGGTTACGTGCGCGCACGTAAAGTTTTTGCCTGTGTGTCTGGGCGGGTGTTTGCTTATTCCAAATGTAGGTCTTTCTCGGTTTGGGAGTCTCTCTCACTGTTTTTTGCCTGTGTGTCGGGGCGGGTGTTTGCTTATTCCAAATGCAGGTCTTTCTCGGTTGGGCGTCTCTCTCACTGTTTTTTGCCTGTGTGTCTGGGCTGCTGTTTGCTTATCCAATGCATGTCTTTCTGGGTTTGTGTGTTTGAATCTACGTATTTGTATGCGTTTTTGTCTCTCTAACTCTTTTTGCTTGTGTGTCTGGGCAGGTGTTTGCTTATTCCAATGCACGTCTTTTTCTGTTTTGGTGTCTGAATCTACGTATTTGTATGTGTTTTTGTCTCGCTCACTCTTTTTGCCTATGTGTCTGGGCGGGTGTTTGCTTATTCCAAATGCAGGTCTTTCTCGGTTTGGGCGTCTCTCTAACTCTTTTTGCTTGTGTGTCTGGGCAGGTGTTTCCTTATTCCAATGCATGTCTTTCTCGGTTTGTGTGTCTGAATCTACGCATTTGTATGTGTTTTTGTCGCTCTCACTCTGTTTGCCTGTGTGTCTGGAAGGTTGTTTTCTTATTTCAATGCAGGTCTTTCTCGGTTTGTTTGTCTGAATCTACGTATTTGTATGTGTTTTTTTTTCTCTCACTCTTTTTTCGCCTGTGTGTCTGGGGTGGGTATTTGCTTATTCCAATACATATCTTTCTCGGTTTACGTGTCTGAATCTACGTATTTGTATGTGTTTTTGTCTCTCTCATTCTTTTTGCCTGTGTGTCTGGGCGGGTGTTTGCTTATTCAAATGCATGTCTTTCTCGGTTTGTGTGACTGAATCTACGTATTTGTATGTGTTTTTTGTCTCTCTCATTCTTTTTGCCTGTGTGTCTGGGCGGGTGTTTGCTTATTCAAATGCATGTCTTTCTCGGTTTGTGTGACTGAATCTACGTATTTGTATGTGTTTTTGTCTCTCTCACTCTTTTTGCTTGTGTGTCTGGGCAGATGTTTGCTTATTCCAATGCAGGTCTTTCTCGGTTTGTTTGTCTGAATCTACGTATTTGTATGTGTTTTTTTTCTCTCACTCTTTTTTGCCTGTGTGTCTGGGCGGTGTTTGCTTATTTCAATGCATGTCATTCTCGGTGTGTGTGTGTCTGAATCTACGTATTTGTATGTGTTTTTGTCTCTCTCACTCTTTTTGCCTGTGTGTCTGGGCGGGTGTTTGCTTATTTCAATGCATGTCATTCTCGGTTTGTGTGTCTGAATCTACGTATTTGTATGTGTTTTTGCCTCTCTAACTCTTTTTGCCTGTGTGTGTCTGGGCGGGGTGTTTGCTTATTTCAATGCATGTTATTCTCGGTTTGTGTGTCTGAATCTACGTATTTGTATGTGTTTTTGTCTCTCTCACTCATTTTTGCCTGTGTGTCGGGGGCGGGTATTTGCTTATTCCAATGCATATCTTTCTCGGTTTGTGTGTCTGAATCTACGTATTTGTATGTGTTTTAGTCTCTCTCATTCTTTTTGCCTGTGAGTCTGGGCGGGTGTTTGCTTATTCAAATGCATGTCTTTCTCGGTTTGTGTGACTGAATCTACGTATTTGTATGTGTTTTTGTCTCTCTCACTCTTTTTGCTTGTGTGTCTGGGCAGATGTTTGCTTATTCCAATGCAGGTCTTTCTCGGTTTTTTTTGTCTGAATCTACGTATTTGTATGTGTTTTTTTCTCTCACTCTTTTTTGCCTGTGTGTCTGGGCGGGTGTTTGCTTATTTCAATTCATGTCATTCTCGGTTTGTGTGTCTGAATAGTAGAGGGGGGGGGGGTTCTACTCTGACGAGTACACCAAATATGGGCATAGAGTCATTAGGGAGAACACGTGGTTAGTGGGTCAATGACCTAAATTTCCAAGGTCGATGTTGTTGTTGTTGTTTTGTGCAGAGTCATTAGGGAGAACACGTGGTTAATGGGGTCAATGTTGTTGTTGCTGTTTTGGGCACGCAATAGAGTCATTTGGGAGAACACGTGGTTAATGGGGTCAATGTTGTTGTCGTTCGAGGCAAAGTTAATGACACTTCCTTCCTGTTGTTGTTCGAGGCAGATTTTATGATCCAGACATAGTATTTGTTGTTGTTATTCGAGCCAAATGTTATGAGTTTCCCGGAAACAGTTAATGACACTTCCTTCCTGTTGTTGTTCAAGGCAGATGTTATGATCCAGAAATAGTATTTGTTGTTGTTATTCGAGCCAAATGTTATGAGTTTCCCGGAAACAGTTAATGACACTTCCTCCCTGTTGTTGTTCGAGAGCAGATGTTATGATCCAGAAATAGTATTTGTTGTTGTTATTCGAGCCAAATGTTATGAGTTTCCTGGAAACAGTTAATGACACTTCCTTCCTGTTGTTGTTCGAGGCAGATGTTATGATCCAGAAATAGTATTTGTTGTTGTTATTCGATCCAGATGTCATAGTCAATGTTATTGTTTGGCCACGTGTAATGACATGAGGGTGATTTACATAATCGGTGATGGAATTATTGATTCACAAAAAGGGGAATTAAGAAACAAACATGGCTTCTTTGTTGTTTGGTATAGAGTCCATAGGGGATTTGGATTTCTGGGGAAATGATTGCATAATCAGTCAATGACCTAATTTTCAAGGTCGATTTATTTCTTGTTTCTAGGTGTAATAACTCCGGGACAAAGGTTGCACATGTGTATTGAATTCTAACGGGAACAATGTTATTGATCTAGGACTCAAGGGGAAGTGATTTCCGAGAACTTGATTGCGTAATCGATTGGGAATTTTATTGATCCGATAACGGGAAACAGTTAGATCACGTGTTTCCTTCTCAGCCAATCAGCGAGTCGGTTACATCCTCATTCTCAACCAATCAGAGGGCTTTGTTTACATATTAGCGGCGGAGGGAATATGAGGAAAGGATTTTTTACTATAGTTTTATTAGTCTGTGAATAGAATTCACTAAGTTTTTAGTTAGCAGTGTAATAACATGAGTGAACAAGTTGAGTTAGAAATATCCTTTTATTGCAACTGTTCTATTTGTAAAGGACATTTTCATGATTTTGAGTATTCACATGAACCTACTGAATGTTTAGATAGCTTAGAGGCAGAGACAGATGAGAAGAATCTGGAGGAAACGAGAAGAAAAATTATATGTGACATGGAGAGAAATTTATACCGATTGCAAGTAAGCTCAGATAAAAGAAGGATGGATATGATAGAAAAGGAGGATCAAAAGAAGAGACTGGTAAAAGAGGGCTTTCTCTATAGTGTAAAAGACAGCAGTGAAAACCCAAAGAAAAATGTGTATAGTGCAAGATATAACTCGGATTATTATGATGATTATGCTCCAAGAGAAGAGAAAAAGTGTACCATTAAGAGACAACATAAGACGTTATTCTATGGAATGGATTTTAAACAACGAAAACCGTGGTGGGAAGAGTTCTCATAGATCATTTTACGATAAATCCCATTTTTGATATGCATAATGAGTTTTATATTGTAATCATACAATAAATTTGTTTCTGCTATTTTTATATTTCTCCTACTAGATATGTATAGAATAAGGATACCAGCAGAGACTTCTGTACATGAAGAGTTTAGTTTGATTAGATCACCCAATAGAGTACTATCAATCCCCAGTCTAGTTTTCTATTAAAGATAAAAAATAAATCATTCTTCTAATCATTTACTCATTTGAAAAATCAATATTTACAACGGTTTTTAAATATATAATGTCTGGTTCAATTATTTCAACATCACTATCGCTATCTTCTAATATCGCTATATTACACAGAGGGGGTGGTATACATTCAACCTCCGGTTCAAGTAATTGAACCCCGTCTTCATCATTGACCGTTATATCGATCAAAGGGGGCATCTCCTGAAATAAATCCTCTCGTACTCTTACAGGTATACTAGCAGCCAACCGCTCATCGTCTTCAATACACATTCGATCCGAAGGCCCCCTCCTCACTAAATCATCAGATGTGTATGATAGTCCTAATGAAGTATAATGAACTTCCGTTACATCATCATCGGTACCATCAATGCTTATATCGCACAAAAGAAGCTCCTCACTTTCCGTGAGCTCCCACTCGCTCCATACATCCTAAAAAGATTGAGAACACTATGGTCAAAAGCTCTGTGGAAAGGTATAGTCTTCATGAATATACTGAGGGGTGTTCTATAAATGTAATAAACAGGGTTACTTATTATTTTTCATTTATCTATAATTTTGTATGTCTGAAATTCATCAATTAGCCAGATGTGGGTTTTTTTTTTTTATTATTTTTTACATACGGAGCGAGATTTAATGTCATTGATAGAAGCCTGTATGAGATTTAATGTCTGTGATAAAACCAGGAAAAAAAACCTTTCCAAGAACTATGTTTTTCAAAGAAAAGTAAAGAGCTACGACATTAAATCAAAGAGAGCAGAAATAAAGTTGAAGAATTGCTTAAACGTAAATTTTCTGTAAACATACTTCTAATTAATCACTCCTAAAAAGGTAAGTATAGACCCCTTATCCTCTATGGTGGGGGAGCATGCACAGCTGTGTCCTTCTCGGTCGGCTAGGTGCTGTAGTGAGTTGTTGGTAGTAGGAGTACATTATTTTTGAAGATTTAAATGAATCAGATTAGTTAAACAAAGCTTATAAATAAAAATTGTATTAACAGTTAATTTTTGTACCGATTACATAAATATTTAAGACCAAGTGCACCACGATGCACCATTGTGAACTGAGAAATTCAAAAAACTCAGAAACTCAATACATAGTTTTCGATAATTTCAAGTCGATTACTATCTAAGAATTTTATTTCTACAACACTTAGACCTTCCTTAGGTTGAAGTGCTGTTTTTGCACCACAAAATGGTAGAAAATCCCGCTTTACTTGAGTACATTATACGTTTTGCCTCTTACAATTTGCTCCACTAGCTTGATATGTTATCTCGTGAGAAAAAAAACTAACAAATAAACACGCATCCGTGATCTTTCTTCTGGCAAAAAATGAAAAATTTCACATTTTTGTAGAAGGGAGCTTGAAACCTCTACAGTAGGCTTCTCTGATACGTTGAATATGATAGTGTGATTTTCATTAAGGTTCTATAGCTTTTAGGGGGTCTTTCGACCCTTTTTCGAAAATCAGCCAAATTTTCTCAGGCACCTAACTTTTGATGGGTAGGACTAAACTTGATGAAACTTATATATTTGAAATCAGCATTAAAATTTGATTCATTTGATGTATCTATTGGTATCAAAATTCCGTTTTCTAGAGTTTCGGATACCTTTGAGTTGGGTCGCTCCTTACTTACACTTCATTACCACGAAATGTTTTATTAATTAAAAAAACTTTCCACAAAATAAGTTTTTCAAAGAAAAGTAAAGAGCTACTAAATCAAAGATGAGCAGAAATAAAGTTAAATAATTGTTCAAACGTAAACTTATGTCAATGACATACTAGTTAAAGTGACAAAAAAATTTTTCCCACAAGAGGACACTTTTCAACTAAAAGTAAAGAGCTACCAGACTAAATCAAAGATATGATGAAATAATAACGAATAATTGTTCAAACTTAAATTTTCAGTAAAGTTATGTTTAGCGATAAACTTATTAGAGTGACAAAAACTCTTTCCCATAAGAGGACACTTTTCAAGTAAAAGTAAAGAGCTACTAAATCAAAGATATGATGAAATAATAACGAATAATTGTTCAAACTTAAACTTATGTAAAGTTATGTTTAGCGATAAACTTATTAGAGTGACAAAAACTCTTTCCCACAAGAGGACACTTTTCAACTAAATGTAAAGAGCTACTAAATCAAAGATATGATGAAATAATAACGAATAATTGTTCAAACTTAAATTTTCTGTAAAGTTATGTTTAGCGATAAACTTATTAGAGTGACAAAAAACTTTTTCCCACAAGAGGACACTTTTCAAGTAAAAGTAAAGAGCTACTAAATCAAAGATATGATGAAATAATAACGAATAATTGTTCAAACTTAAATTTTCAGTAAAGTTATGTTTAGCGATAAACTTATTAGAGTGACAAAAAACTTTTTCCCACAAGAGGACACTTTTCAAGTAAAAGTAAAGAGCTACTAAACCAAAGATGATGAAATAATAACGAATAATTGTTCAAACGTAAACTTATGTCCAATGTCATACTAGTTAAAGTGTCTAACTTTTGTGTGTTTTCGCAATAGAATGGCTCAATTGTGAGTTTTTCACTGACAATTCCTTTTTAGCCACGCCTTTATAATCAATGGATCATAGTTCTTTGTAAAGTTATGTTTAGCGATAAACTTATTAGAGTGACAAAAACTCTTTCCCACAAGAGGACACTTTTCGAGTAAAAGTAAAGAGCTACTAAATCAAAGATATGATGAAATAATAACGAATAATTGTTCAAACGTAAACTTATGTCCAATGACATACTAGTTAAAGTGACAAAAAACTTTTTCCCACAAGAGGACACTTTTCAACTAAAAGTAAAGAGCTACCAGACTAAATCAAAGATATGATGAAATAATAACGAATAATTGTTCAAACGTAAACTTATGTCCAATGTCATACTAGTTAAAGTGTCTAACTTTTGTGTGTTTTCGCAATAGGATGGCTCAATTGTGAGTTTTTCCCTGACAATTCCTTTTTAGCCACGCCTTTATAATCAATGGATCATAGTTCTTTGTAAAGTTATGTTTAGCGATAAACTTATTAGAGTGACAAAAAACTTTTTTCCACAAGAGGACACTTTTCGAGTAAAAGTAAAGAGCTACCAGACTAAACCAAGATGAACAGAAATAATAACGAATAATTGTTCAAACGTAAACTTATGTCCAATGACATACTAGTTAAAGTGTCAAAAAACTTTTTCCCACAAGAGGACACTTTTCAACTAAAAGTAAAGAGCTACCAGACTAAATCAAAGATATGATGAAATAATAACGAATAATTGTTCAAACTTAAATTTTCTGTAAAGTTATGTTTAGCGATAAACTTATTAGAGTGACAAAAACTCTTTCTCACAAGAGGACACTTTTCATCTAAAAGTAAAGAGCTACTAAATCAAAGATATGATGAAATAATAACGAATAATTGTTCAAACTTAAATTTTCTGTAAAGTTATGTTTAGCGATAAACTTATTAGAGTGACAAAAACTCTTTCCCACAAGAGGACACTTTTCAACTAAAAGTAAAGAGCTACCAGACTAAATCAAAGATATGATGAAATAATAACGAATAATTGTTCAAACTTAAATTTTCTGTAAAGTTATGTTTAGCGATAAACTTATTAGAGTGTCAAAAACTCTTTCCCACAAGAGGACACTTTTCAACTAAAAGTAAAGAGCTACCAGACTAAATCAAAGATATGATGAAATAATAACGAATAATTGTTCAAGCTTAAATTTTCTGTAAAGTTAGACAAGTTCATCATATTTTACATATTTTTGGATGGAAAACACACTGAAAAGACATATTATTTGAACTCACATCAAACTTTGGCGGGATTGCATTTGAAGAACCTTCCATTATTTTCTATCTTGTCCTTTATTTCAGCATATACTGACTTTTAAACCTTTTCAAAGCCCTAAAATATACTAACCTAACGGTTATTTATTTACGAAATCGTGCAAACTGTTGATTTTAGAACAATAATTACCTTTCTATATATCAATTAACACTCACTAGAATTGCCACTTTTCACTCACGGAGAATGGATTCAAAACAATACTTCTTACATCACATAGACTAATTGTGTCAAACGAGACATCTTCAATGCAGATTAATTAATTGTTACGTTCGATTTTGTTTTTGGACATAGGAAAGCATCAATGGGAGTGAGAATTTCTGTAAAACTATCAAAGATTGATCAACTCTGTGATTTCACCACTTCTTGTGTAATCAGAAAGAAAAAAGAAGAAAAAATTGATAAAAGATATTTTGAAATATGCCCCAAAATCAGAGCTATTACAACTTAAATGACGCGAGGGGAGGGGGAATCAGGTTTAAGAATATCCTGGATATATCATTTTATATTTTCTAAGTACTCACAGAAGGACTCGTCACAGAAACATTGAAAAGGACTCATTTGATTGGGAATTAAAGTGACTAGCACCCAATTCACAGGAGGGGGCATGAAAATTTCTAGGAACGTATTTTCAACATATTCTAATATTTACCTACGTACGCAGCGTGAAAATTTCTAGGAACGTATTTTCAACATATTTAAATATTTACCTACGTACGCATCACTTAGGTTAGATTAGATTAGGTTAGAGACAGACAAAAAGTTAGGTATATGGTTAGGTTAGGTTAGATTATGTTAGGTTAGGTTAATTTAGGTTAGAGTAGGTTAGCCTACGTACGCGCGTACGTAGGCTAACCTACTCTAACCTAAATTAACCTAACCTAACATAATCTAACCTAAACCTAACCATATACCTAACTTTTTGTCTGTCTCTAACCTAATCTAATCTAACCTAAGTGATGCGTACGTAGGTAAATATTTAAATATGTTGAAAATACGTTCCTAGAAATTTTCACGCTGCGTACGTAGGTAAATATTAGAATATGTTGAAAATACGTTCCTAGAAATTTTCATGCCCCCTCCTGTGAATTGGGTGCTAGTCACTTTAATTCCCAATCAAATGAGTCCTTTTCAATGTTTCTGTGACGAGTCCTTCTGTGAGTACTTAGAAAATATAAAATGATATATCCAGGATATTCTTAAACCTGATTCCCCCTCCCCTCGCGTCATTTAAGTTGTAATAGCTCTGATTTTGGGGCATATTTCAAAATATCTTTTATCAATTTTTCTTCTTTTTTTTCTGATTACACAAGAAGTGTGAAATCACAGAGTTGATCAATCTTTGATAGTTTTACAGAAATTCTCACTCCCATTGATGCTTTCCTATGTCCAAAACAAAATCGAACGTAACAATTAATTAATCTGCATTGAAGATGTCTCGTTTGACACAATTAGTCTATGTGATGTAAGAAGTATTGTTTTGAATCCATTCTCCGTGAGTGAAAAGTGGCAATTCTAGTGAGTGTTAATTGATATATAGAAAGGTAATTATTGTTCTAAAATCAACAGTTTGCACGATTTCGTAAATAAATAACCGTTAGGTTAGTATATTTTAGGGCTTTGAAAAGGTTTAAAAGTCAGTATATGCTGAAATAAAGGACAAGATAGAAAATAATGGAAGGTTCTTCAAATGCAATCCCGCCAAAGTTTGATGTGAGTTCAAATAATATGTCTTTTCAGTGTGTTTTCCATCCAAAAATATGTAAAATATGATGAACTTGTCTAACTTTACAGAAAATTTAAGTTTGAACAATTATTCGTTATTATTTCATCATATCTTTGATTTAGTCTGGTAGCTCTTTACTTTTAGTTGAAAAGTGTCCTCTTGTGGGAAAGAGTTTTTGACACTCTAATAAGTTTATCGCTAAACATAACTTTACAGAAAATTTAAGTTTGAACAATTATTCGTTATTATTTCATCATATCTTTGATTTAGTCTGGTAGCTCTTACTTTTAGTTGAAAAGTGTCCTCTTGTGGGAAAGAGTTTTTGTCACTAATAAGTTTATCGCTAAACATAACTTTACAGAAAATTTAAGTTTGAACAATTATTCGTTATTATTTCGTCATATATTTGATTTAGTAGCTCTTTACTTTTAGATGAAAAGTGTCCTCTTGTGGGAAAGAGTTTTTGTCACTCTAATAAGTTTATCGCTAAACATAACTTTACAGAAAATTTAAGTTTGAACAATTATTCGTTATTATTTCATCATATCTTTGATTTAGTCTGGTAGCTCTTTACTTTTAGTTGAAAAGTGTCCTCTTGTGGGAAAAAGTTTTTTTGACACTTTAACTAGTATGTCATTGGACATAAGTTTTAAGTTTGAACAATTATTCGTTATTATTTCTGTTCATCTTTGATTTAGTCTGGTAGCTCTTTACTTTTACTCGAAAAGTGTCCTCTTGTGGGAAAAAGTTTTTTGTCACTCTAATAAGTTTATCGCTAAACATAACTTTACAGAAAATTTAAGTTTGAACAATTATTCATTATTATTTCATCATATCTTTGATTTAGTCTGGTAGCTCTATACTTTAGTTGAAAAGTGTCCTCTTGTGGGAAAAAGTTTTTTGTCACTCTAATAAGTTTATCGCTAAAACATAACTTTACAGAGAACTATGATCCATTTATTATAAAGGCGTGGCTAAAAAGGAATTGTCAGTGAAAAACTCACAATTGAGCCATTCTATTGCGAAAACACACAAAAGTTAGAAAAAATGCAAAATACGATTAAATTACGTTCCCATGGTTCTAATTCATATCCTTTAATTAGGGAGGTCAAGGCTTGGCAAAAAAAAAAAGGAATTTTCAGATTTTTGTGTGTGTGTAAGTTTTTGTGTGTGTAAGTTTTGTGTGTGTGTGTGTGTGTGTGTGAGTTTTTGTGTGTGTGGGTAAGTTTTTGTGTGTGTGTGTGTAAATTTGTGTATGTGTGTAAGTTTTTGTTTGTTGTGTGTAAGTTTTTGTGTGTGTGTAAGTTTGTGTGTGTGTGTGTGTTCTGATTTTTGTGTTCTCGCAAGAAAATGGCTAGCCTTTAACATGCATAGCCGTAGTTAGTTGAAAAAACTGTGCATAAATATCGTAATTTTTAGTCTAATTGTGTGGCTACTAAAGGAACAATGAAACAATTATTCGTTATTATTTCATCATATCTTTGATTTAGTAGCTCTTTACTTTTAGTTGAAAAGTGTCCTCTTGTGGGAAAGAGTTTTTGTCACTCTAATAAGTTTATCGCTAAACATAACTTTACAGAAAATTTAAGTTTGAACAATTATTCGTTATTATTTCATCATATCTTTGATTTAGTCTGGTAGCTCTTTACTTTTAGTTGAAAAAGTGTCCTCTTGTGGGAAAAATTTTTTTGTGACACTTTAACTAGTATGTCATTGGACATAAGTTTACGTTTGAACAATTATTCGTTATTATTTCTGTTTTATCTTTGGTTTAGTCTGGTAGCTCTTTACTTTTACTCGAAAAGTGTCCTCTTGTGGGAAAAAAGTTTTTTGTCACTCTAATAAGTTTATCGCTAAACATAACTTTACAAAGAACTATGATCCATTGATTATAAAGGCGTGGCTAAAAAAGGAATTGTCAGTGAAAAAAAACTCACAATTGAGCCATTCTATTTGCGAAAAACACACAAAAGTTAGACACTTTAACTAGTATGACATTGGACATAAGTTTACGTTTGAACAATTATTCGTTATTATTTCATCATATCTTTGATTTAGTCTGGGTAGCTCTTTACTTTTAGTTGAAAAGTGTCCTCTTGTGGAAAAAGTTTTTTGTCACTTTAACTAGTATGTCATTGGACATAAGTTTACGTTTGAACAATTATTCGTTATTATTTCATCATATCTTTGATTTAGTAGCTCTTTACTTTTACTCGAAAAGTGTCCTCTTGTGGGAAAGAGTTTTTTGTCACTCTAATAAGTTTATCGCTAAACATAACTTTACAAAGAACTATGATCCATTGATTATAAAGGCGTGGCTAAAAAGGAATTGTCAGTGAAAAAAAACTCACAATTGAGCATTCTATTGCGAAAACACACAAAAAGTTAGACACTTTAACTAGTATGACATTGGACATAAGTTTACGTTTGAACAATTATTCGTTATTATTTCATCATCTTTTGTTTAGTAGCTCTTTACTTTTACTTGAAAAGTGTCCTCTTGTGGGAAAAAGTTTTTTGTCACTCTAATAAGTTTATCGCTAAACATAACTTTACTGAAAATTTAAGTTTGAACAATTATTCGTTATTATTTCATCATATCTTTGATTTAGTAGCTCTTTACTTTTACTTGAAAAGTGTCCTCTTTGGGGAAAAAGTTTTTTGTCACTCTAATAAGTTTATCGCTAAACATAACTTTACAGAAATTTAAGTTTGAACAATTATTCGTTATTATTTCATCATATCTTTGATTTAGTAGCTCTTTACATTTAGTTGAAAAGTGTCCTCTTGTGGGAAAGAGTTTTTGTCACTCTAATAAGTTTATCGCTAAACATAACTTTACATAAGTTTAAGTTTGAACAATTATTCGTTATTATTTCATCATATCTTTGATTTAGTAGCTCTTTACTTTTACTTGAAAAGTGTCCTCTTGTGGGAAAGAGTTTTTGTCACTCTAATAAGTTTATCGCTAAACATAACTTTACTGAAAATTTAAGTTTGAACAATTATTCGTTATTATTTCATCATATCTTTGATTTAGTCTGGTAGCTCTTTACTTTTAGTTGAAAAGTGTCCTCTTCTGGGAAAAAGTTTTTTGTCACTTTAACTAGTATGTCATTGGACATAAGTTTACGTTTGAACAATTATTTAACTTTATTTCTGCTCATCTTTGATTTAGTAGCTCTTTACTTTTCTTTGAAAAACTTATTTTGTGGAAAGTTTTTTTAATTAATAAAACATTTCGTGGTAATGAAGTGTAAGTAAGGAGCGACCCAACTCAAAGGTATCCGAAACTCTAGAAAACGGAATTTTGATACCAATAGATACATCAAATGAATCAAATTTTAATGCTGATTTCAAATATATAAGTTTCATCAAGTTTAGTCCTACCCATCAAAAGTTAGGTGCCTGAGAAAATTTGGCTGATTTTCGAAAAAAAAGGGTCGAAAGACCCCCTAAAAGCTATAGAACCTTAATGAAAATCACACTATCATATTCAACGTATCAGAGAAGCCTACTGTAGAGGTTTCAAGCTCCCTTCTACAAAAATGTGGAATTTTTCATTTTTTGCCAGAAGAAAGATCACGGATGCGTGTTTATTTGTTAGTTTGTTTTTTTTTCTCACGAGATAACATATCAAGCTAATGGAGCAAATTGTAAGAGGCAAAAACGTATAATGTACTCAAGTAAAGCGGGATTTTCTACCATTTTGTGGTGCAAAATACCACTCAAACCTAAGGAAGGTCTAAGTGTTGTAGAAATAAAATTCTTAGATAGTAATCGACTTGAAATTATCGAAAACTATGTATTGAGTTTCTGAGTTTTTTTGAATTTCTCAGACCACAATGGTGCATCGTGGTGCACTTGGTCTTAAATATTTATGTAATCGGTACAAAATTAACTGTTAATACAATTTTTATTTATAAGCTTTGTTTAAACTAATCTGATTCATTTAAATCTTCAAAAATAATGTACTCCTACTACCACAACTCACTACAGCACCTAGCCGACCGAGAAGGACACAGCTGTGCATGCTCCCCCACCACAGAGGATGAGGGGTCTATACTTACCTTTTTAGGAGTGATTAATTAGAAGTATGTTTACAGAAAATTTACGTTTAAGCAATTATTCAACTTTATTTTCTGCTCTCTTTGATTTAATGTCGTAGCTCTTTACTTTTCTTTAAAAAACATAGTTCTTGGAAAGGTTTTTTTTCCTGGTTTTATCACAGACATTAAATCTCATACAGGCTTCTATCAATGACATTAAATCTCGCTCCGTATGTAAAAAATAATAAAAAAAAACCCACATCTGGCTAATTGATGAATTTTAGACATACAAAATTATAGATAAATGAAAAATAATAAGTAACCCTGTTTATTACATTTATAGAACACCCCTCAGTATATTCATGAAGACTATACCTTTCCACAGAGCTTTTGACCATAGTGTTCTCAATCTTTTTAGGATGTATGGAGCGAGTGGGAGCTCACGGAAAATGAGGAGCTTCTCTTTGTGCGATATAAGCATTGATGGTACCGATGATGATGTAATGGAAGTTCATTATACTTCATTAGGACTATCATACACATCTGATGATTTAGTGAGGAGGGGGCCTTCGGGTCGAATGTGTATTGAAGACGATGAGCGGTTGGCTGCTAGTATACCTGTAAGAGTACGAGAGGATTTATTTCAGGAGATGCCCCCCCTTTGATCGATATAACGGTCAATGATGAAGACGGGGTTCAATTACTTGAACCGAGGTTGAATGTATCCCCCCCCCCCCCTCTGTGTAATATAGCGATATTAGAAGATAGCGATAGTGATGTTGAAATAATTGAACCAGACATTATATATTTAAAAACCGTTGTAAATATTGATTTTTCAAATGAGTAAATGATTAGAAGAATGATTTATTTTTTATCTTTAATAGAAAACTAGACTGGGGATTGATAGTACTCTATTGGGTGATCTAATCAAACTAAACTCTTCATGTACAGAAAGTCTCTGCTGGTATCCTTATTCTATACATATCTAGTAGGAGAAAATAAAAATAGCAGAAACAAATTTATTGTATGATTACAATATAAAACTCATTATGCATATCAAAAATGGGATTTATCGTAAAATGATCTATGAGAACTCTTCCACCACGGTTTTTCGTTGTTTAAAATCATTCCATAGAATAACGTCTTATGTTGTCTCTTAATGGTACACTTTTTCTTTTTTCTTGGAGCATAATCATCATAATAATCCGAGTTATATCTTGCACTATACACATTTTTCTTTGGGTTTTCACTGCTGTCTTTTAAACTATAGAGAAAGCCCTCTTTTACCAGTCTCTTCTTTTGATCCTCCTTTTCTATCATATCCATCCTTCTTTTATCTGAGCTTACTTGCAATCGGTATAAATTTCTCTCCGTGTCACATATAATTTTTCTTCTCGTTTCCCCCAGATTCTTCTCATCTGTCTCTGCCTCTAAGCTATCTAAACATTCAGTAGGTTCATGTGAATACTCAAAATCATGAAAATGTCCTTTTACAAATAGAACAGTTGCAATAAAAGGATATTTCTAACTCACTTGTTCACATCATGTTATTACACTGCTAACTAAAAACTTAGTGAATTCTATTCACAGACTAATAAAACTATAGTAAAAATCCTTTCCTCATATTCCCTCCGCCGCTAATATGTAAACAAAGCCCTCTGATTGGTTTGAGAATGAGGATGTAACCGACTCGCTGATTGGCTGAGAAGGAAACACGTGATCTAACTGTTTCCCATTATCGGATCAATAAAATTCCCAATCGATTACGCAATCAAGTTCTCGGAAATTCACTTCCCCTTGAGTCCTAGATCAATAACATTGTTCCCGTTAGAATTCAATGCACATGTGCAACCTTTGTCCCGGAGTTATTACACCTAGAAACAAGAAATAAATCGACCTTGAAAATTAGGTCATTGACTGATTATGCAATCATTTTCCCAGAAATCCATCTCCCCTATGGACTCTATACCAAACAACAAAGAAGCCATGTTTGTTTCTTAATTCCCCTTTTTGTGAATCAATAATTCCATCACCGATTATGTAAATCACCCTCATGTCATTACACGTGGCCAAACAATAACATTGACTATGACATCTGGCTCGAATAACAACAACAAATACTATTTCTGGATCATAACATCTGCCTCGAACAACAACAGGAAGGAAGTGTCATTAACTGTTTCCAGGAAACTCATAAATTTGGCTCGAATAACAACAAACAAATACTATTTCTGGATCATAACATCTGCCTCGAACAACAACAGGAAGGAAGTGTCATTAACTGTTTCCGGAAAACTCATAACATTTGGCTCGAATAACAACAACAAATACTATTTCTGGATCATAATATCTGCCTCGAACAACAACAGGAAGGAAGTGTCATTAACTGTTTCCGGGAAACTCATAACATTTGGCTCGAATAACAACAACAAATACTATTTCTGGATCATAACATCTGCCTCGAACAACAACAGGAAGGAAGTGTCATTAACTGTTTCGGGGAAACTCATAACATTTGGCTCGAATAACAACAACAAATACTATTTCTGGATCATAACATCTGCCTCGAACAACAACAGGAAGGAAGTGTCATTAACTTTGCTCGAACGACAACAACATTGACCCCATTAACCACGTGTTCTCCCAAATGACTCTATTGCGTGCCCAAAAACAACAACAACAACATTGACCCCATAAACCACGTGTTCTCCCTAATGACTCTGCACAAAACAACAACAACAACATCGACCTTGGAAATTTAGGTCATTGACCCCACTAACCACGTGTTCTCCCTAATGACTCTATGCCCATATTTGGTGTACTCGTCGGAGTAGAACCCCCCTCTACTCTGAATCTACGTATTTGTATGTGTTTTTGTCTCTCTAACTCTTTTTGCCTGTGTGTCCTGGCGGGTGTTTGCTTATTTCAATGCATGCCATTCTCGGTTTGTGTGTATGAATCTACGTATTTGTATGTGTTTTGTCTCTCTCACTCATTTTTGCCTGTGTGTCTGCGCGGTTGTTTGCTTATTCCAATGCATGTCTTTCTCGGTTTGTATGTCTGAATCTACGTATTTGTATGTGTTTTTGTCTTTCTCACTCTTTTTGCCTGTGTGTCTCGGCAGGTTTTGCTTATTCCAATGCATGGCTTTCTCGGTTTGTGTGTCTGAATCTACGTATTTGTATGTGTTTTTGTCTCTCTCACTCTTTTGCCTGTGTGTCTGGGCGGTTGTTTGCTTATTCCAATGCATGTCTTTCTCAGTTTGTGTGTGTGAATCTACGTTTTTGTATGTGTTTTTGTCTCTCTCACTCTTTTTGCCTGTGTGTCTGGGCGGGTGTTTGTTTATTCCAATGCATGTCTTTCTCGGTTTGTGTATCTAAATCTACGTTTTGTATGTGTTTTTGTCTCTCTCACTCTCTTTGCCTGTGTGTCTGGGCGGGTGTTTGCTTATTCCACTGCATGTCTTTCTCAGTTTATGTGTCTGAATCCACGTATTTGTATGTGTTTTTGTCTCTCTCACACGTATTTTGTATGTGTTTTTTGCCTCTCTCACTCTTTTTGCCTTTGTGTCTGGGCGGGTGTTTGCTATTTCAATGCATGCCATTCTCGGTTTGTGTGTCTGAATCTACGTATTTGTATGTGTTTTGTCTATCTCACTCATTTTTGCCTGTGTGTCTGGGGCGGGTATTTGCTTATTCCAATGCATGGCTTTCTCGGTTTGCGTGTCTGAATCTACGTATTTGTATGTGTTTTTGCCTCTCTAACTCTTTTTGCCTGTGTGTCTGGGCGGGTGTTTGCTTATTTCAATGCATGTCATTCTCGGTTTGTGTGTCTGAATCTACGTATTTGTATGTGTTTTTGTCTCTCTCACTCTTTTTGCCTGTGTGTCTGGGCGGGTGTTTGCTTATTCCAATGCATGGCTTTCTCGGTTTGTGTGTCTGAATCTACGTATTTGTATGTGTTTTTGCCTCTCTAACTCTTTTTGCCTGTGTGTCTGGGCGGGTGTTTGCTTATTTCAATGCATGTCATTCTCGGTTTGTTTGTCTGAATCTACGTATTTGTATG
Source organism: Artemia sinica (assembly GCA_027921565.1). NCBI lineage: Eukaryota > Metazoa > Arthropoda > Branchiopoda > Anostraca > Artemiidae > Artemia > Artemia sinica. The sequence goes on along the minus strand of JAPEVW010000612.1, from coordinate 47,134 downwards.
TGTTTTTGTCTCTCTCACTCATTTTTGCCTGTGTGTCTGGGGCGGGTATTTGCTTATTCCAATGCATATCTTTCTCGGTTTGTGTGTCTGAATCTACGTATTTGTATGTGTTTTTGTCTCTCTCAATCATTTTTGCCTGTGTGTCTGGGCGGGTGTTTGCTTATTCCAATGCATGTCTTTCTCGGTTTGTATGTCTGAATCTACGTATTTGTATGTGTTTTTGTCTTTCTCACTCTTTTTGCCTGTGTGTCTCGGCAGGTTTTTGCTTATTCCAATGCATGTCTTTCTCGTTTTTTGTGTCTGAATCTACGTATTTGTATATGTTTTTGTCTCTCTCACTCTTTTTGCCTGTGTATCTGGGTGGGTGTCTGCTTATTCCAATGCATTTCTTTCTCGGTTTGTATGTCTGAATCTACGTATTTGTATGTGTTTTTGTCTCTCTCACTCTTTTTGCCTGTGTATCTGGGTGGGTGTCTGCTTATTCCAATGCATTTCTTTCTCGGTTTGTATATCTGAATCTACGTATTTGTATGTGTTTAAGTCTCTCTCTTTCTTTTTGCTTGTGTGTCTGGGCAGGTGTTTGCTTATTCCAATAAAATGTCTTTCTCGGTTTGTTTGTCTGAATCTACGTATTTGTATGTGTTTTTGTCTCTCTCACTCTTTTTGCCTGTGTATCTGGGTGGGTGTCTGCTTATTCCAATGCATTTCTTTCTCGGTTTGTATATCTGAATCTACGTATTTGTATGTGTTTAAGTCTCTCTCTTTCTTTTTGCTTGTGTGTCTGGGCAGATGTTTGCTTATTCTAATGCATGTCTTTCTCGATTTGTGTGTCTGAATCTACGTATTTGTATGTGTTTTTGTCTCTCTCATTCTTTTTGCTTTGTGTGTCTGGGCAGGTGTTTGCTTATTCCAATGAATGTCTTTCTCGGTTTGTTTGTCTGAATCTACGAATTTGTATATGTTTTTTGTCTCTCTCACTCTTTTTGCCTGTGTATCTGGGTGGGTGTCTGCTTATTCCAATGCATTTCTTTCTCGGTTTGTATATCTGAATCTACGTATGTGTATGTGTTTTAGTCTCTCTCTTTCTTTTTGCCTGTGTGTCTGGGCCGGTGTTTGCTTATTCCAATACATGTCTTTCTCGGTTTGTGTGTCTGAATCTACGTATTTGCATATGTTTTTTGTCTCTCTCACTCTTTTGCCTGTGTATCTGGGTGGGTGTCTGCTTATTCCAATGCATTTCTTTCTCGATTTGTATATCTGAATCTACGTATTTGTATGTGTTTTAGTCTCTTTCTTTCTTTTTGCCTGTGTGTCTGGGCGGGTGTTTGCTTATTCCACTGCATGTCTTTCTCGGTTTGTATGTCTGAATGTACGTATTTGTTTGAAGTTTTTGTCTTTCTCACTCTTTTTGCCTGTGTGTCTCGGCAGGTTTTTGCTTATTCCAATGCATGTCTTTCTCGGTTTTTGTGTCTGAATCTACGTATTTGTATATGTTTTTGTCTCTCTCACTCTTTTTGCCTGTGTATCTGGGTGAGTGTCTGCTTATTCCAATGCATATCTTTCTCGGTTTGTATGTCTGAATCTACGTATTTGTATGTGTTTTAGTCTCTCTTTTGCTTGTGTGTCTGGGCAGGTGTTTGCTTATTCCAATGAATGTCTTTCTCGGTTTGTTTGTCTGAATCTACGTATTTGTATGTGTTTTTGTCTCTCTCACTCTTTTTGCCTGTGTATCTGGGTGGGCATCTGCTTATTCCAATGCATTTCTTTCTCGGTTTGTATATCTGAATCTACGTATTTGTATGTGTTTTAGTCTCTCTCTTTCTTTATGCTTGTGTGTCTGGGCAGGTGTTTGCTTATTCCAATGCATGTCTTTCTCGATTTGTGTGTCTGAATCTACGTATTTTGTATGTGTTTTTGTCTCTCTCATTCTTTTTGCTTGTGTGTCTGGGCAGGTGTTTGCTTATTCCAATGAATGTCTTTCTCGGTTGTTTGTCTAAATCTAAGTATTTGTATGTGTTTTTGTCTCTCTCACTCTTTTTGTCTGTGTATCTGGGTGGGTGTCTGCTTATTCCAATGATTTCTTTCTCGGTTTGTATATCTGAATCTACGTATTTGTATGTGTTTTAGTCTCTCTCTTTCTTTTTGCTTGTGTGTCTGGGCAGGTGTTTGCTTATTCCAATGCATGTCTTTCTCGGTTTCGTGTGTCTGAATCTACGTATTTGTATATGTGTTTTTGTCTCTCTCACTCTTTTTGCCTGTGTATCTGGGTGGGTGTCTGCTTATTCCAATGCATTTCTTTCTCGGTTTGTATATCTGAATCTACGTATTTGTATGTGTTTTAGTCTCTCTCTTTCTTTTTGCTTGTGTGTCTGGGCAGGTGTTTGCTTATTCCAATGCATGTCTTTCTCGGTTTGTTTGTCTGAATCTACGTATTTGTATGTGTTTTTGTCTCTCTCACTCTTTTTGCCTGTATATCCGGGTGGGTGTCTGCTTATTCCAATGCATTTCTTTCTCGGTTTGTATATCTGAATCTACGTATTTGTATGTGTTTTTAGTCTCTCTCTTTCTTTTTGCTTGTGTTTCTGGGCAGGTGTTTGCTTATTCCAATGCATGTCTTTCTCGGTTTGTGTGTCTGAATCTACGTATTTGTATATGTTTTTTTGTCTCTCTCTCACTCTTTTTGCCTGTGTATCTGGGTGGGTGTCTGCTTATTCCAATGCATTTCTTTCTCGGTTTGTATATCTGAATCTACGTATTTGTATGTGTTTTAGTCTCTCTCTTTCTTTTTGCTTGTGTGTCTGGCCAGGTGTTTGCTTATTCCAATGCATGTCTTTCTCGGTTTGTGTGTCTGAATCTACGTATTTGTATATGTTTTTGTCTCTCTCACTCGTTTTGCCTGTGTATCTGGGTGGGTGTCTGCTTATTCCAATGCATTTCTTTCTTGGTTTGTGTGTCTGAATCTACGTATTTGTATATGTTTTTGTCTCTCTCACTCTTTTTGCCTGTGTATCTGGGTGGGTGTCTGCTTATTCCAATGCATTTCTTTCTCGGTTTGTATGTCTGAATCTACGTATTTGTATGTGTTTTTGTCTCTCTCACTCTTTTTGCCTGTGTATCTGGGTGGGTGTCTGCTTATTCCAATGCATTTCTATCTCGGTTTGTATATCTGAATCTACGTATTTGTATGTGTTTTAGTCTCTCTCTTTCTTTTTGCTTGTGTGTCTGGGCAGGTGTTTGCTTATTCCAATGAATGTCTTTCTCGGTTTGTTTGTCTGAATCTACGTATTTGTATGTGTTTTAGTCTCTCTCACTCTTTTTGCCTGTGTATCTGGGTGGGTGTCTGCTTATTCCAATGCATTTCTTTCTCTCACTCTTTTTTCCCTGTGTGTCTGGGCGGGTGTTCGCTTATTCCAATGCATGTCTGTCTCGGTGTGTGTGTCTGAATCTACGTATTTGTATGTGTTTTTGTCTCTCTCACTTTTTGCCTGTGTGTCTGGACGGGTGTTTGCTTATTCCAGTGCATGTCTTTCTCGGTTTGTTTGTCTGAATCTACGTATTTGTATGTGTTTTTGTCTCTCTCACTCTTTTTGCTTGTGTGTCTGGGCGGGTGTTTGCTTATTCCAATTCATATCTTTCTCGGTTTGTGTTTCTGAATCTACGGTTTGTATATCTGAATCTACGTATTTGTATGTGTTTTAGTCTCTCTCTTTCTTTTTGCTTGTGTGTCTGGGCAGGTGTTTGCTTATTCCAATGAATGTCTTTCTCGGTTTGTTTGTCTGAATCTACGTATTTGTATGTGTTTTAGTCTCTCTCACTCTTTTTGCCTGTGTATCTGGGTGGGTGTCTGCTTATTCCAATGCATTTCTTTCTCTCACTCTTTTTTTCCCTGTGTGTCTGGGCGGGTGGTTCGCTTATTCCAATGCATGTCTGTCTCGGTGTGTGTGTCTGAATCTACGTATTTGTATGTGTTTTTGTCTCTCTCACTTTTTGCCTGTGTGTCTGGACGGGTGTTTGCTTATTCCAGTGCATGTCTTTCTCGGTTTGTTTGTCTGAATCTACGTATTTGTATGTGTTTTTTTGTCTCTCTCACTCTTTTTGCTTGTGTGTCTGGGCGGGTGTTTGCTATTCCAATTCATATCTTTCTCGGTTTGTGTTTCTGAATCTACGTATTTGTATGTGTTTTTGTCTCTCTCATTCTTTTTGTCTGTGTGTCTGGGCGGGTGTTTGCTTATTCCAATGCATGTTTTTTCTCGGTTTGTGTGACTGAATCAACGTATTTGTATGTGTTTTTATCCCTCTCACTCTTTTTGCTTGTGTTTCTGGGCAGGTGTTTGCTTATTCTAATGCATGTCTTTCTCGGTTTGTGTTTCTGAATCTACGTATTTGTATGCGTTTTTGTCTCTCTCACTCTTTTTGCCTGTGTGTCTGGGCAGGTGTTTGCTTATTCCAATGCATATCTTTCTCGGTTTTGTGTGTCTGAATCTACGTATTTGTATCTGTTTTGTCTCTCTCACTCTTTTTGCCTGTGTGTCTGGGCGGGTGTTTGCTTATTCCAGTGCATATCTTTCTCGGTTTGTGTGTCTGAGTCTATGTATTAGTATGTGTTTTTGTCTCTCTGACTCTTTTTGTCTGTGTGTCTGGGCGGGTGTTTCCTTATTTCAATGCATGTCTTCTCGGTTTGTGTGTCTGAATCTACGTATTTGTATGTGTTTTTGTCTCTCTCACTCTTTTTGTCTGTGTCTCTGTGCGGGTGTTTGCTTATTCCAATGCATGTCTTTCTCGGTTTGTTTGTCTGAATCTACGTATTTGTATGTGTTTTTTGTCTCTCTCACTCTTTTTGGCTCTGTGTCTGGGCGGGTGTTTGCTTATTCCAATGCATGTCTTTCTCCGTTTGTGTGTCTAAATCTACGTATTTGTATGTGTTTTTTTCTCTCTGTCACTCTCTTTTGCCTGTGTGTCTGGGCGGGTGTTGTTGCTTATTCCAATGCATGTCTGTCTCGGGTGTGTGTGTCTGAATCTACGTATTTGTATGTGTTTTTGTCTCTCTCACTCTTTTTGCCTGTGTGTCTGGACGGGTGTTTGCTTATTCCGGTGCATGTCTTTCTCGGTTTGTTTGTCTGAATCTACGTATTTGTATGTGTTTTTGTCTCTCTCACTCTTTTTGCTTGTGTGTCTGGGCGGGTGTTTGCTTATTCCAATTCATATCTTTCTCGGTTTGTGTTTCTGAATCTACGTATTTGTATGTGTTTTTGTCTCTCTCATTCTTTTGCCTGTGTGTCTGGGCGGGTGCTTGCTTATTCCAATGCATGTTTTTCTCGGTTTGTGTGACTGAATCAACGTATTTGTATGTGTTTTTATCCTCTCACTCTTTTTGCTTGTGTGTCTGGGCAGGTGTTTGCTTATTCTAATGCATGTCTTTCTCGGTTTGTGTTTCTGAATCTACGTATTTGTATGCGTTTTTGTCTCTCTCACTCTTTTTGCCTGTGTGTCTGGGCAGGTGTTTGCTTATTCCAATGCATATCTTTCTCGGTTTGTGTGTCTGAATCTACGTATTTGTATCTGTTTTGTGTCTCTCTCACTCTTTTTGCCTGTGTGTCTGGGCGGGTGTTTGCTTATTCCAGTGCATGTCTTTCTCGGTTTGTGTGTCTGAGTCTATGTATTTGTATGTGTTTTTGTCTCTCTCACTCTTTTTGTCTGTGTGTCTGGGCGGGTGTTTCCTTATTTCAATGCATGTCCTCTCGGTTTGTGTGTCTGAATCTACGTATTTGTATGTGTTTTTGTCTCTCTCACTCTTTTGTCTGTTTCTCTGTGCGGGTGTTTGCTTATTCCAATGCATTCTTTCTCGGTTTGTTTGTCTCTCTCACACGTATTTGTATTTTTTTTTTGTCTCTCTCACTCTTTTTGCCTGTGTGTCTGGGCGGGTGTTTGCTTATTTCAATGCATGTCATTCTCGGTTTGTGTGTCTGAATCTACGTATTTGTATGTGTTTTTTGTCTCTCTCACTCATTTTTGCCTGTGTGTCTGGGCGGGTGTTTGCTAATTCCAATGCATGTCTTTCTCAGTTTATGTGTCTGAATCTACGTATTTGTATGTGTTTTAGTCTCTCTCATTCTTTTTGCTTGTGTGTCTGGGTAGCTGTTTGCTTATTCCAATGCTTGTCTTTCTCGTTTTGTGTGTCTGAATCTACGTATTTGTATGTTTTCTTGTCTCTCTCACTCTTTTTGCCTGTGTGTCTGGACGGGTGTTTGCTTATTCCAATGCATGTCTTTCTCGGTTTGTGTGTCTGAATCTATGTATTTGTATGTGTTTTTGTCTCTCTCACTCTTTTTGCCTGTGTGTCTGGGCGTGTGTTTGCTTATTCCAATGCATGTCTTTCTCGGTTTGTATGTCTGAATCTACGTATTTGTATATGTTTTTGTCTTTCTCACTCTTTTTGCCTGTGTGTCTGGGCATGTGTTTGCTTATTCCAAGGCATATCTTTCTCGGTTTGTGTGTCTGAATCTCCGTATTTGTATGTGTTTTTGTCTCTCTCACTCTTTTTGCCTGTGTGTATCTGGGTGGGTGTCTGCTTATTCCAATGCATTTCTTTCTTGGTTTGTATGTCTGAATCTACGTATTTGTATATGTTTTTGTCTTTCTCACTCTTTTTGGGTCTGTGTCTGGGCAGGGTGTTTGCTTATTTCAATGCATGTCTTTCTCGGTTTGTGTGTCTGAATCTACGTGTTTGTATGTGTTTTTGTCTCTCACTCTTTTTTGCCTGTGTGTCTGGGTGGGTGTTTGCTTATTCCAATGCATGTCTGTCTCGGTGTGTGTGTCTGAATCTACGTATTTGTATGTGTTTTTGTCTCTCTCACTCTTTTTGGCTCAGTGTCTGGGCGGGGGTTTTGCTTATTCCAATGCATTTCTTTCTCGGTTTGTGTGTCTGATTCTACGTATTTGTATGTGTTTTTTGTCTCTCTCACTCTTTTTGGCTCTGTGTCTGGGCGGGGGGTTTGCTTATTCCAATGCATGTCTTTCTCGGTTTGTGTGTCTGAATCTACGTATTTGTATGTGTTTTTGTCTCTCTCACTCTTTTTTGCCTGTGTGTCTGGGTGGGTGTTTGCTTATTCCAGTGCATGTCTGTCTCGGTCGTGTGTGTGTCTGAATCTACGCATTTGTATGTGTTTTTGTCTCTCTCATTCTTTTTGCCTGTGTGTCTGGGCGGGTGTTTGCTTATTCCAGTGCATGTCTTTCCCGGTTTGTGTGACTGAATATACGTATTTGTATATGTTTTTGTCTCTCTCACTCTTTTTGCTTGTGTGTCTGGGCGAGTGGTTGCTTATTCCAATGCATATCTTTCTCGGTTGTGTGTGTCTGAATCTACGTATTTGTATGTGTTTTTGTCTCTCTCATTCATTTTGCCTTTGTGTCTGGGCGGGTGTTTGCCTATTCCAATGCATGTTTTTCTCGGGTTTTTGTGACTGAATCAACGTATTTGTATGTGTTTTTATCCCTCTCACTCTTTTTGCTTGTGTGTCTGGGCAGGTGTTTGCTTATTCTAATGCATGTCTTTCTCGGTTTGTGTGTCTGAATCTACGTATTTGTATGCTTTTTTTGTCTCTCTCACTATTTTTGCTGTGTGTCTGGGCAGGTGTTTGCTTATTCCAATGCATGTCTTTCGCTGTTTGTGTGTCTGAATCTACGTATTTTTATCTGTTTTTGTCTCTCTCACTCTTTTTGCCTGTGTGTCTGGGCGGGTATTTGCTTTTTCCAATGCATGGCTTTCTTGGTTTGTGTGTCTGAATCTACGTATTTGTATGTGTTTTTGCCTATCTAACTCTTTTTCCTGTGTGTCTGGGCGGGTGTTTGCTTATTTCAATGCATGTCTTTCTCTGTTTGTGTGTCTGAATCTACGTATTTGTATATGTTTTTGTTTCTCTCACTCTTTTTGCCTGTGTGTCTGGGCGGGTATTTGCTTATTCCAATGCATGACTTTCTCGGTTTGTGTGTCTAAATCTACGTATTTGTGGGGTTTTTTTGTCTCTCTCACTCTTTTTGCCTGTGTGTCTCGGCAGGTGTTTGCTTATTCCAATGCTTGTCTTTCTCGGTTTGTGTGTCTGAATCTACATATTTATATGTGTTTTTGTCTCTCTCACTCTTTTTGCCTGTGTATCTGGGTGGGTGTCTGCTTATTCCAATGCATGTCTTTCTCGGTTTGTGTGTCTGAATCTACATATTTGTATGTGTTTTTGACTCTCTCACTCTTTTTTGCCAGTGTGTCTGGGCGGGTGTTTGCTTATTCCAATGCACGTCTTTCTCGTTTGTGTGTCTGCATCTACGTATTTGTATGTATTTTTTGTCTCTCTCACTCTTTTTGGCTCTGTGTCTGGGTGGGTGTTTGCTTATTCCAATGCATTTCTTTCTCCGTTTGTGTGTCTAAATCTACGTATTTGTATGTGTTTTTTGTCTCTCTCACTCTTTTTTGCCTTTGTGTCTGGGCGGGTGTTTTCTTAATCCAATGCATGTCTGGTTCGGTTTGTGGTGTGTCTGAATCTACGTATTGTATGTGTTTTTGTCTCTCTCAATCTTTTTGCCTGTGTGTCTGGGCGGGTGTTTGCTTATTCCAGTGCATGTCTTTCTCGGTTTGTGTTGTCTGAATCTACGTATTTGTATGTGTTTTTGTCTCTCTCACTCTTTTTGCTTGTGTGTCTGGGCGGGTGTTTGCTTATTCCAGTGCATGTCTTTCTCGGTTTGTGTGTCTGAGTCTATGTATTTGTATGTGTTTTTTGTCTCTCTCACTCTTTTTGTCTGTGTGTCTGGGCGGGGTGTTTGCTTATTTCAATGCATGTCTTCTCGGTTTGTGTGTCTGAATCTACGTATTAGTATGTGTTTTTTGTCTGTCTCATTCTTTTTGTCTGTGTCTCTGTGCGGGTGTTTGCTTATTCCGATGCATGTCTTTCTCGGTTTGTGTGTCTGAATCTACGTATTTGTATGTTTTTTTGTCTCTCTCACTCTTTTTGCCTGTGCGTCTGGGCGGGTGTTTGCTTATTCCAATGCATGTCTTTCTAGGTGTGTGTGTCTGAATCTACGTATTTGTGTGTTTTTTTTGTCTCTCTCACTCTTTTTGCCTGTGTGTCTGGGCGGGTGTTTGCTTATTCCAATGCATGTTTTTCACGGTTTGTGTCTGAATCTACATATTTGTATGTGTTTTTGTCTCTCTCACTCTTTTGCCTGTGTGTCTGGGCTGGTGTTTGCTTATTCCAATGCATGTTTTTCTCGGTTTGTGTGTCTGAATCTACATATTTGTATGTGTTTTTTGTCTCTCTCACTCTTTTTGCCTGTGTGTCTGGGCTGGTGCTTGCTTATTCCAATGCATGTCTTTCTCGTATTGTGTGTCTGCATCTACGTATTTGTATGTGTTATTTGTCTCTCTCACTCTTTTTGCCTCTGTGTCTGGGCAGGTATTTGCTTATTCCAATGCATGTCTGTCTCGGTGTGTGTGTCTGAATCTACGTATTTGTATGTGTTTTGTCTCTCTCACTCATTTTTGCCTGTGTGTCTGGGGCGGGTGTTTGCTTATTCCAATGCATGGCTTTCTCGGTTTTGTGTGTCTGAATATACGTATTTGTATGTGTTTTGTCTCTCTAACTCTTTTTGCCTGTGTGTCTGGGCGGGTGTTTGCTTATTCCAATGCATGTCTTTCTCGTATTGTGTGTCTGCATCTACGTATTTGTATGTGTTATTTGTCTCTCTCACTCTTTTTGGCTCTGTGTCTGGGCGGGTGTTTGCTTATTCCAATGCATGTCTGTCTCGGTGTGTGTGTCTGAATCTACGTATTTGTATGTGTTTTGTCTCTCTCACTCATTTTTGCCTGTGTGTCTGGGGCGGGTGTTTGCTTATTCCAATGCATGGCTTTCTCGGTTTGTGTGTCTGAATATACGTATTTGTATGTGTTTTTGTCTCTCTAACTCTTTTTGCCTGTGTGTCTGGGCGGGTGTTTGCTTATTTCAATGCATGTCATTCTCGGTTTGGTTGTCTGAATCTACGTATTTGTATGTGTTTTGTCTCTCTCACTCATTTTTGCCTGTGTGTATGGGGCGGGTATTTGCTTATTCCAATGCATGTCATTCTCGTTTTGTGTGTCTGAATCTACGTATTTGTATGTGTTTTTGTCTCTCTCACTCATTTTTGCATGTGTGTCTGCGCGGTTGTTTGCTTATTCCAATGCATGTCTTTCTCGGTTTGTATGTCTGAATCTCCGTATTTGTATGTGTTTTGCCTCTCTAACTCTTTTTTGCCTGTGTGTCTGAGCGGGTGTTTGCTTATTTCAATGCATGTCATTCTCGTTTGTGTGTCTGAATCTACGTATTTGTATGTGTTTTTGTCTCTCTCACTCATTTTTGCATGTGTGTCTGCGCGGTTGTTTGCTTATTCCAATGCATGTCTTTCTCGGTTTGTATGTCTGAATCTACATATTTGTATGTGTTTTAGTCTCTCTCATTCTTTTTGCTTGTGTGTCCGGGCAGGTGTTTGATTATTCCAATGCATGTCTTTCTAGGTTTGTGTGTCTGAATCTACGTATTTGTGTGTTTTTTTGTCTCTCTCACTCTTTTTGCCTGTGTGTCTGGGCGGGTGTTTGCTTTTTCCAATGCATTGTCTTTCTCGGTTTGTGTGTCTGAATCTACGTATTTGTATATTTTTTGTCTCTCTCACTTTTTTTGCCTGTGTATCTGGGTGGGTGTCTGCTTATTCCAATGCATTTCTTTCTCGGTTTGTGTGTCTGAATCTACGTATTTGTATGTGTTTTTGTCTCTCTCACTCTTTTTGCCTGTGTGTCTGGACAGGTGTTTGCTTATTCCAATGCATGTCTTTCTCGTATTGTGTGTCTGCATCTACGTATTTGTATGTGTTTTTGTCTCTCTCACTCTTTTTGGCTCTGTGTCTGGGCGGGTGTTTGCTTATTCCAATGCATGTCTTTCTCCGTTTGTGTGTCTAAATCTACGTATTTGTATGTGTTTTTTGTCTCTCTCACTCTTTTTTGCCTGTGTGTCTGGACGGGTGTTTGCTTATTCCAGTGCATGTCTTTCTCGGTTTGTTTGTCTGAATCTACGTATTTGTATGTGTTTTTGTCTCTCTCATTCTTTTTGCCTGTGTGTCTGGGCAGGTTTTTGCTTATTCCAATGCATGTCTTTCTCGGTTTGTGTGTCTGAATCTACGGATTTGTATCTGTTTTGTCTCTATCACTCTTCTTTTTGCCTGTGTGTCTGGGGCGGGTGTTTGCTTATTCCAGTGCATGTCTTTCTCAGTTTGTGTGTCTGAGTCTATGTATTTGTATGTGTTTTTGTCACTCTCACTCTTTTTGTCTGTGTGTCTGGGCGGATGTTTGCTTATTTCATGCATGTCTTCTCGGTTTGTGTGTCTGAATCTACGTATTTGTATGTGTTTTTTTGTCTCTCTCACTCTTTTTGTCTGTGTCTTCTCGGTTTGTGTGTCTAAAAATCTACGTATTTGTATGTGGTCTCTCTCACTCTTTTTGTGTTTGCTTATTCCGATGCATGTCTTTCTCCGTTTGTGTGTCTAAATCTACGTATTTGTATGTGTTTTTGTCTCTCTCACTCTTTTTTGCCTGTGTGTCTGGGCGGGTGTTTTCTTATTCCAATGCATGTCTGGTTCGTTGTGTGTGTCTGAATCTACGTATTTGTATGTGTTTTTATCTCTCTCAATCTTTTTGCCTGTGTGTCTGGGCGGGTGTTTGCTTATTCCAGTGCATGTGTTTCTCGGTTTGTTGTCTGAATCTACGTATTTGTATGTGTTTTTGTCTCTCTCACTCTTTTTGCTTGTGTGTCTGGGCGGGTGTTTGCTTATTCCAGTGCATGTCTTTCTCGGTTGTGTGTGTCTGAGTCTATGTATTTGTATGTGTTTTTGTCTCTCTCACTCTTTTTGTCTGTGTGTCTGGGCGGGTGTTTGCTTATTTCAATGCATGTCTTCTCGGTTTGTGTGTCTGAATCTACGTATTTGTATGTGTTTTTGTGTCTCTCATTCTTTTTGTCTGTGTCTCTGTGCGGGTGTTTGCTTATTCCGATGCATGTCTTTCTCGGTTTGTGTGTCTGAATCTACGTATTTGTATGTTTTTTTGTCTCTCTCACTCTTTTTGCCTGTGCGTCTGGGCGGGTGTTTGCTTATTCCAATGCATGTCTTTCTAGGTGTGTGTGTCTGAATCTACGTATTTGTGTGTTTTTTGTCTCTCTCACTCTTTTTGCCTGTGTGTCTGGGCTGGTGTTTGCTTATTCCAATGCATGTTTTTCACGGTTTGTGTGTGTCTGAATCTACATATTTGTATGTGTTTTTGTCTCTCTCACTCTTTTTGCCTGTGTGTCTGGGGCTGGTGTTTGCTTATTCCAATGCATGTTTTTCTCGGTTTGTGTGTCTGAATCTACATATTTGTATGTGTTTTTGTCTCTCTCACTCTTTTTGCCTGTGTGTCTGGGCTGGTGCTTGCTTATTCCAATGCATGTCTTTCTCGTATTGTGTGTCTGCATCTACGTATTTGTATGTGTTATTTGTCTCTCTCACTCTTTTTGGCTCTGTGTCTGGGCGGGTATTTGCTTATTCCAATGCATGTCTTTCTCCGTTTGTGTGTCTAAATCTACGTATTTGTATGTGTTTTTGTCTCTCTCACTCTTTTTTCCCTGTGTGTCTGGGCGGGTGTTTGCTTATTCCAGTGCATGTCTTTCTCGTATTGTGTGTCTGCATCTACGTATTTGTATGTGTTTTTGTCTCTCTCACTCTTTTTGGCTCTGTGTCTGGGCGGGTGTTTGCTTATTCCAATGCATGTCTTTCTCCGTTTGTGTGTCTAAATCTACGTATTTGTATGTGTTTTGTCTCTCTCACTCTTTTTTGCCTGTGTGTCTGGGCGGGTGATTGCTTATTCCAATGCATGTCTGTCTCGGTGTGTGTGTCTGAATCTACGTATTTGTATGTGTTTTGTCTCTCTCACTCATTTTCGCCTGTGTGTCTGGGCGGGTGTTTGCTTATTCCAATGCATGGCTTTCTCGGTTTGTGTGTCTGAATATACGTATTTGTATGTGTTTTGTCTCTCTAACTCTTTTTGCCTGTGTGTCTGGGCGGGTGTTTGCTTATTCAATGCATGTCATTCTCGGTTTGGTTTGTCTGAATCTACGTATTTGTATGTGTTTTTGTCTCTCTCACTCATTTTCGCCTGTGTGTATGGGGCGGGTATTTGCTTATTCCAATGCATGGCTTTCTCGGTTTGTGTGTCTGAATATACGTATTTGTATGTGTTTTTGTCTCTCTAACTCTTTTTGCCTGTGTGTCTGGGCGGGTGTTTGCTTATTTCAATGCATGTCATTCTCGTTTTGTGTGTCTGAATCTACGTATTTGTATGTGTTTTTGTCTCTCACTCATTTTTGCATGTGTGTCTGCGCGGTTGTTTGCTTATTCCAATGCATGTCTTTCTCGTTTGTATGTTTGTGTGTCTGAATCTCCGTATTTGTATGTGTTTTTTGCTCTCTAACTCTTTTTGCCTGTGTGTCTGGGCGGGTGTTTGCTTATTTCAATGCATGTCTCTCTCGGTTTGTGTGTCTGAATCTACGTATTTGTATGTGTTTTTGTCTCTCTCACTCATTTTTGCATGTGTGTCTGCGCGGTTGTTTGCTTATTCCAATGCATGTCTTTCTCGGTTTGTATGTCTGAATCTACATATTTGTATGTGTTTTAGTCTCTCTCATTCTTTTTGCTTGTGTGTCCGGGCAGGTGTTTGATTATTCCAATGCATGTCTTTCTAGGTTTGTGTGTCTGAATCTACGTATTTGTGTGTTTTTTTTTTGTCTCTCTCACTCTTTTTGCCTGTGTGTCTGGGCGGGTGTTTGCTTTTTCCAATGCATGTCTTTCTCGGTTTGTGTGTCTGAATCTACGTATTTGTATATGTTTTTGTCTCTCTCACTTTTTTTGCCTGTGTATCTGGGTGGGTGTCTGCTTATTCAATGCATTCTTTCTCGGTTTGTGTGTCTGAATCTACGTATTTGTATGTGTTTTTGTCTCTCTCACTCTTTTTGCCTGTGTGTCTGGGCGGGTGTTTGCTTATTCCAATGCATGTCTTTCTCGTATTGTGTGTCTGCATCTACGTATTTGTATGTGTTTTTTGTCTCTCTCACTCTTTTTGGCTCTGTGTCTGGGCGGGTGTTTGCTTATTCCAATGCATGTCTTTCTCCGTTTGTGTGTCTAAATCTACGTATTGTATGTGTTTTTGTCTCTCTCACTCTTTTTGCCTGTGTGTCTGGACGGGTGTTTGCTTATTCCAGTGCATGTCTTTCTCGGTTTGTTTGTCTGAATCTACGTATTTGTATGTGTTTTTGTATCTCTCATTCTTTTTGCCTGTGTGTCTGGGCAGGTTTTTTGCTTATTCCAATGCATATCTTTCTCGGTTTGTGTGTCTGAATCTACGTATTTGTATCTGTTTTTGTCTCTATCACTCTTTTTGCCTGTGTGTCTGGGCGGGTGTTTGCTTATTCCAGTGCATGTCTTTCTCGGTTTGTGTGTCTGAGTCTATGTATTTGTATGTGTTTTTGTCTCTCTCACTCTTTTTGTCTGTGTGTCTGGGCGGGTGTTTGCTTATTTCAATGAATGTCTTCTCGGTTTGTGTGTCTGAATCTACGTATTTTGTATGTGTTTTTGTCTCTCTCACTCTTTTTGTCTGTGTCTCTGTGCGGGTGTTTGCTTATTCCGATGCATGTCTTTCTCGGTTTGTGTGTCTGAATCTACGTATTTGTATGTTTTTTTGTCTCTCTCACACGTATTTGTATGTGTTTTTGTCTCTCTCACTCTTTTTTTGCCTGTGTGTCTGGGCGGGTGATTGCTTATTCCAATGCATGTCTGTCTCGGTGTGTATGTCTGAATCTACGTATTTGTATGTGTTTTTGTCTCTCTCTTTCTTTTTGCTTGTGTGTCTGGGCAGGTGTTTGATTATTCCAATGCATGTCTTTCTAGGTTTGTGTGTCTGAATCTACGTATTTGTGTTTTTTTTTTACTCTCTCACTCTTTTTGCCTGTGTGTCTGGGCGGGTGTTTGCTTATTCCAATGCATGTCTTTCTCGGTTTGTGTGTCTGAATCTACGTATTTGTATATGTTTTTGTCTCTCTCACTATTTTTGCCTGTGTATCTGGGGTGGGTGTCTGCTTATTCCAATGCATTTCTTTCTCGGTTTGTGTGTCTGAATCTACGTATTAGTATATGTTTTTGTCTCTCTCACTTTTTTTGCCTGTGTATCTGGGTGGGTGTCTGCTTATTCCAATGCATTTCTTTCTCGGTTTGTGTGTCTGAATCTACGTATTTGTATGTGTTTTTGTCTCTCTCACTCTTTTTGCCTGTGTGTCTGGGCGGGTGTTTGCTTATTCCAATGCATGTCTTTCTCCGTTTGTGTTGTCTAAATCTACGTATTTGTATGTGTTTTTGTCTCTCTCACTCTTTTTGCTTGTGTGTCTGGGCGGGTGTTTGCTTATTCCAATTCATATCTTTCTCGGTTTGTGTTTCTGAATCTACGTATTTCTATGTGTTTTTGTCTCTCATTCTTATTGCCTGTGTGTCTGGGCGGGTGTTTGCTTATTCCAATGCATGTCTTTCTCGGTTTGTGTGTCTGAATCTACGTATTTGTATCTGTTTTGTCTCTATCACTCTTTTTGCCTGTGTGTCTGGGCGGGGTGTTTGCTTATTCCAGTGCATGTCTTTTTCGGTTTGTGTGTCTGAGTCTATGTATTTGTATGTGTTTTTGTCTCTCTCACTCTTTTTGTCTGTGTGTCTGGCCGGGTGTTTGCTTATTTCAATGCATGTCTTCTCGGTTTGTGTGTCTGAATCTACGTATTTGTATGTGTTTTTTGTCTCTCTCACTCTTTTTGTCTGTGTCTCTGTGCGGGTGTTTGCTTATTCCGATGCATGTCTTTCTCGGTTTGTGTGCCTGAATCTACGTATTTCTATGTGTTTTTGTCTCTCTCACTCTTTTTGCTGTGTGTCTGGGCGGGTGTTTGCTTATTCCAATGCATTTCTTTCTCGGTTTGTGTGTCTGAATCTACGTATTTGTATGTGTTTTTGTCTCTCTCACTCTTTTTGCCTGTGTGTCTGGGCAGGTGTTTGCTTATTCCAATGCATGTTTTTCTCGGTTTGTGTGTCTGAATCTACATATTTGTATGTGTTTTTGTCTCTCTCACTCTTTTTGCCTGTGTGTCTGGGCGGGTGTTTGCTTATTCCAATGCATGTCTTTCTCGTATTGTGTGTCTGCATCTACGTATTTGTATGTGTTATTTGTCTCTCTCACTCTTTTTGCTCTGTGTCTGGACGGGTGTTTTGCTTATTCCAATGCATGTCTTTCTCCGTTTGTGTGTCTAAATCTACGCATTTGTATGTGTTTTGTGTCTCTCACTCTTTTTTCCCTGTGGGTCTGGGCGGGTGTTTGCTTATTCCAATGCATGTCTTTCTCGTATTTGTGTGTCTGCATCTACGTATTTGTAAGTGTTATTTGTCTGTCTCACTCTTTTTGGCTCTGTGTCTGGGCGGGTGTTTGCTTATTCCAATGCATGTCTTTCTCCGTTTGTGTGTCTAAATCTACGTATTTGTATGTGTTTTTGTCTCTCTCACTCTTTTTTCCCTGTGTGTCTGGGCGGGTGTTCGCTTATTCCAATGCATGTCTGTCTCGGTTGTGTGTGTGTCTGAATCTACGTATTTGTATGTGTTTTTGTCTCTCTCACACGTATTTGTATGTGTTTTTGTCTCTCTCACTCTTTTTTGCCTGTGTGTCTGGGCGGGTGATTGCTTATTCCAATGCATGTCTGTCTCGGTGTGTATGTCTGAATCTACGTATTTGTATGTGTTTTTCTCTCTCTCTCTTTTTGCTTGTGTGTCTGGGCAGGTGTTTGATTATTCCAATGCATGTCTTTCTAGGTTTGTGTGTCTGAATCTACGTATTTGTGTGTGTTTTTTTTTTACTCTCTCACTCTTTTTGCCTGTGTGTCTGGGCGGGTGTTTGCTTATTCCAATGCATGTCTTTCTCGGTTTGTGTGTGTCTGAATCTACGTATTTGTATATGTTTTTGTCTCTCTCACTATTTTTGCCTGTGTATCTGGGTGGGTGTCTGCTTATTCCAATGCATTTCTTTCTCGGTTTGTGTGTCTGAATCTACGTATTAGTATATGTTTTTGTCTCTCTCACTTTTTTTGCCTGTGTATCTGGGTGGGTGTCTGCTTATTCCAATGCATTTCTTTCTCGGTTTATGTGTCTGAATCTACGTATTTGTATGTGTTTTTGTCTCTCTCACTCTTTTTTGCCTGTGTGTCTGGGCGGGTGTTTGCTTATTCCAATGCATGTCTTTCTCCGTTTGTGTGTCTAAATCTACGTATTTGTATGTGTTTTTGTCTCTCTCACTCTTTTTGCTTGTGTGTCTGGGCGGGTGTTTGCTTATTCCAATTCATATCTTTCTCGGTTTGTGTTTCTGAATCTACGTATTTCTATGTGTTTTTTGTCTCTCATTCTTATTGCCTGTGTGTCTGGGCGGGTGTTTGCTTATTCCAATGCATGTCTTTCTCGGTTTGTGTGTCTGAATCTACGTATTTGTATCTGTTTTGTCTCTATCACTCTTTTTGCCTGTGTGTCTGGGCGGGTGTTTGCTTATTCCAGTGCATGTCTTTTTCGGTTTGTGTGTCTGAGTCTATGTATTTGTATGTGTTTTTGTCTCTCTCACTCTTTTTGTCTGTGTGTCTGGGCGGGTGTTTGCTTATTTCAATGCATGTCTTCTCGGTTTGTGTGTCTGAATCTACGTATTTGTATGTGTTTTTGTCTCTCTCACTCTTTTTGTCTGTGTCTCTGTGCGGGTGTTTGCTTATTCCGATGCATGTCTTTCTCTCGGTTTGTGTGCCTGAATCTACGTATTTCTATGTTTTTTTGTCTCTCTCACTCTTTTTGCCTGTGTGTCTGGGCAGGTGTTTGCTTATTCCAATGCATGTTTTTCTCGGTTTGTGTGTCTGAATCTACATATTTGTATGTGTTTTTTGTCTCTCTCACTCTTTTTGCCTGTGTGTCTGGGGGTGTGTTTGCTTATTCCAATGCATGTCTTTCTCGTATTGTGTGTCTGCATCTACGTATTTGTATGTGTTATTTGTCTCTCTCACTCTTTTGGCTCTGTGTGTCTGGACGGGTGTTTGCTTATTCCAATGCATGTCTTTCTCCGTTTGTGTGTCTAAATCTACGTATTTGTATGTGTTTTTGTCTCTCTCACTCTTTTTCCCTGTTGGTCTGGGCGGGTGTTTTGCTTATTCCAATGCATGTCTTTCTCGTATTGTGTGTCTGCATCTACGTATTTGTATGTGTTATTTGTCTCTTTCACTCTTTTTGGCTCTGTGTCTGGGCGGGTATTTGCTTATTCCAATGCATGTCTTTCTCCGTTTGTGTGTCTAAATCTACGTATTTGTATGTGTTTTTGTCTCTCTCACTCTTTTTTCCCTGTGTGTCTGGGCGGGTGTTCGCTTATTCCAATGCATGTCTGTCTCGGTGAGTGTGTCTGAATCTACGTATTTGTATGTGTTTTTTGTCTCTCTCACACGTATTTGTATGTGTTTTTGTCTCTCTCACTCTTTTTGCCTGTGTGTCTGGGCGGGTGATTGCTTATTCCAATGCATGTCTGTCTCGGTGTGTGTGTCTGAATCTACGTATTTGTACGTGTTTTGTCTCTCTTACTCATTTTTGCCTGTGTGTCTGGGGCGGGTATTTGCTTATTCCAATGCATGGCTTTCTCGGTTTGTGTGTCTGAATATACGTATTTGTATGTGTTTTTGTCTCTCTAACTCTTTTTGCCTGTGTGTCTGGGCGCGGGTGTTTGCTTATTCAATGCATGTCATTCTCGGTTTGGTTGTCTGAATCTACATATTTGTATGTGTTTTGTCTCTCTCACTCATTTTTGCCTGTGTGTCTGGGGCGGGTATTTGCTTATTCCAACGCATGGCTTTCTCGGTTTGTGTGTCTGAATATACGTATTTGTATGTGTTTTTGCCTCTCTAACTCTTTTTGCCTGTGTGTCTGGGCGGGTGTTTGCTTATTTCAATGCATGTCATTTCTCGGTTTGTGTGTCTGAATCTACGTATTTGTATGTGTTTTTGTCTCTCTCACTCATTTTTGCATGTGTGTCAGCGCGTTTGCTTTTCTTATTCCAATGCATGTCTTTCTCCGTTTTTGGCTGTCTGAATCTACGTATTTGTATGTGTTTTTGCCTCTCTAACTCTTTTTGCCTGTGTGTCTGGGGCGGGTGTTTGCTTATTTCAATGCATGTCATTCTCGGTTTGTGTGTCTGAATCTACGTATTTGTATGTGTTTTTGTCTCTCTCTTTCTTTTTGCTTGTGTGTCTGGCAGGTGTGTTTGATTATTCCAATGCATGTCTTTCTAGGTTTGTGTGTCTGAATCTACGTATTTGTGTGTTTTTTTTTTTACTCTCTCACTCTTTTTGCCTGTGTGTCTGGGCGGGTGTTTGCTTATTCCAATGCATGTCTTTCTCGGTTTGTGTGTCTGAATCTACGTATTTGTATATGGTTTTGTCTCTCTCACTCTATTTTTGCCTGTGTATCTGGGGGGTGTCTGCTTATTCCAATGCATTTCTTTCTCGGTTTGTGTGTCTGAATCTACGTATTAGTATATGTTTTTGTCTCTCTCACTTTTTTTGCCTGTGTATCTGGGGTGGGTGTTCTGCTTATTCCAATGCATTCTTTCTCGGTGTGTGTCTGAATCTACGTATTTGTATGTGTTTTTGTCTCTCACTCTTTTTTGCCTGTGTGTCTGGGGGGTGTTTGCTTATTCCAATGCATGTCTTTCTCCGTTTGTGTGTCTAAATCTACGTATTTGTATGTGTTTTTGTCTCTCTCACTCTTTTTGCTTGTGTGTCTGGGCGGGTGTTTGCTTATTCCAATTCATATCTTTCTCGGTTTGTGTTTCTGAATCTACGTATTTGTATGTGTTTTTGTCTCTCTCATTCTTATTGCCTGTGTGTCTGGGCGGGTGTTTGCTTATTCCAATGCATGTCTTTCTCGGTTTGTGTGTCTGAATCTACGTATTTGTATCTGTTTTTTTGTCTCTATCACTCTTTTTGCCTGTGTGTCTGGGCGGGTGTTTGCTTATTCCAGTGCATGTCTTTCTCGGTTTGTGTGTCTGAGTCTATGTATTTGTATATGTTTTTTTGTCTCTCTCACTCTTTTTGTGCCTGTGTGTCTGGGCGGGTGTTTGCTTATTTCAATGCATGTCTTCTCGGTTTGTGTGTCTGAATCTACGTATTTGTATGTGTTTTTGTCTCTCTCACTCTTTTTGTCTGTGTCTTTGTGCGGGTGTTTGCTTATTCCGATGCATGTCTTTCTCGGTTTGTGTGCCTGAATCTACGTATTTCTATGTTTTTTTTGTCTCTCTCACTCTTTTTGCCTGTGTGTCTGGGCGGGTGTTTGCTTATTCCAATGCATGTCTTTCTAGGTGTGTGTGTCTAAATCTACGTATTTGTGTTTTTTTGTCTCTCTCACTCTTTTTGCCTGTGTGTCTGGGCGGGTGTTTGCTTATTCCAATGCATTTCTTTCTCGGTTTGTGTGTCTGAATCTACGTATTTGTATGTGTTTTTGTCTCTCTCACTCTTTTTGCCTGTGTGTCTGGGCAGGTGTTTGCTTATTCCAATGCATGTTTTCTCGGTTTGTGTGTCTGAATCTACATATTTGTATGTGTTTTTGTCTCTCTCACTCTTTTTGCCTGTGTGTCTGGGCGGGTGTTTGCTTATTCCAATGCATGTCTTTCTCGTATTGTGTGTCTGCATCTACGTATTTGTATGTGTTGTTTTGTCTCTCTCACTCTTTTTGGCTCTGTGTCTGGCGGGGTGTTTGCTTATTCCAATGCATGTCTTTCTCCGTTTGTGTGTCTAAATCTACGTATTTGTATGTGTTTTTTTTGTCTCTCTCACTCTTTTTCCCTGTGGGTCTGGGCGGGTGTTTGCTTATTCCAATGCATGTCTTTCTCGTATTGTGTGTCTGCATCTACGTATTTGTATGTGTTATTTGTCTCTCTCACTCTTTTTGGCTCTGTGTCTGGGGGGTGTTTGCTTATTCCAATGCATGTCTTTCTCCGTTTGTGTGTCTAAATCTACGTATTTGTATGTGTTTTTGTCTCTCTCACTCTTTTTTCCCTGTGTGTCTGGGCGGGTGTTCGCTTATTCCAATGCATGTCTGTCTCGGTGTGTGTGTCTAAATCTACGTATTTGTATGTGTTTTTGTCTCTCTCACACGTATTTGTATGTGTTTTTGTCTCTCTCACTCTTTTTTGCCTGTGTGTCTGGGCGGGTGATTGCTTATTCCAATGCATGTCTGTCTCGGTTGTGTGTGTCTGAATCTACGTATTTGTACGTGTTTTGTCTCTCTTACTCATTTTTGCCTGTGTGTCTGGGGCGGTGTATTTGCTTATTCCAATGCATGGCTTTCTCGGTTTGTGTGTCTGAATCTACGTATTTGTATGTGTTTTGTCTCTCTAACTCTTTTTTTTGCCTGTGTGTCTGGGCGGGTGTTTTGCTTATTTCAATGCATGTCTTTCTCGGTTTGGTTGTCTGAATCTACGTATTTGTATGTGTTTTTGTCTCTCTCACTCATTTTTGCCTGTGTGTCTGGGGCGGGTATTTGCTTATTCCAACGCATGGCTTTCTCGGTTTGTGTGTGTCTGAATATACGTATTTGCATGTGTTTTTGCCTCTCTCACTCTTTTTGCCTGTGTGTCTGGGCGGGTGTTTGCTTATTCCAATGCATGTCATTCTCGGTTTGTGTGTCTGAATCTACGTATTTGTATGTGTTTTTTTTGTCTCTCTCACTCATTTTTTGCATGTGTGTCTGCGCGGTTGTTTTCTTATTCCAATGCATGTCTTTCTCGGTTTGTATGTCTGAATCTACGTATTTGTATGTGTTTTTGCCTCTCTAACTCTTTTTGCCTGTGTGTCTGGGCGGGTGTTTGCTTATTTCAATGCATGTCATTCTCGGTTTGTGTGTCTGAATCTACGTATTTGTATGTGTTTTTGTCTCTCTCACTCATTTTTGCATGTGTTTCTGCGCGGTTGTTTGCTTATTCCAATGCATGTCTTTCTCGGTTTGTATGTCTGAATCTACGTATTTGTATGTGTTTTAGTCTCTCTATTTCTTTTTGCTTGTGTCTGGGCCTGTGTTTGATTAATCCAATGCATGTCTTTCTAGGTTTGTGTGTCTGAATCTACGTATTTGTATGTTTTTTTGTCTCTCTCACTCTTTTTGCCTGTGTGTCTGGGCGAGTGTTTGCTTATTCCAATGCATGTCTTTCTCGGTTTGTGTGTCTGAATCTACGTATTTGTATATGTTTTTGTCTCTCTCACTTTTTTTTGCCTGTGTATCTGGGTGGGTGTCTGCTTATTCCAATGCATTTCTTTCTCGGTTTGTGTGTCTGAATCTACGTATTTGTATGTGTTTTTGTCTCTCTCACTCTTTTTCCTGTGTGTCTGGGCGGGTGTTTGCTTATTCCAATGCATGTCTTTCTCGTATTGTGTGTCTGCATCTACGTATTTGTATGTGTTTTTTGTCTCTCTCACTCTTTTGGCTCTGTGTCTGGGCAGGTGTTTGCTTATTCCAATGCATGTCTTTCTCCGTTTGTGTGTCTAAATCTACGTATTTGTATGTGTTTTTTGTTTCTCTCACTCATTTTTTCCCTGTGTGTCTGGGCGGGTGTTCGCTTATTCCAATGCATGTCTGTCTCGGTTGTGTGTCTGAATCTACGTATTTGTATCTGTTTTTGTCTCTCTCACTCTTTTTTGCCTGTGTGTCTCGGCGGGTGTTTGCTTATTCCAATGCATGTTTTCTCGGTTTGTGTGACTGAATCAACGTATTTATGTGTTTTTATCCCTCTCACTCTTTTTGCTTTTGTGTGTCTGGGCAGGTGTTTGCTTATTCTAATGCATGTCTTTCTCGGTTTGTGTTTCTGAATCTACGTATTTGTATGCGTTTTTTTCTCTCTCACTCTTTTTGCCTGTGTGTCTGGGCAGGTTTTTGCTTATTCCAATGCATGTCTTTCTCGGTTTGTGTGTCTGAATCTACGTATTTGTATCTGTTTTGTCTCTCTCACTCTTTTTTGCCTGTGTGTCTGGGCGGGTGTTTGCTTATTCCAGTGCATGTCTTTCTCGGTTTGTGTGTCTGAGTCTATGTATTTGTATGTGTTTTTTCTCTCTCTCACTCTTTTTGTCTGTGTGTCTGGGCGGGTGTTTGCTTATTTCAATGCATGTCTTCTCGGTTTGTGTGTCTGAATCTACGTATTTGTATGTGTTTTTGTCTCTCTCTCACTCTTTTTGTCTGTGTCTCTGTGCGGGTCTTTGCTTATTCCAATGCATGTCTTTCTCGGTTTGTGTGTCTGAATCTACGTATTTGTATGTTTTTTGTCTCTCTCACTCTTTTTGCCTGTGTGGCTGGGCGGGTGTTTGCTTATTCAAATGCATATCTTTCTCGGTTTGTGTGTCTGGATCTACGTTTTTTGTATGTGTTTTTGTCTCTCTCGCTCTCTTTTGCTTGTGTGTCTTGGCGGGGGTGTTTGCTAATTCCAATGCATGTCTTTCTCAGTTTATGTGCCTGAAACCACGTATTTGTATGTGTTTTTTTCTCTCTCACACGTATTTGTATGTGTTTTTGCCTCTCGCACTCTTTTTGCCTGTGTGTCTGGGCGGTTGTTTGCTTATTTCAATGCATGTCATTCTCGGTTTGTGTGTCTGAATCTACGTATTTGTATGTGTTTTTGTCTCTCTCACTCATTTTTGCCTGTGTGTCTGCGCAGTTG
This sequence comes from Artemia sinica, assembly GCA_027921565.1. Taxonomy (NCBI): domain Eukaryota; kingdom Metazoa; phylum Arthropoda; class Branchiopoda; order Anostraca; family Artemiidae; genus Artemia; species Artemia sinica. Next base: position 23,301 of record JAPEVW010000612.1, on the reverse strand, counting down.
TTTGCTTATTCCAATGCATGTCTTTCTCGGTTTATATGTCTGAATCTACGTATTTGTATGTGTTTTAGTCTCTCTCATTCTTTTTGCTTGTGTGTCTGGGCAGCGGGTTTGCTTATTCCAATGCATGTCTTTCTCGGTTTGTGTGTCTGAATCTACGTATTTGTATGTTTTTCTTGTCTCTCTCACTCTTTTTGCCTGTGTGTGTCTGGACGGGTGTTTACTTATTCCAATGCATGTCTTTCTCGGTTTGTGTGTCTGAATCTACGTATTTGTATGTGTTTTTGTCTCTCTCACTCTTTTTGCCAGTGTGTCTGGGCGGGTGTTTGCTTATTCCAATGCATGTCTTTCTCGGTTTGTATGTCTGAATCTACGTATTTGTATATGTTTTTGTCTTTCTCACTCTTTTTGCCTGTGTGTCTGGGCAGGTGTTTGCTTATTCCAAGGCATGTCTTTCTCGGTTTGTGTGTCTGAATCTTCGTATTTGTGTATGTGTTTTGTCTCTCTCACTCTTTTTGCCTGTGTATCTGGGTGGGTGTCTGCTTATTCCAATGCATTTCTTTCTCGGTTTGTGTGTCTGAATCTACGTATTTTTATGTGTTTTTTGTCTCTCTCACTCTTTTTGGCTCTGTGTCTGGGCGGGTGTTTGCTTATTCCAATGCATGTCTTTCTCGGTTTGTATGTCTGAATCTACGTATTTGTATGTGTTTTTTGTCTCTCTCACTCTTTTTTGCCTGTGTGTCTGGGTGGGTGTTTGCTTATTCCAATGCATGTCTGTCTCGGTGTGTGTGTCTGAATCTACGTATTTGTATGTGTTTTTGTCTCTCTCACTCTTTTTGGCTCAGTGTCTGGGCGGGGGGGTCTGCTTATTCCAATGCATTTCTTTCTCGGTTTGTGTGTCTGAATCTACGTATTTGTATGTGTTTTTGTCTCTCTCACTCTTTTTGCCTGTGTGTCTGGGTGGGTGTTTGCTTATTCCAGTGCATGTCTGTCTCAGGTGTGTGTGTCTGAATCTACGTATTTGTATGTGTTTTTGTCTCTCTCATTCTTTTTGCCTGTGTGTCTGGGCGGGTGTTTGCTTATTCCAGTGCATGTCTTTCCGGTTTGTGTGACTGAATCTACGTATTTGTATATGTTTTTGTCTCTCTCACTCTTTTTGCTTGTGTGTCTGGGCGGGTGTTGCTTATTCCAATGCATATCTTTCTCGGTTTGTGTGTCTGAATCTACGTATTTGTATGTGTTTTTGTCTCTCTCACTCTTTTTGCCTGTGTGTCTGGGCGGGTGTTTGCCTATTCCAATGCATGTTATTCTCGGTTTTGTGTGACTGAATCAAACGTATTTGTATGTGTTTTTTTATCCCTCTCACTCTTTTTGCTGTGTGTCTGGGCAGGTGTTTGCTTATTCTAATACATGTCTTTCTCGGTTTGTGTGTCTGAATCTACGTGTTTGTATGTGTTTTTTTGTCTCTCTCACTATTTTTGCTGTGTGTCTGGGCAGGTGTTTACTTATTCCAATGCATGTCTTTCTATGTTTGTGTGTCTGAATCTACGTATTTGTATCTGTTTTTGTCTCTCTCACTCTTTTTGCCTGTGTGTCTGGGCGGGTATTTGCTTATTCCAATGCATGGCTTTCTCGGTTTGTGTGTCTGAATCTACGTATTTGTATGTGTTTTTGCCTATCTAACTCTTTTTGCTGTGTGTCTGGGCGGGTGTTTGCTTATTCAATAAATTTCTTTCTCGGTTTGTGTGTCTGAATCTACGTATTTGTATGTGTTTTTTCTCTCTATCACTCATTTTTGCCTGTGTTTCTGCGCGGTTGTTTGCTTATTCCAATGCATGTCTTTCTCGGTTTGTATGTCTGAATCTACGTATTTTTATGTGTTTTAGTCTCTCTCTTTCTTTTTGCTTGTGTGTCTGGGCAGGTGTTTGCTTATTCCAATGCATGTCTTTCTAGGTTTGTGTGTCTGAATCTACGTATTTGTGTGTTTTTTTGTCTCTCTCACTCTTTTTGCCTGTGTGTCTGGGCGGGTGTTTGCTTATTCCAATGCATGTCTTTCTCGTTTGTGTGTCTGAATCTACGTATTTGTATGTGTTTTTTGTCTCTCTCACTCTTTTTGCCTGTGTGTCTGGGCGGTTGTTTGCTTATTCCAATGCATGTCTTTCTCGGTTTGTATGTCTGAATCTACATATTTGTTTGTGTTTTTGTCTTTCTCACTCTTTTTGCCTGTGTGTCTCGGCAGGTGTTTGCTTATTCCAATGCTTGTCTTTCTCGGTTTGTGTGTCTAAAATCTACGTATTTGTATGTGTTTTTGTCTCTCTCACTCTTTTTTGCCTGTGTGTCTCGGCGGGTGTTTGCTTATTCCAATGCATGTCTTTCTCGGTGTGTGTGTCTGAATCTACGTATTTGTATGTGTTTTTTGTCTCTCTCACTCTTTTTTGCTTGTGTGTCTGGGCGGGTGTTTGTTTATTCCAATCATATCTTTTCTCGGTTTGTGTGTCTGAATCTACGTATTTGTATTTGTTTTGTCTCTCTCATCATTTTTTTGCCTGTGTGTCTGGGCGGGTGTTTGCTTATTCCCAATGCATGTGTTTTTCTCGGTTTGTGTGTCTGAATCTACGTATTTGTATGTGTTTTTATCTCTCTCACTCTTTTTGCTTGTGTGTCTGGGCAGGTGTTTGCTTATTCAATGCATGTCTTTCTCGGTTTGTGTGTCTGAATCTACGTATTTGTATGCGTTTTTTGTCTCTCTCACTCTTTTTGCCTGTGTGTCTGGGCAGGTGTTTGCTTATTCCAATGCATGTCTTTCTCGGTTTGTGTGTCTGAATCTACGTATTTGTATGTGTTTTTGTCTCTATCACTCTTTTTGCCTGTGTGTCTGGGCGGGTGTTTGCTTATTCCATGCATGTCTTTCTCAGTTTGTGTGTCCGAATCTACGTATTTGTATGTGTTTTTTGTCTCTATCACTCTTTTTGTCTGTGTGTCTGGGCGGGTGTTTGCTTATTTCAATGCATGTCTTCTCGGTTTGTGTGTCTGAATCTACGTATTTGTATGTGTTTTTGTCTCTCTAACTCTTTTTGTCTGTGTGTCTGTGCGGGTGTTTGCTTTATTCCAATGCATGTCTTTCTCGGTTTGTGTGTCTGAATCTACGTATTTGTATGTTTTTTGTCTCTCTCACTCTTTTTGCCTGTGTGTCTGGGCGGGTGTTTGCTTATTCCAATGCATGTCTTTCTCCGGTTTGTGTGTCTAAATCTACGTATTTGTATGTGTTTTTTGTCTCTCTCACTCTTTTTTGCCTGTGTGTCTCGGCGGGTGTTTGCTTATTCCAATGCATGTCTGTCTCGGTGTGTGTGTCTGAATCTACGTATTTGTATTGTTTTTGTCTCTCTCATTTTTTGGCCTGTGTGTCTGGGCGGGTGTTTGCTTATTCCAATGCATGTTTTCTCGGTTTGTGTGTCTGAATCAACGTATTTGTATGTGTTTTTTTCTCTCACTCTTTTTTGCTTGTGTGTCTGGGCAGGTGTTTGCTTATTCTAATGCATGTCTTTCTCGGTTTGTGTTTCTGAATCTACGTATTTGTATGCGTTTTTGTCTCTCTCATTTTTTTGCCTGTGTGTCTGGGCGGGTGTTTGCTTATCCCAATGCATGTTTTTCTCGGTTTGTGTGACTGAATCAACGTATTTGTATGTGTTTTTATCCCTCTCACTCTTTTTGCTTGTGTGTCTGGGCAGGTGTTTGCTTATTCTAATGCATGTCTTTCTCGGTTTGTGTTTCTGAATCTACGTATTTGTATGTGTTTTGTCTCTCTCACTCTTTTTGCCTGTGTGTCTGGGCAGGTGTTTGCTTATTCCAATGCATGTCTTTCTCGGTTTGTGTGTCTGAATCTACGTATTTGTATCTTTTTTGTCTCTATCACTCTTTTTGCCTGTGTGTCTGGGCGGGTGTTTGCTTATTCCAGTGCATGTCTTTCTCAGTTTGTGTGTCGAGTCTATGTATTTGTATGCGTTTTTGTCTCTCTCACTCTTTTTGTTGCCTGTGTGTCTGGGCGGGTGTTTGCTTATCCCAATGCATGTTTCTTCTCGGTTTGTGTGACTGAATCAACGTATTTGTATGTTTTTTATCCCTCTCACTCTTTTTGCTTGTGTGTCTGGGCAGGTGTTTGCTTATTCTAATGCATGTCTTTCTCGGTTTGTGTTTCTGAATCTACGTATTTGTATGCGTTTTTTGTCTCTCTCACTCTTTTTGCCTGTGTGTCTGGGCAGGTGTTTGCTTATTCCAATGCATGTCTTTCTCGGTTTGTGTGTCTGAATCTACGTATTTGTATCTGTTTTGTCTCTATCACTCTTTTTGCCTGTGTGTCTGAGCGGGTGTTTGCTTATTCCAGTGCATGTCTTTCTCAGTTTGTGTGTCCGAGTCTATGTATTTGTATGTGTTTTTGTCTCTCTCACTCTTTTTTGCCTGTGTGTCTGGGCGGGTGTTTGTTATTCCAATTCATATCTTCTCGGTTTGTGTGTCTGAATCTACGTATTTGTATGTGTTTTTGTCTCTCTCACTCATTTTTGCATGTGTGTCTGCGCGGTTGTTTTGCTTATTCCAATGCATGTCTTTCTCCGTTTGTGCTGTCTGAATCTACGTATTTGTATGTGTTTTTGCCTCTCTAACTCTTTTTGCCTGTGTGTCTGGGCGGGGTGCTTTTTGCTTATTTCAATGCATGTCATTCTCGGTTTGTGTGTCTGAATCTACGTATTTGTATGTGTTTTTGTCTCTCTCTTTCTTTTTTTTGTTTTTGTGTGTCTGGGCGGGTGTTTGATTATTCCAATGCATGTCTTTCTAGGTTTGTGTGTCTGAATCTACGTATTTGTGTGTTTTTTTTTTACTCTCTCACTCTTTTTGCCTGTGTGTCTGGGCGGGTGTTTGCTTATTCCAATGCATGTCTTTCTCGGTTTGTGTGTCTGAATCTACGTATTTGTATATGGTTTTGTCTCTCTCACTATTTTTGCCTGTGTGTATCTGGGTGGGTGTCTGCTTATTCCAATGCATGTCTTTCTCGGTTTGTTTGTCTGAATCTACGTATTAGTATATGTTTTTGTCTCTCTCACTTTTTTTGCCTGTGTATCGGGCGGGGGTGTTGCTTATTCCAATGCATTTCTTTCTCGGTTTTGTGTGTCTGAATCTACGTATTTGTATGTGTTTTGTCTCTCACACTCTTTTTGCCTGTGTGTCTGGGCGGGTGTTTGCTTATTCCAATGCATGTCTTTCTCCGTTTGTGTGTCTAAATCTACGTATTTGTATGTGTTTTTGTCTCTCTCACTCTTTTTGCTTGTGTGTCTGGGCGGGTGTTTGCTTATTCCAATTCATATCTTTCTCGGTTTTGTGTTTCTGAATCTACGTATTTGTATGTGTTTTTTGTCTCTCATTCTTTTGCCTGTGTGTCTGGGCGGGTGTTTGCTTATTCCAATGCATGTCTTTCTCGGTTTTTGTGTGTCTGAATCTACGTATTTGTATCTGTTTTGTCTCTATCACTCTTTTTGCCTGTGTGTCTGGGCGGGTGTTTGCTTATTCCAGTGCATGTCTTTCTCGGTTTGTGTGTCTGAGTCTATGTATTTGTATGTGTTTTTGTCTCTCTCACTCTTTTTGTCTGTGTGTCTGGGCGGGTGTTTGCTTATTTCAATGCATGTCTTCTCGGGTTTGTGTGTCTGAATCTACGTATTTGTATGTGTTTTTGTCTCTCTCACTCTTTTTGTCTGTGTCTTTGTGCGGGTGTTTGCTTATTCCGATGCATGTCTTTCTCGGTTTGTGTGCCTGAATCTACGTATTTCTATGTTTTTTTTTGTCTCTCTCACTCTTTTTGCCTGTGTGTCTGGGCGGGTGTTTGCTTATTCCAATGCATGTCTTTCTAGGTTTGTGTGTCTAAATCTACGTATTTTGTGTTTTTTTTTTTGTCTCTCTCACTCTTTTTGCCTGTGTGTCTGGGCGGGTGTTTGCTTATTCCAATGCATTTCTTTCTCGGTTTGTGTGTCTGAATCTACGTATTTGTATGTGTTTTTTGTCTCTCTCACTCTTTTTGCCTGTGTGTCTGGGCAGGTGTTTGCTTATTCCAATGCATGTTTTCTCGGTTTGTGTGTCTGAATCTACGTATTTGTATGTGTTTTTGTCTCTCTCACTCTTTTTTGCCTGTGTGTCTGGGCGGGTGTTTGCTTATTCCAATGCATGTCTTTCTCGTATTGTGTGTCTGCATCTACGTATTTGTATGTGTTATTTGTCTCTCTCACTCTTTTTGGCTCTGTGTCTGGACGGGTGTTTGCTTATTCCAATGCATGTCTTTCTCCGTTTGTGTGTCTAAATCTACGTATTTGTATGTGTTTTTGTCTCTCTCACTCTTTTTTCCCTGTGGGTCTGGGCGGGTGTTTGCTTATTCCAATGCATGTCTTTCTCGTTTGTGTGTCTGAAAATCTACGTATTTGTATGTGTTATTTGTCTCTCTCACTCTTTTTGGCTCTGTGTCTGGGCGGGTGTTTGCTTATTCCAATGCATGTCTTTCTCCGTTTGTGTGTCTAAATCTACGTATTTGTATGTTTTTTTGTCTCTCTCACTCTTTTTTCCCTGTGTGTCTGGGCGGGTGTTCGCTTATTCCAATGCATGTCTGTCTCGGTGTGTGTGTCTAAATCTACGTATTTGTATGTGTTTTTGTCTCTCTCACACGTATTTGTATGTGTTTTTGTCTCTCTCACTCTTTTTTGCCTGTGTGTCTGGGCGGGTGATTGCTTATTCCAATGCATGTCTGTCTCGGTGTGTGTGTCTGAATCTACGTATTTGTACGTGTTGTTTTGTCTCTCTTACTCATTTTTGCCTGTGTGTCTGGGGCGGGTATTTGCTTATTCCAATGCATGGCTTTCTCGGTTTGTGTGTCTGAATATACGTATTTGTATGTGTTTTGTCTCTCTAACTCTTTTTGCCTGTGTGTCTGGGCGGGTGTTTGCTTATTTCCAATGCATGTCATTCTCGGTTTTGGTTGTCTGAATCTACATATTTGTATGTGTTTTTTGTCTCTCTCACTCATTTTTGCCTGTGTGTCTGGGGCGGGTATTTGCTTATTCCAATGCATGCTTTCTCGGTTTGTGTGTCTGAATATACGTATTTGTATGTGTTTTTGTCTCTCTCACTCTTTTTGCCTGTGTGTCTGGGCGGGTGTTTGCTTATTTCAATGCATGTCATTCTCGGTTTGTGTGTCTGAATCTACGTATTTGTATGTGTTTTTGTCTCTCTCACTCATTTTTTTGCATGTGTGTCTGCGCGGTTGTTTTCTTATTCCAATGCATGTCTTTCTCGGTTTGTATGTCTGAATCTACGTATTTGTATGTGTTTTTTGCCTCTCTAACTCTTTTTGCCTGTGTGTCTGGGCGGGTGTTTGCTTATTTCAATGCATGTCATTCTCGGTTTGTGTGTCTGAATCTACGTATTTGTATGTGTTTTTGTCTCTCTCACTCATTTTTGCATGTGTTTCTGCGCGGTTGTTTGCTTATTCCAATGCATGTCTTTCTCGTTTTGTATGTCTGAATCTACGTATTTGTATGTGTTTTTAGTCTCTCTATTTCTTTTTGCTTGTGTGTCTGGGCTGTGTTTGATTAATCCAATGCATGTCTTTCTCGGTTTGTGTGTCTGAATCTACGTATTTGTATGTTTTTTTTGTCTCTCTCACTCTTTTTGCCTGTGTGTCTGGGCGAGTGTTTGCTTATTCCAATGCATGTCTTTCTCGGTTTGTGTATCTGAATCTACGTATTTGTATATGTTTTTGTCTCTCTCACTTTTTTTGCCTGTGTATCTGGCGGGGTGTTGCTTATTCCAATGCATTTCTTTCTCGGTTTGTGTGTCTGAATCTACGTATTTGTATGTGTTTTTGTCTCTCTCACTCTTTTTTCCTGTGTGTCTGGGCGGGTGTTTGCTTATTCCAATGCATGTCTTTCTCGTATTGTGTGTCTGCATCTACGTATTTGTATGTGTTTTTTTTGTCTCTCTCACTCTTTTTGGCTCTGTGTCTGGGCAGGTGTTTTGCTTATTCCAATGCATGTCTTTCTCCGTTTGTGTGTCTGAATCTACGTATTTGTATGTGTTTTTGTTTCTCTCTCACTCATTTTTTGCCTGTGTGTCTGGGCGGGTGTTTGCTTATTCCAATGCATGTCTTTCTCGGTTTGTGTGTGTCTGAATCTACGTATTTGTATCTGTTTTTGTCTCTCTCACTCTTTTTTGCCTGTGTGTCTGGGCGGGTGTTTGCTTATTCCAATGCATGTCTTTCTCGGTTTGTGTGACTGAATCAACGTATTTGTATGTGTTTTTATCCCTCTCACTCTTTTTGCTTGTGTGTCTGGGCAGGTGTTTGCTTATTCTAATGCATGTCTTTCTCGGTTTGTGTTTCTGAATCTACGTATTTGTATGCGTTTTTTTTCTCTCTCACTCTTTTTTTTTGCCTGTGTGTCTGGGCAGGTTTTTGCTTATTCCAATGCATGTCTTTCTCGGTTTGTGTGTCTGAATCTACGTATTTGTATCTGTTTTGTCTCTCTCACTCTTTTTGCCTGTGTGTCTGGGCGGGTGTTTGCTTATTCCAAGTGCATGTCTTTCTCGGTTTTGTGTGTCTGAGTCTATGTATTTGTATGTGTGTTTTTTCTCTCTCTCACTCTTTTTGTCTGTGTGTCTGGGCGGGTGTTTGCTTATTTCAATGCATGTCTTCTCGGTTTGTGTGTCTGAATCTACGTATTTGTATGTGTTTTTGTCTCTCTCACTCTTTTTGTCTGTGTCTCTGTGCGGGTGTTTGCTTATTCCAATGCATGTCTTTCTCGGTTTGTGTGTCTGAATCTACGTATTTGTATGTTTTTGTCTCTCTCACTCTTTTTGCCTGTGTGTGCTGGGCGGGTGTTTGCTTATTCACAATGCATGTCTTTCTCGGTTTGTGTGTCTGGATCTACGTTTTTGTATGTGTTTTTGTCTCTCTCGCTCTCTTTTTGCCTTGTGTGTCTGGGCGGGTGTTTGCTTATTCCAATGCATGTCTTTCTCAGTTTTATGTGCCTGAAACCACGTATTTGTATGTGTTTTCTGTCTCTCTCACACGTATTTGTATGTGTTTTTTTGCCTCTCGCACTCTTTTTGCCTGTGTGTCTGGGCGGTTGTTTTGCTTATTTCAATGCATGTCATTCTCGGTTTGTGTGTCTGAATCTACGTATTTGTATGTGTTTTTGTCTCTCTCACTCTTTTTGCCTGTGTGTCTGCGCAGTTGTTTTGCTTATTCCAATGCATGTCTTTCTCGGTTTATGTGTCTGAATCTACGTATTTGTATGTGTTTTAGTCTCTCTCATTCTTTTTGCTTGTGTGTCTGGGCAGGGTTTGCTTATTCCAATGCATGTCTTTCTCGGTTTGTGTGTCTGAATCTACGTATTTGTATGTGTTTTTTGTCTCTCTCACTCTTTTTGCCTGTGTGTCTGGACGGGTGTTTACTTATTCCAATGCATGTCTTTCTCGGTTTGTGTGTCTGAATCTACGTATTTGTATGTGTTTTTGTCTCTCTCACTCTTTTTGCCTGTGTGTCTGGGCGGGTGTTTGCTTATTCCAATGCATGTCTTTCTCGTTTGTATGTCTGAATCTACGTATTTGTATATGTTTTTGTCTTTCTCACTCTTTTTGCCTGTGTGTCTGGGCAGGTGTTTCTTATTCCAAGGCATGTCTTTCTCGGTTTGTGTGTCTGAATCTTACGTATTTGTATGTGTTTTTGTCTCTCTCACTCTTTTGCCTGTGTATCTGGGTGGGTGTCTGCTTATTCCAATGCATTTCTTTCTCGTTTGTGTGGTCTGAATCTACGTATTTTTATGTGGTTTTTTGTCTCTCTACTCTTTTTGGCTCTGTGTCTGGGCGGGTGTTTGCTTATTCCAATGCATGTCTTTCTCGGTTTGTGTGTCTGAATCTACGTATTTGTATGTGTTTTTGTCTCTCTCACTCTTTTTTGCCTGTGTGTCTGGTGGGTGTTTGCTTATTCCAATGCATGTCTGTCTCGGTTTGTGTGTGTCTGAATCTACGTATTTGTATGTGTTTTGTCTCTCTCACTCTTTTTGGCTCAGTGTCTGGGCGGGGGTTTGCTTATTCCAATGCATTTCTTTTTCGGTTTGTGTGTCTGAATCTACGTATTTGTATGTGTTTTTGTCTCTCTCACTCTTTTTTGCCTGTGTGTCTGGGTGGGTGTTTGCTTATTCCAGTGCATGTCTGTCTCAGTTGTGTGTGTCTGAATCTACGTATTTGTATGTGTTTTTGTCTCTCTCACTCTTTTTGCCTGTGTGTCTGGGCGGGTGTTTGCTTATTCCAGTGCATGTCTTTCCGGTTTGTGTGACTGAATCTACGTATTTGTATATGTTTTTGTCTCTCTCACTCTTTTTGCTTGTGTGTCTGGGCGAGTGGTGTTTGCTTATTCCAATGCATATCTTTCTCGGTTTGTGTGTCTGAATCTACGTATTTGTATGTGTTTTTTGTCTCTCTCATTCTTTTTTGCCTGTGTGTCTGGCGGGTGTTTGCTTATTCCAATGCATGTCTTTTCTCGGTTTGTGTGACTGAATCAACGTATTTGTATGTGTTTTTATCCCTCTCACTCTTTTTGCTTGTGTGTCTGGGCAGGTGTTTGCTTATTCTAATGCATGTCTTTCTCGTTTGTGTGTCTGAATCTACGTGTTTGTATGCGTTTTTGTCTCTCTCACTATTTTTGCTGTGTGTCTGGGCAGGTGTTTACTTATTCCAATGCATGTCTTTCTATGTTTTTGTGTGTCTGAATCTACGTATTTGTATCTGTTTTTTGTCTCTCTCACTCTTTTTGCCTGTGTGTCTGGGCGGGTATTTGCTTATTCCAATGCATGGCTTTCTCGGCTTGTGTGTCTGAATCTACGTATTTGTATGTGTTTTTGCCTATCTAACTCTTTTTGCCTGTGTGTCTGGGCGGGTGTTTGCTTATTTCAATAAATTTCATTCTCGGTTTGTGTGTCTGAATCTACGTATTTGTATGTGTTTTTTCTCTCTATCACTCTTTTTTGCCTGTGTTTCTGCGCGGTTGTTTGCTTATTCCAATGCATGTCTTTCTCGGTTTGTATGTCTGAATCTACGTATTTTATTATGTTTTTAGTCTCTCTCTTTCTTTTTTGCTTGTGTGTCTGGGCAGGTGTTTGCTTATTCCAATGCATGTCTTTCTAGGTTTGTGTGTCTGAATCTACGTATTTGTGTGTTTTTTTTGTCTCTCTCACTCTTTTTGCCTGTGTGTCTGGGCGGGTTTGCTTATTCCAATGCATGTCTTTCTCGTTTGTGTGTCTGAATCTACGTATTTGTATGTGTTTTTGTCTCTCTCACTCTTTTTTGCCTGTGTGTCTGGGCGGTTGTTTGCTTATTCCAAGGCATGTCTTTCTCGGTTTGTATGTCTGAATCTACATATTTGTTTGTGTTTTTGTCTTTCTCACTCTTTTTGCCTGTGTGTCTCGGCAGGTGTTTGCTTATTCCAATGCTTGTCTTTTCTCGGTTTGTGTGTCTAAATCTACGTATTTGTATGTGTTTTTGTCTCTCTCACTTTTTTTGCCTGTGTGTCTCGGCGGGTGTTTGCTTATTCCAATGCATGTCTTTCTCGGTGTGTGTGTCTGAATCTAAGTATTTGTATGTGTTTTTGTCTCTCTCACTCTTTTTGCTTGTGTGTCTGGGCGGGTGTTTGTTTATTCCAATTAATATCTTTCTCGGTTTGTGTGTCTGAATCTACGTATTTGTATTTGTTTTTGTCTCTCTCACTCTTTTTTTGCCTGTGTGTCTGGGCGGGTGTTTGCTTATTCCCAATGCATGTTTTTCTCGGTTTTGTGTGACTGAATCAACGTATTTGTATGTGTTTTTTTATCCCTCTCACTCTTTTTGCTTGTGTGTCTGGGCGGGGTGTTTGCTTATTCTAAAAATGCATGTCTTACTCGGTTTGTGTTTCTGAATCTACGTATTTGTATGTTTTTTGTCTCTCTCACTCTTTTTGCCTGTGTGTCTGGGCAGGTGTTTGCTTATTCCAATGCATGTCTTTCTCGGTTTGTGTGTCTGAATCTACGTATTTGTATCTTTTTTGTCTCTATCACTCTTTTGCCTGTGTGTCTGGGCGGGTGTTTGCTTATTCCAGTGCATGTCTTTCTCAGTTTGTGTGTCCGAGTCTATGTATTTGTATGTGTTTTTGTCTCTATCACTCTTTTTGTCTGTGTGTCTGGGCGGGTGTTTGCTTTTTCAATGCATGTCTTCTCGGTTTTGTGTGTCTGAATCTACGTATTTGTATGTGTTTTTTTGTCTCTCTAACTCTTTTTGTCTGTGTCTCTGTGCGGGTGTTTGCTTATTCCAATGCATGTCTTTCTCGGTTTTGTGTGTCTGAATCTACGTATTTGTATGTTTTTTGTCTCTCTCACTCTTTTGCCTGTGTGTCTGGGCGGGTGTTTGCTTATTCCAATGCATGTCTTTCTCCGTTTGTGTGTCTAAATCTACGTATTTGTATGTGTTTTTGTCTCTCTCACTCTTTTTTGCCTGTGTGTCTCGGCGGGTGTTTGCTTATTCCAATGCATGTCTGTCTCGGTGTGTGTGTCTGAATCTACGTATTTCTATTTTTTTTGTCTCTCTCACTTTTTTTGGCCTGTGTGTCTGGGCGGGTGTTTGCTTATCCGAATGCATGTTTTTCTCGGTTTGTGTGACTGAATCAAAACGTATTTGTATGTATGTTTTTTTGTCCCTCTCACTCTTTTTGCTTGTGTGTCTGGGCAGGGTGTTTGCTTATTCTAATGCATGTCTTTCTCGGTTTGTGTTTCTGAATCTACGTATTTGTATGCGTTTTTGTCTCTCTCATTTTTTTTGCCTGTGTGTCTGGGCGGGTGTTTGCTTATCCCAATGCATGTTTTTCTCGGTTTGTGTGACTGAATCAACGTATTTGTATGTGTTTTTATCCCTCTCACTCTTTTTGCTTGTGTGTCTGGGCGGGTGTTTGCTTATTCCAATGCATGTCTTTCTCGGTTTGTGTTTCTGAATCTACGTATTTGTATGTTTTTGTCTCTCTCACTCTTTTTGCCTGTGTGTCTGGGCAGGTGTTTGCTTATTCCAATGCATGTCTTTCTCGGTTTGTGTGTCTGAATCTACGTATTTGTATCTGTTTTTGTCTCTATCACTCTTTTTGCCTGTGTGTCTGGGCGGGTGTTTGCTTATTCCAGTGCATGTCTTTCTCAGTTTGTGTGTCCGAGTCTATGTATTTGTATGCGTTTTTTGTGTCTCTCTCACTCTTTTTGTCTGTGTGTCTGGGCGGGTGTTTGCTTATCCCAATGCATGTTTTTCTCGGTTTGTGTGACTGAATCTACGTATTTGTATGTGTTTTTTATCCCTCTCACTCTTTTTGCCTGTGTGTCTGGGCAGGTGTTTGCTTATTCTAATGCATGTCTTTCTCGGTTTGTGTTTCTGAATCTACGTATTTGTATGTTTTTTGTCTCTCTCACTCTTTTTGCCTGTGTGTCTGGGCAGGTGTTTGCTTATTCCAATGCATGTCTTTCTCGGTTTGTGTGTCTGAATCTACGTATTTGTATCTGTTTTGTCTCTATCACTCTCTTTTGCCTGTGTGTCTGAGCGGGTGTTTGCTTATTCCAGTGCATGTCTTTCTCAGTTTTGTGTGTCCGAGTCTATGTATTTGTATGTGTTTTTGTCTCTCTCACTCTTTTTTGCTTGTGTGTCTGGGCGGGTGTTTGTGTATTCCAATTCATATCTTTCTCGGTTTGTGTGTCTGAATCTACGTATTTGTATTGTTTTTGTCTCTCTCATTTTTTTTGCCTGTGTGTCTGGGCGGGTGTTTGCTTATCCGAATGCATGTTTTTCTCGGTTTGTGTGACTGAATCAACGTATTTGTATGTGTTTTTCCCTCTCTCACTCTTTTTGCTTGTGTGTCTGGGCAGGTGTTTGCTTATTCTAATGCATGTCTTTCTCGGTTTGTGTTTCTGAATCTACGTATTTGTATGCGTTTTTGTCTCTCTCACTCTTTTTGCCTGTGTGTCTGGGCATGTGTTTGCTTATTCCAATGCATGTCTTTCTCGGTTTGTGTGTCTGAATCTACGTATTTGTATCTGTTTTGTCTCTATCACTCTTTTTGCCTGTGTGTCTGGGCGGGTGTTTGCTTATTTCCATGCATGTCTTCTCGGTTTGTGTGTCTGAATCTACGTATTTGTATGTGTTTTTGTCTCTTTCACTCTTTTTGTCTGTGTGTCTCTGTGCGGGTGTTTGCTTATTCCAATGCATGTCTTTCTCGGTTTGTGTGTCTGAATCTACGTATTTGTATGTTTTTTGTCTCTCTCACTCTTTTTGCCTGTGTGTTTGGGCGGGTGTTTGCTTATTCCAATGCATGTCTTTCTAGGTTTGTGTGTCTGAATCTACGTATTTGTGTGTTTTTTTTTTGTCTCTCTCACTCTTTTTTGCCTGTGTGTCTGGGCGGGGGTGTTTGCTTATTCCAATGCATGTCTTTCTCGGTTTTTGTGTGTTTGAATCTACGTATTTGTATGTGTTTTTGTCTCTCTCACTCTTTTTGTCTGTGTCTCTGTGCGGGTGTTTGCTTATTCCAATGCATGTCTTTCTCGGTTTGTGTGTCTGAATCTACGTATTTGTATGTTTTTTGTCTCTCTCACTCTTTTTGCCTGTGTGTCTGGGCGGGTGTTTGCTTATTCCAATGCATGTCTTTCTCGGTTTTTGTGTGTCTGAATCTACGTATTTGTGTGTTTTTTTTTGTCTCTCTCACTCTTTTTGCCTGTGTGTCTGGGCGGGTGTTTGCTTATTCCAGTGCATGTCTTTCTCGGTTTGTGTGTCCGAATCTATGTATTTGTATGTGTTTTTGTCTCTCTCACTCTTTTTGTCTGTGTGTCTGGGCGGGTGTTTGCTTATTTCAATGCATGTCTTCTCGGTTTGTGTGTCTGAATCTACGTATTTGTATGTGTTTTTTTTTGTCTCTCTCACTCTTTTTGTCTGTGTCTCTGTGCGGGTGTTTGCTTATTTCCAATGCATGTCTTTCTCGTTTGTGTGTCTGAATCTACGTATTTGTATGTTTTTTGTCTCTCTCACTCTTTTTGCCTGTGTGTCTGGGCGGGGTGTTTTGCTTATTCCAATGCATGTCTTTTTAGGTTTGTGTGTCTGAATCTACGTATTTGTGTGTTTTTTTTTGTCTCTCTCACTCTTTTTGCCTGTGTGTCTGGGCGGGTGTTTGCTTATTCCAATGCATGTCTTTTCTCGGTTTTGTGTGTTTGAATCTACGTATTTGTATGTGTTTTTGTCTCTCTCACTCTTTTTGCCTGTGTGTCTGGGCGGGTGTTTGCTTATTCCAATGCATGTCATTCTCGGTTTGTATGTCTGAATCTACGTATTTGTATGTGTTTTTGTCTTTCTCACTCTTTTTGCCTGTGTGTCTGGGCGGGTGTTTGCTTATTCCAATGCATGTCTTTCTCGTATTGTGTGTCTCTACGTATTTGTAGGTGTTTTTTTGTCTCTCTCACTCTTTTTGGCTCTGTGTCTGGGCGGGTGTTTGCTTATTCCAATGCATGTCTTTCTCCGTTTGTGTGTCTAAATCTACGTATTTGTATGTGTTTTTTTGTCTCTCTCACTCTTTTTTGCCTGTGTGTCTGGGCAGGTGTTTGCTTATTCTAATGCATGTCTTTCTCGGTTTGTGTTTCTGAATCTACGTTTTTGTATGCGTGTTTTTTGTCTCTCTCACTCTTTTTGCCTGTGTGTCTGGGCAGGTGTTTGCTTATTCCAATGCATGTCTTCTCAGTTTTTGTGTGTCTGAATCTACGTATTTGTATCTGTTTTTATCTCTCTCACTCTTTTTGCCTGTGTGTTTGGGCAGGTGTTTGCTTATTCCAATGCATGTCTTTCTCGGTTTGTGTGTCTGAATCTACATATTTGTATGTGTTTTTGTCTCTCTCACTCTTTTTGCCTATGTGTCTGGGCGGGTGTTTGCTTATTCCAATGCATGTCTTTCTCGTATTGTGTGTCTCTACGTATTTGTAGGTGTTTTTTTGTCTCTCTCACTCTTTTTGGCTCTGTGTCTGGGCGGGTGTTTGCTTATTCCAATGCATGTCTTTCTCCGTTTGTGTGTCTAAATCTACGTATTTGTATGTGTTTTTTGTCTCTCTCACTCTTTTTTGCCTGTGTGTCTGGGCAGGTGTTTGCTTATTCTAATGCATGTCTTTCTCGGTTTGTGTTTCTGAATCTACGCTTTTGTATGCGTTTTTGTCTCTCTCACTCTTTTTGCCAGTGTGTCTGGGCAGGTGTTTGCTTATTCCAATGCATGTCTTCCTCAGTTTGTGTGTCTGAATCTACGTATTTGTATCTGTTTTGTCTCTCTCACTCTTTTTGCCTGTGTGTTTGGGCGGGTGTTTGCTTATTCCAGTGCATGTCTTTCTCGGTTTGTGTGTCTGAGTCTATGTATTTGTATGTGTTTTTGTCTCTCTCACTCTTTTTGTCTGTGTGTCTGGGCGGGTGTTTGATTATTTCAATGCATGTCTTCTCGGTTTGTGTGTCTGAATCTACGTATTTGTATGTGTTTTTGTCTCTCTCACTCTTTTTGTCTGTGTCTCTGTGCGGGTGTTTGCTTATTCCAATGCATGTCTTTCTCGGTTTGTGTGTCTGAATCTACGTATTTGTATGTTTTTTTTTGTCTCTCTCACTCTTTTGCCTGTGTGTCTGGGCGGGTGTTTGCTTATTCCAATGCATGTCTTTCTCGGTTTGTGTCTGAATCTACGTTTTTGTATGTGTTTCTTATCTCTCTCACTCTCTTAGCTTGTGTGTCTGGGCGGGTGTTTGATTATTTCAATGCAGGTCTTCTCGGTTTGTGTGTCTGAATCTACGTATTTGTATGTGTTTTTGTCTCTCTCACTCTATTTGTCTGTGTCTCTGTGCGGGTGTTTGCTTATTCCAATGCATGTCTTTCTCGGTTTGTGTGTCTGAATCTACGTATTTGTATGGTTTTTTTTTGTCTCTCTCACTCTTTTTGCCTGTGTGTCTGGACGGGTGTTTGCTTATTTCAATGCATGTCATTCTCGGTTTGTGTGTCTGAATCTACGTATTTGTATGTGTTTTTGTCTCTCTCACTCATTTTTGCCTGTGTTTCTGCGCGGTTGTTTGCTTATTCCAATGCATGTCTTTCTCGGTTTGTATGTCTGAATCTACGTATTTGTATGTGTTTTAGTCTCTCTCTTTCTTTTGCTTGTGTGTCTGGGCAGCTGTTTGCTTATTGAAATGCATGTCTTTCTAGGTTTGTGTGTCTGAATCTATGTATTTGTGTTTTTTTTGTCTCTCTCACTCTTTTTGCCTGTGTGTCTGGGCGGGTGTTTGCTTATTCCAATGCATGTCTTTCTCGGTTTGTGTGTCTGAATCTACGTATTTGTATGTGTTTTTGTCTCTCTCACTCTTTTTGCCTGTGTGTCTGGGCGAGTGTTTGCTTATTCCAATGCATGTCTTTCTCGGTTTGTATGTCTGAATCTACGTATTTGTATGTGTTTTTGTTTTTCTCACTCTTTTTGCCTGTGTGTCTCGGCAGGTGTTTGCTTATTCAAAAGCATGTCTTTCTCGGTTTGTGTGTCTGAATCTACGTATTTGTATGTGTTTTTGTCTCTCTCAATATTTTTGCCTTTGTATCTGGGTGGGTGTAGCTTTATTCCAATGCATTTCTTTCTTGGTTTGTGTGTCTGAATCTACGTATTTGTATCGGTTTTTGTCTCTCTCACTCTTTTTGCCTGTGTGTTTGGGCGGGTGTTTGCTTATTCCAATGCATTTCTTTCTCTCGGTTTGTGTGTCTGAATCTACATATTTGTATGTGTTTTTGTCTCTCTCACTCTTTTTGCCTGTGTCTCTGGGCAGGGTGTTTGCTTATTCCAATGCATGTCTTTCTCGGTTTGTCTGTCTGAATCTACATATTTGTATGTGTTTTTGTCTCTCTCACTTTTTGCATGTGTGTCTGGGCGGGTGTTTGCTTATTCCAATGCATGTCTTTCTCGTATTGTGTGTCTCTACGTATTTGTATGTGTTTTTTTTGTCTCTCTCACTCTTTTTGGCTCTGTGTCTGGGCGGGTGTTTGCTTATTCAATGCATGTCTTTCTCCGTTTGTGTGTCTAAATATACGTATTTGTATGTGTTTTTGTCTCTCTCACTGTTTTTTGCCTGTGTGTCTGGGCAGGTGTTTGCTTATTCTAGTGCAAGTCTTCTCTCGGTTTGTGTTTCTGAATCTACGTATTTGTATGCGTTTTTGTCTCTCTCACTCTTTTTTGCCTGTGTGTCTGGGCAGGTGTTTGCTTATTCCAATGCATGTCTTTCTCAGTTTTGTGTGCCTGAATCTACGTATTTGTATCTGTTTTGACTCTCTCACTCTTTTTGCCTGTGTGTCTGGGTGGGGTGTTTGCTTATTCCAGTGCATGTCCTTCTCGGTTTGTGTGTCTGAATCTACGTATTTGTATGTGCTTTTTTTCTCTCTCCCCTCTTTTTGCCTGTGTGTCTGGGCGGGTGTTTGCTTATTCCAATGCATGTCTTTCTCGGTTTGTGTGTCTGAATCTATGTATTTGTATGTGTTTTTGTCTCTCTCACTCTTTTTGTCTGTGTGTCCTGGCGGGTGTTTGCTATTCCAATGCATGTCTTTCTCAGTTTATGTGTCTGAATCCACGTATTTGTATGTGTTTTTTTGTCTCTCTCACACGTATTTGGTATGTGTTTTTTGGCCTCTCTCACTCTTTTTGCCTGTGTGTCTGGGCGGGTGTTTGCTTATTCCAATGCATGTCTTTCTCGGTTTGTGTGTCTGAATCTACGTATTTGTATGTGCTTTTTTTGTCTCTCTCACTCTTTTGCCTGTGTGTCTGGGCGGGTGTTTTGCTTATTCCAATGCATGTCTTTCTCGGTTTGTATGTCTGAATCTACGTATTTGTATGTGTTTTTGTCTTTCTCACCCTTTTTGCCTGTGTGTCTCGGCAGGTGTTTGCTTATTCAAATGCATGTCTTTCTCGGTTTGTGTGTCTGAATCTACGTATTTGTATGTGTTTTTGTCTCTCTCACTCTTTTTGCCTGTGTATCTGGGCGGGGGTCTGCTTATTCCAATGCATTTTTTTCTCGGTTTGTGTGTTTGAATCTACGTTTTGTATGTATTTTTGTCTCTCTCACTCTTTTTGCCTGTGTGTCTGGGCAGGTGTTTGCTTATTCCAATGCATGTCTTTCTCGGTATTGTGTGTCTGAATCTACATATTTTTGTATGTATTTTTCTCTTCTCACTCTTTGCCTGTGTGTCTGGGCAGGTGTTTGCTTATTCCAATGCATGTCTTCTCGGTTTGTGTGTCTGATCTACATATTTGTATGTGTTTTGTCTCTCTCACTCTTTTTGGCGCTGTGTCTTGGGTGGGTGTTTTCTTATTCCAATGCATGTCTTTCTCCGTTGTGTGTCTAAATCTACGTATTTGTATGTGTTTTTGTCTCTCTCACTCTTTTTTGCCTGTGTGTCTGGGCGGGTGTTTTCTTATTCCAATGCATGTCTGTCTCGGTTGTGTGTGTCTGAATCTACGTACTTGTATGTGGTTTTGTCCCTCTCACTCTTTTTTTGCCTGTGTGTCTGGGCGGGTGTTTGCTTATTCCAATGCATGTCTGTCTCGGTTGTGTGTCTGAATCTACGTATTTGTATGTGTTTTTGTCTCTCTCAATCTTTTTGCCTGTGTGTCATGGCGGGTGTTTGCTTATTCCAGTGCATGTCTTTCTCGGTTTTTGTTTGTCTGAACCTACGTATTTGTGGATGTCTGCTTATTCCAATGCATTTCTTTCTCGGTTTGTTGTCTGAATCTACGTATTTTTATGTGTTTTTGTCTCTCTCACTCTTTTTGGCTCTGTGTTGGGCAGGTGTTTGCTTATTCCAATGCATGTCTTTCTCGGTTTGTGTGTCTGAATCTACGTATTTGTATCTGTTTTTGTCTCTCTCACACTTTTGCCCTGTGTGTCTGGGCGGGTGTTTGCTTATTCCAATGCATGTCTTTCTCGGTTTGTGTGTCTGAGACTATGTATTTGTATGTGTTTTTGTCTCTCTCACTCTTTTTGTCTGTTAGTCTGGGCGGGTGTTTGCTTATTTCAATGCATGTCTTCTCGGTTTGTGTGTGTTCTGAATCTACGTATTTGTATGTGTTTTTTGTCTCTCTCACTCTTTTTGCCTGTGTGTCTGGGCGGGTGTTTGCTTATTCTAATGCATGTCTTTCTCGGTTTGTGTGTCTGAATCTACGTTTTTGTATGTGTTTTTGTCCTCTCTCCCTCTCTATGCCTGTGTGTCTGGGCGGGTGTTTGCTTGTTCCCAATGCATGTCTTTCTCAGTTTATGTGTCTGAATCCACGTATTTGTGCGTGTTTTTGTGGTCTCTCACACATATTTGTATGTGTTTTTGCCCTCTCACTCTTTTGCATGTGTCTGGGCGGGTGTTTGCTTATTTCAATGCATGTCATTCTTGGTTTGTATGTCTGAATCTACGTATTTGTATGTGTTTTTTGTCTCTCTCACTCTTTTTGCCTGTGTGTCTGCGTAATGTTGTTGCTTATTCCAATGCATGTCTTTCTCGGTTTGTATGTCTGAATCTACGTATTTGTATGTGTTTTAGTCTCTCTAATTCTTTTTGTCTTGTGTGTCTGGGCGGGTGTTTGCTTATTCCAATGCATGTCTTTCTAGGTTTGTGTGTCTGAATCTAACGTATTTGTATGTGTTTTTCTCTCTATCCTCATTTTTGCCTGTGTTTC
This sequence comes from Artemia sinica, assembly GCA_027921565.1. Taxonomy (NCBI): domain Eukaryota; kingdom Metazoa; phylum Arthropoda; class Branchiopoda; order Anostraca; family Artemiidae; genus Artemia; species Artemia sinica. Next base: position 2,515 of record JAPEVW010000612.1, on the reverse strand, counting down.
TGCGCGGTGTTTGCTTATTCCAATGCATGTCTTTCTCGGTTTGTATGTCTGAATCTACGTATTTTTTTTTATGTGTTTTTAGTCTCTCACTTTCTTTTTGCTTTTGTGGTCCTGGGCAGGTGTTTGCTTATTCCAATGCATGTCTTTCTAGGTTTGTGGTGTCTGAATCTACGTATTTTGTGTGTTACTTTTTTTGTCTCTCTCACTCTTTTTTGCCTGTGTGTCTGGGCGGTGTTTGCTTATTCCAATGCATGTCTTTCTCGGTTTGTGTGTCTGAATCTACGTATTTGTATGTGTTTTTGTCTCTCTCACTCTTTTTGCCTGTGTGTCCTGGGCGGGTGTTTGCTTATTCCAATGCATGTCTTTCTCTCGGTTTGTATGTCTGAATCTACATATTTGTTTGTGTTTTTGTCTTTCTCACTCTTTTTGCCTGTGTGTCTCGGCAGGTGTTTGCTTATTCCAATGCTTGTCTTTCTCGGTTTGTGTGTCTAAATCTACGTATTTGTATGTGTTTTTGTCTCTCTCACTCTTTTTTTGCCCTGTGTGTCTCGGCGGGGTTTGCTTATTCCAATGCATGTCTGTCTCGGTGTGTGTGTCTGAATCTACGTATTTGTATGTGTTTTTGTCTCTCTCACTCTTTTTGCTTGTGTGTCTGGGCGGGTGTTTGCTTATTCCAATTCATATCTTTCACGGTTTGTGTGTCTGAATCTACGTATTTGTATTTGTTTTTGTCTCTCTCATTTTTTTGCCTGTGTGTCTGGGCGGGTGTTTGCTTATCCAATGCATGTTTTTCTCGGTTTGTGTGACTGAATCAACGTATTGTATGTGTTTTTATCCCTCTCACTTCTTTTTGCTTGTGTGTCTGGGCAGGTGTTTGCTTATTCCTAATGCATGTCTTTCTCGGTTTGTGTTTCTGAATCTACGTATTTGTATGCGTTTTTGTCTCTCTCACTCTTTTTGCCTGTGTGTCTGGGCAGGTGTTTGCTTATTCCAATGCATGTCTTTCTCGGTTTGTGTGTCTGAATCTACGTATTTGTATGTGTTTTGTCTCTATCACTCTTTTGCCTGTGTGTCTGGGCGGGTGTTTGCTTATTCCATGCATGTCTTTCTCGTTTGTGTGTCCGAGTCTATGTATTTGTATGTGTTTTTGTCCTCTTCTCACTCTTTTTGTCTGTGTGTCTGGGCGGGTGTTTGCTTATTCAATGCATGTCTTCTCGTATTTGTGTGTCTTGAATCTACGTATTTGTATGTGTTTTTGTCTCTCTCACTCTTTTTGTCTGTGTCTCTGTGCGGGTGTTTGCTTATTCCAATGCATGTCTTTCTCGGTTTGTTTGTCTGAATCTACGTTTTTTGTATGTTTTTGTCTCTCTCACTCTTTTTTGCCTGTGTGTCTGGGCGGGTGTGTTTGCTTATTCCAATGCATGTCTTTCTCCGTTTGTGTGTCTGAATCCTACGTATTTGTATGTGTTTTTGTCTCTCTCACTCTTTTTTGCCTGTGTGTCTCGGCGGGTGTTTGCTTATTCGAATGCATGTCTGTCTCGGTGTGTGTGTCTGAATCTACGTATTTGTAGTGTGTTTTTCTCTTTTCACTCTTTTTGCCTGTGTGTCTGGGCGGGTGTTTGCTTATTCCAATGCATATCTTTCTCGGTTTGTGTGTCTGAATCTACGTATTTGTATTTGTTTTTGTCTCTCTCCATTTTTTTGCCTGTGTGTCTGGGCGGGTGTTTGCTTATTCCGAATGCATGTTTTTCTCGGTTTGTGTGCTGAATCAACGTATTTGTATGTGTTTTTTATCCCTCTCACTCTTTTTGCCTGTGTGTCTGAGCGGGTGTTTGCTTATTCTAATGCATGTCTTTCCTCGGTTTGTGTTTCTGAATCTACGTATTTGTATGAGTTTTTTGTCTCTCTCACTCTTTTTGCCTGTGTGTCTGGGCAGGTGTTTGCTTATTCCAATGCATGTCTTCTCCGGTTTGTGTGTCTGAATCTACGTATTTGTATCTGTTTTTGTCTCTATCACTCTTTTTGCCTGTGTGTCTGGCGGGTGTTTGCTTATTTCAATGCATGTCTTTCTCGGTTTTGTGTGTCTGAATCTACGTATTTGTATGTGTTTTTGTCTCTTTCACTCTTTTTTGTCCTGTGTCTTGGGCGGGTGGTTTGCTTATTCCATGCATGTCTTTCTCGTTTGTGTGTCTGAATCTACGTATTTGTATGTTTTTTGTCTCTCCTCACTGCTTTTTTGCCCTGTGTGTTCGGGCGGGTGGTTGCCTTATTCCACTGCAATGTCTGTCTCGGTGCTTGTGTGTCGGAATCTACGTATTTGTATGTGTTTTTGTCTGTCTCACTCTTTTTGCCTGTGTGTCTGGGCGGGTGTTTGCTTATTCAATGCATTCCTTTCTCGGTTGTGTGTTTGACTCTTACGTTTTGTATGTGTTTTTGTCTCTCATCACTCTTTTTGGCTGGGGTCTCTGCGGTGTTTTTGCTTATTCCAATGCATGTCCTTTCTCTCGGTTTGTGT